>OX393557.1:13005492-13527992 GCA_947650365.1 Chamaelirium japonicum
ACACTAGATCGCGTGTTATCATTATATGAGAATATATACAAATGGTATCAGAGTCGGGTTTAATCCAACCAGATTCTAGTCGGGCAAAGGTCCAGCTATATTGTGCCCAAGGTGTGCCTCTTCCATGATCTCCGCACATGAGAGGAGAGTTGACGAGTCTTCAGCCCTAGCCTCGTTTGAGGGGGGGGAGGGGGGGGGGGGGGGGGGGGGGGGGGATCGTTGAGTTTAGTCCCACATTGACTAGGGAGCTGTACGATGATGCTTCATATACCTCCCGTGAACCTCTCCTTACGACCCGGATTTTAGGGCGTGAGGGCATCTACAAGTAAAGAAACTCACCATAATGTTTAGGTAATAAAAAAAAAAACACCCCATCTTAGAGATAGAAAAAGCACCATCGAAATTTAACTTTAACTCGCCTTCAAGAGGAGGCAACCAACCCTATAAAAACTTCAAACCGCCCAAGTATAGATAAAGGGTGGGTCTATATACAGCCGACGAATTATCAAAGGCAGCAGCACTGAGTTAAATTTGAAAAAATACCCAACACGTCTCCAGACTCACCGTAATAGTCCAAAGGCAACACACATCCATTACCGCCCGTCACCGGTCATGTGAAGGCCACCGTCCGCATCTCAACCGGTAACCCACCACCACAGCCTCCTTCCTCTTCTTACCCTTATTCTCGTCCTCCTCCACCTGGAGACCGCAAAACTAAGTCACACCAATGTGCATTTGGCAATGGAGGTCGAATGTATCTACTTTACTGCCAAATTCTCAAAAGCATGGAGAAAGACGAGAAAAAAAAAGAAAGAAGGGAAAAAAAAAAGAGGGTTAAGTTCTTGCTTTCTTTTCCAAACAACCAAACAGGAGCAAGAAAATGGGCTCTTTACTTTCATTTACTCTCCAAAGAATTCCTTCCTGGCAAAACTTTTTCGGCACACAGCCCTTGGAGCCTTCAGAGTGTGCTTTACAGGCTCCTTCGATCTGTACGCAAGCCACTGCCCGTTTTAGCACCACCATCTCATGGCCCAACAGGGGACATGTGTAGTATGGACGCGCATTTCTTGTCCGTTTGAGGGCTGATGGCGCAGGCAACCCGAGGTCCCTGACAGGTGAATGAATCGTACTGGGTCCGTCCGATCCGCGCACTTCACTGGATAGCTGTGATGTCAACCATGCCGAACTGTGTGCATCGGGCCTCTCGTGCAGGATGATGGAGAGAGCCATTACTGGCGAGGAGCCAAATCGGATTGATCAGGGACCCTGCAGATCTCCCTGTCAATAGCAAACCAACTCCTCAGTGATGGAGCTAAAAACCATAGTGTTTACAACAAAAGCATCCTTAGCACACATGCCGAAGAAGGAAAACACTCCAAATCACTCATCAATCCATAATGAATGATCAAATAAGAAGAGGCAATTCCACTACACTAGATCGCGTGTTGGGGCATAAACATTAAAGAGTAGTGCAAAATTCCATAACATCTGCTTAGCAAAAATGCATAACAAAATGTTGCACTTACAAATACAAAATTAACATTGCTGCATCACTGTCAAAGTCTTCTTAAGGCAACTATCCTCTTCGAGTTTTCGTATTCTGAAAGTGCTATATAACAATCTTCTCCATATCGATGCTATTGAAAATCTCTATCAATGTATGTGATCAAAGAATAACTCATTCATTCATCTGTCATTGTCATTCGATTACGAAGCTTGTTCTTCATAATTTGCATAGCAGAAAATGCTCTCTCAACAGTGATAGTGGCACTGGAAGAACTAGTGTCAGTGTAATAAGTAAATAAACTAATGAATACAAAAAAAAAATTGTCTCAGCCATCTTCTTGGGAAGCTCACCAGAAACATGACAAAGGAGAAGATGGAAGTGCAGGATTTGAAGGGAAGCTCGATCCCACTCTATTTTTCAATGGCTTGTTGATATCGAGGAGTACTTTGATTGGTATGACATGAATGACGATCAAAGTCTAATGTTTGCTAAGATGAAATTTGGGGTTTGGCAAAGGTGTGGCAGACCAGTATGGAAGGAGATATGAGAAGAATGGTGTAACCTCCCATAGACACATGGTACGAAATGAAAGTCAAGTTCTTGGAGAAGTACAAGCAAGCTAATTACCAAATTGTGTGACCAACTCATAAACTTGACACAAGGTAGCACGAATGTGGCCAAATACATGTAAAAGATTTGATGAGCTTAAGACAAGAAGTCAAGTGATGTAAGATCCCGGGTTAACACTAGCACGATTTAAGAGGGGCTTGAGGGCGAAAATAAATATAGAGCTATACCATAACGGAAAGGCAAACACTTGCTCCTTTTAATTTTATGGCAAGGAGATTGAATGGAATCCCATGAACAAGCTCAAAGTGGGGAAATATCCAGAAGAGAAAACTAAGAATGTTGCGGTAAATAAAGTGAAATGCCTCCACATCCTAATCATGGTCAACATTTTAAAACTCGACCGATATCGGTACGTACATGCCAATACATATCGGTTTTTGACCAACCGTGATCGATACCAGCGTTTGAAATATCGGCCAATACCGGTACGTATCGGTTTTGCCCGATTCGAGACCGGTACAGCACCCGATCCCGATACATGGCCCGTACCGGCCGGTACCTATATGTACCAGTCCGAATCGGCCGGTTCAATCTGGTACGGATCGGTACCGATAGGGTTTTTTTTTTTTTTTTTTTTTGGGGGGGGGGGGGGGGGGGGTCCTCAACGGGTATCGGTCTGTATCGGCCAGTACCGGCCGGTACATACCGGTTCGGGATCGACCGATACCGTGATTTTGAACCTTGACCGATACCCCCTCGAAATAGATACCTTCCCCGTATCGGCCAAGTTGAATTTGGTATCGGTCTGTATCGGCTAGTCCACACTTGTATCGGCCGATACGCCTGAGTGCAAATCGATATCAATTTTTTTAATTTTTTCTGATTTATTTTATTGAAAAGGCTGTACAGTTTCAATCGAACCGGTCGATACCGAGTTGTACATGCCGGTTTGACTCGATCTAGGGCCAATTGGTACCAGTACCCGTATTTTAGACCTTAATCAAGATGCAGTGTGAAGTAGACGGCTAAGAGACGAGCAGTGGTGGCTACCAAAAGTACGCCACCAAATGAAAGGGATGCCCCAATTCAGATTACACGAGGATTGATGACGAATATTCCCTACGTTTAAACCATGACCTCCTATGAGATGCTCAAAGCCTCTAATATGCCAAAGTTGAGTTACTTCTAGCCGGGGAGAGTTGATGGGAATCTTGGGTAATACCCTCAAAAGGTGCACGCTTGACAAAAGAAAAAAGGCTCCAAGAACCACCCTTGATTTAACACAAGTTGGAAAGGAAGGAATAGGGATGGCAACAGTGTGGTTTAAAACCGAGAACCACGAAAAACCGCACCGTATGGTGCGGTTTTGGTTTGCCAAAATCTAAAACCGTCGCGGTGCGATGCGGTTTCGGTGTTGCAGTACGGTTTCGGTTTTGCCCAAAACCGCACCGTTTAGACCATTACAATGTTAAACCGCGGCGCACCGCACCGCACCACACCGCATGGTGCGGTTTCGATTTTACATATGGTACACCGTCACGATGCGGTTGCGTTTCGGTGTTGCGGTGCGGTTTCGGTTTTACCCGAAACCGCACCGTTGCCATCCCTAGGAAGGAACGCACTTGGGATCTTCCATAGATGAATGACACTAGTAGTTGTGTTGTGTTTATGGGCTTCGATGGCTTTGTGTTTTGGGTTCGTTTCATACTTTATAGGTTCTTATGTAGTTAAGTTTAGAACGTTGTTACGTTGGGCCTTGAGTCGGGCTTTGACAAAGCCTTTTGAGTCCTTTGGTCATTTTTTTACTCCTTTTGTCTTGCTTGTAGGGGTGGCAATGGATCGTGTTGGGTCGTGTCGTGTCTAGTATCGTGTCGTGTCCAAAACCCCTAGACCCGGACCTGACCCGTTTAACTAATCGTGTCTAGATCCTAAACACGTACCCGACCCGCTAATAAATGGGTAGACCCGATAAGACCCGTTTACCACCCTGGTCTATTCAGTTGACCCGATCCGATCCAATCCGACTCGACCCGACCTGACTCGAAAGACCCGCTGGTATTATATATTATAGTATTGGATTGTGGGTAGACCTAACCCGACCCGACCTGACACGACCGTTGAATACTAAACGGGTCTTCCCGGGTCTACCGTGTCCAGACCTTAAACCCGGACCCGACCCGTTTATTAAACGGGTCTATCGTGTCGACCCGTTTACGACCCGAACCCGTTTAGCCCTGACCCAGACCCGCTAACTTCGTGTCGGGTCTGCCGTGTCGGGACCAAAATTGCCAGCCCTACTTGCTTGTTCTCCAAGTTGGAAGGGCTATTTAAGCCCATGTAGTAATGCCATTTAGGATAATGTTGAATGAATGGAGAAAAAGAGAGATTCTCTCAAACCCTTGTTAGGCCTTTGCTTCTAGGAGGGAGTTCTAATTTCTAAAACTATATCGATGTTAGATCAGTAGTCACCTTGCTAGGATTGATTCCTAGTTTGCGTTTGTGCGAGATCTGCAAGTTATCCACACCCCCCTTTCTCCTCCCTTCTCTTTGAGGTCCTACAAGCTGTTCTACATCATGGTTCGGCATTTGAAAAGATTTTTGGGTTAATTGGTGATGAGTCCCCGACAGAACAAATCTTGCATGTGCAGGACATCTAAACATTTCACTTAACGATAAATCTCTGATCTTTATCAAAAACCCAAAAGTAACTTCCGCCTCTTCTTCTCCCATCTCTCTCGTGAGTAGCAACGCGAACGACGGTGGCAAGACAGCAATGGCGCGACGAGCGGCGAGCTCAACCTCGACGAGTTGCAGCTGCTCGTCGCAACAAGGGCAGCGGTGGCAAGCAGAGGCAACGAGAAACATCACCATTCGATCTCAGGTTAAGAAATCCTAAGTCTACGGTTCATCACATGGCCCATAGATCTTGGGTTTAGGGTTATGTTTAGGTTCATTTCGGCGACAACGGCGAGCAACTCCATCGGCGGCGAGGTGGTTCGGTTCGGTAGTTCAGAGGTTCGTTGGTTCGATGGCATGCAGAAGAAAACAACAAAAATAACCTAAAGCGAACCACCATATTGAAGTTGTATGTCAAGACGCCGACTAGCCATATAATCATCGATTTTAGTCTATATGGTCCTGGCCATAGTACTGAAACACTTTGAAGTTGGCAGATTTGCCAACATGGGATAAATGAATCAAGTGGCCTATCAAATCAAGAATTTCAATTAAGTAGTTAAGAGAGAACTAATAAAGAAAGTGGAAGGAATAAGATAGTTGATGAAACCAACTAGGGAGCTAATGGCTGAGCCAACCATGTAAATCAACATGTCAAAGAGATAGCCCAAAGCATAGCAATGGAGTATCCTAACAATGACGGCTCGACCAACTCGTAAGCAAAAAATTAAATTGCCATCCAAAAAGTGAGTGCTTCAAATAAAAATACAGAATTAGATTAAAAAATCAAGTTAGTTGTTTGCTTATTATCTGATATCTCAAGCACAAGCATAGTTACCAAGTTGGAAGTCGGGAAAAAATCGGCTAGGGGAGAAGTCAGAAAAATCGGGAAAAAGTCGAAAAGATCGGGAAAGAGTCGGGAAACAAACGGCAGAATTTTAGAACATATTTATATATAGATGTTACAATAGGTTTTTTGAGCAATACATAATGGTATTAAAACACAATAAATCGGGAATAAAACGCGTAGATCGGGATTAAAACGTGAAAATCGTGACTTTTTCATAAAATCACGACTTTTTCAAAAAATTGGGAAAGAGTCGCATACAGAACGTTTAATGAATAAGTCGTGTTTTAATCGAGACTTATTCAAAAAATCAGAGTTTTTAGTAACAGAGAGCACAAGTGAGACAGTTAATGACGAAGGGGTTCCAAATAAACCAATGCATGTACCCAGCTCTTCTGAACTTTGAGTCAGGCTCTTTGAAACTTCATACCTGATTAATACATCAAACATAGGGTCACACCATTTATTGCTTCATAAGTCAATCTTGCCAAATTGCAAATAGAGTCAAAATCATCTGCACGAAGCACCCAAAAAGTGGTTGAGATCTTTGACTTGCCTAGATCAAACAAGCGTCAATGAATTGCCACCAGAAAAGAGAGAGAGTCAAGTAGAACAGTTGGACAATAAACAAGCATGATATTATAATCGGAGATGTAAATCCATAGACAAAATAATGTATAAGCTTGACCAAATGAAATAGAAAACCTAAACACTCTCGATAAAAAATAAAAAAAAAGGCATGCATATTGCTTCGGAGAACATTGTGGTAAAGGAAAAAAAGCCATGATTTCATACATTCGAGTATTGACTGAGGTACTGAAAACCTTAAGCCATAGGCAGGGGATAACTAATATGTAAAACCGATTCCGTTCCATTCTTAAGGATGAACCATCGTTGATAAAAAATATAAAGCACACAATGATTCAAAAACACATGCGCATATCAACTACGCTTTGTTGGCTAAGTATTAAGCAAATAATTCATATCAATTATCTGAAATTTAAACAGATCGGCAAATGATGATAGTTGCATCAACATCATGTTCACATACATAATAATCTCATAAGAGTAATTTCAGTAACAGTATACCTTGGGCAATTGGCTCCTATTTCTTGTCGAATTTCTCCGTTTTGGCACACTGTGCCTCGGCGAGGAGTGCCATCCTCCTAGCAGTCTTGGGATGCGGGTTGAACTTCGCCACTTGACCTCCTTCGTTATCGGCCTCACTACCGAGTACCGACGGCACCTCATCGGCATTGACTATCCTTGACAGATGGGCGTTTGTCATCCGCTTGACCTCCTTCGTTATCGGCCTCACTACCGAGTACGGACTGCACCTCATCGGCATTGACTATCCTCGACAGATGGGCGTTTGTCATCTTGGGCCTCGGCAGCACTGCTTGGAGGGTTTATCAAAGGTCCGACTCCAGCTTCTTGAAGGCGGATTTGGGCCATACAATGAAATTCCCGAGATGGGCACCTCTCGACGGGCTCAGTAAGGTCGGAGAGGACGAGAGGGAGGTCGGGGAGGGACTCGACCCGGTGGCCGCTTGCGAGAACGAGGGAGGATACGGTGGAGGCGGCTAGGGCGGAGACGACGGAGAATAGGCGCTGGTTAGCGTTGACGTGGCCGCCGCGGCACATGTTGCCGAATTCTCCCTGGACGGCTCTGTGTCCCGCCTCCGGGGATGCGGGAGACGGCGCGTCCGGTGCGCCAGGATTCGGCGGAGATCTGGTGACCGACGCTCTGGGAGACGGCGTAGGGCTGGCGGTGGTTCCGGGTGAGGTTGGCGTGCTCGGACCTCACAATGTCCGGATGGATCGAGTCTACGTTGGAGCCGTCCATCGCCATGTCTCCGTCGAGCGGCTGGACGGTGACCAGCGGCCGGGCGGCGGCGGTGGCCATTTGTTGGAGGAAATGGGACTGGTTTGGTTTTCCGTTGTTGGAAAAGGAACAGCGATGCATTTTTTTTGGGAAATTTTATTCATACCCCAAAAATCTGTAATTAGCCCCCATTTCCAACAAACTTGAACACACCCCATTTATTTTTTTCATACCCCATTCCTGTCCCAAAAATACCCCTACCCCTTACACCCCACCATCGATTCACCCCAGTTAAATGGCCCGCCCCAACTTGATTATACCCCAATCAAAAACATACCCCCTTAAATATACCCCAATTATATGCACTCTTGAATACACCCCACTTTTAAATAAACCCCATGTCGTTGGCTGGTACTTGAAGGCACACTTAGGGCTGCAACTAGGGCTGGCAATTTCGGACCCGACAGGACCCAACACGAAGTTAGCGGGTTTGGGTCAGGGCTAAACGGGTTCGGGTCACAAACTGGTCGACACGATAGACCCGTTTAATAAACGGGTCGGGTCCGGGTTTAGGGTCTGGACACGGTAGACCCGGGAAGACCCGTTTAGTATTCAACGGGTCATGTCGGGTCGGGTCTACCAGCAATCCGATACTATAATATATAATACCAACGGGTCTTTCGGGTCAGGTCGAGTCGAGTCGGATTGGGTCGGATGGGGTCGGAAGGGGTTAACTGAATAGATCCGGATGGTAAACGGGTCTTATCGTGTCTACCCGTTTATTAGCGAGTCGGTTACGGGTTTAGGATCTAGACACGATTAGTTAAACGGGTCGGGTCCGGGTCTAGGGGTTTTGGACATGACACGAAACTAGACACGACACGAACCCGACACGAACCGGCCCATTGCCACCCCTAGCTGCAACTTGGGCGGGCCAACCCGAACCCAACCCGACTTTGGGCGGGTTAACCCGAACCCACCCCGCACAACCCGGCCAACCCAACGGGTTGGGCTTGGGCTAAGTTTAAACAAACCTTGGGTTGGGTTGGGTTGGGGGTACAAAAGACGCTGAGTATGGGGTTTGGGGTACAAAAAAAAAGGGCATTGTTGGTATTAAAGGATTGTTGAGTAAGTTATTGAGAAACGATAGAGAGAAAGGGGCTAATTACAGATTTTTGGGGTATGAATAAAATTTCCTTTTTTTTGGGTTATTTTTGACTTTGCCCCCCAAAACTAACTGTTCCGCAGCTCACGACCCAAAACTTTAGTTCTTTTCCGTCAGTTCACCCTTTCTCGTAGATGGTGAGCTGATGGAACCGTTAGTTTTGCGGGGTAAAGTCTAATTAATGAAAAGATGGGGCGTAAAGTCTAATTCAAGGCAAAATTTGGGGAGCAAAGTCCCAATAACCCCTTTTTTTTGGGGGGATAAGGGTAATGGTGATAGGTCACTTTAACAGATCGATTTTAATGATAGAGACAACCACCACGAATAATTAGAATTAGATCTTCCTAATAGAAAATATCTTTTTTAATTCCTACGTTCAACTGTACACATGAGTAAGACCCCTACATGCAATTGTACATGTGGGCCCGATCCAAGCCAAACAAAAGTATTGTAGTAAAAAGAGTAACAATCTTCAAAAATTGTTACTCTCTGTAGTAAATTTTTTTTTGTGAAATCTTGACAATTTATTTTACTACGGTGAAATCATTATAGTAAAAGAGTAACAATTTGTACAGATTAAGTAACAATCTTGTTGAGTAACAATTTGTGCCAATTGTTGCTCTTTTGCTACAGTGAATTTATTGTAGCATTTTTTTAAAAGAAATTTTATCTGGGATTTTTTTTTTTTTAGTAACAATCTTTGTGGAGTACTCTTTTGCTACAATGAAATTACTATAATAATTTATTTTTTGTGAAATCGTGTTAAAAAAATATTGCTACAATGAAATCACTTTAGCAAATTCGTGGGTTAAGTTCTGTAACGATAAGAACGGAGGGGCATGCACTAAGGGGCAGTTTGAGCATTAGAAATGAATATGTCATGTGTGGGACTTGCTCTGGCTACATCCTTTTCAGGAGGGACATGGTGCAACACCATCTTGTTAGCTATCCTTCTCTTTAAATCGATCTCTTGTCAGGGGCCTCTCACCAAGTCCCCTTTTTTTCGACAAATTAGATATATGTCCTTAACTATTTTTCAATATTAGCCGTAGGGCATCATAATTTGCTATATTAGTTAAGGTCCCCACAAGTATACACTCGTGTTAAGAACGATTATATATTCATCTTCAGAAAGAGTATACATTCGTTGAGAGGGACTTGAGCTATATTTCAAAATTAATGTGTCCTACAACTAAAAGTCATCTCTCAAAAAGGACTTATGTCAAATGTCTCAGCCCCACATCTCAGACTTTTGAAAGGCTACTCCAAGTGAGATGTAAGTGCTTCAAATGCCAAAAATATATTGTTATTTTGAGGCGTATTTATAGGTGTTACCTTTTTATAGGGAAATACTAGGTAGCCAACTTTTGGGCTGCCAACTTTACGTGGCATCTATCTAGGGCTCATCCCATAGTCCCCACAAAAATGCTCCCAGCAATGAGGACCTGCCAGCACTCCACATTACATGGAGTTGACAACAAAAAGTTGGCAAAACTAGTTGGCTATATAGCAGCACTCCTTTTTATAAATGGCGAAGCTGACATTTCGTTTTTCGATTGATCTATGTGGCATCCTACATTGGTCTACATGTGGGCTTCTAAATGGGCTAGGAGTTGTTCTTGTGGGCCTTTTGCAGTAGTAGTCTTTGTTGGTCTGCTGGCAAAGTGGCAAGCCATAAGTTGTCCTCGTGGGCCTTGGAGACATGGGCTTATGCTGGCCTGTTGGTGGGTTGTGTATGGGGATTGGCCTTAGCCATTTTTTGCACCCAGTGTGATAGGGGGCTTTAAGAGCTGCACTTCAAGCACCTTTGTTAATGGTCAGGGACTTTAAATTATATGTTAGTCGTAGTTACGACATTTGAATAGAACTTTAGAGAAAGCACTCAAGGGGAGAACTTTGAAGCTCTTCCATATACAAAATTACTAAATTTTAAGTTTAAAGGGCACAATAATTGCCTTTGGCAACTAAATCCAGCACTATGACTAGGAGTTCAACTTGGGTGGGGTCGAGTAAAACCGAGAAACGACCCAACTTGATTAGGTTGGGTTGGGTTTGGTGTTTTGATTAAATGGATTATCTTTATCTAAGAATCTATACTATATACTAAAACGGAAGCCTCTCTCCCGTGTTGTGATACGTGGACGTCTTTTAAAGAATCATAATCATTCTTTCATGTGTGAACATGGCTCAGTTTTAAATCCTATTAAAAACCTACCATAAAGATATTAAAACACTCATTCAATGGCATTTAATTATCATTTGATGTTAATCTCTCTCCCTCTCTCTCTCTAACAAGTGAATCACACTCATTTTAGATTTCATACTTCTTCGAACAGTTGTGATGTCATCTGTGCCAAATGGCTGTGCATCAAGCTCATCTGGGCATTGCCCGGGTTTCTTACTAGTATAATACTAAAATGGGGCCCGCTCTCTTGTGTTGTGACACGTGGATCACTTTTGAAGAGCTAGAATCATTCTCCCATGTGTGAACACCTCTCTCTCTCTCTCTCTCCTATAAATCATATTAAAAACCTATTATAAAAATAATAAATACACATTCAATGGCATTTAATGATCATTTGATGTTAATTAGAAACATCATTAGTACTCTCTCATTCTCTCTCTAACAAGTGAATCACACACGAATGAGTGAATTGTAGTAACTCCGATTGCACAATTTGTCGGATGCCTATGGTGTCATCTGTGCTAATGGCGTACATCAAGTTCATTCGGGCATTGCCCGGGTTTCTTACTAGTTTGTTTTAATTTTTGAGGTCGACGGGTGTCCTAAAACCTTTCAGGCAATGGCCCACTTCAAGTTCAAATTAATCCCTCCAGGGCTGAAGCCCGACCCACTCGGCGATTCCCACTTCACTACAGGTAATCAAGGGGAGGAGGATTTGAACCCACAACTTCCTCACCAAAGCATTAGTTGCTATGCAAACTCTTCTATCCCCTGGCGGGTCCAAATGGGTTGGTTTGATTCTAAGTTTTGTGGACCCGACTAAATACAGGTCGATTCCAGGTTCATGCTCGGGTAGACCCGACCCAACCCGAGAACCAAACTCATATATATTAGTCTACGTATGTCACGAGTTTGGACTTGGCGGTTACATCACCCTAGCACACGAGTAACCATATTTGTTGTTTGCTAACACTGAACCAACTACCAAGTGAACTCATCGTGTGCCTAAAACTTAAAGCCCAATGTGGACCTCTAGCTTGCTAGTAAATAGCTGAGATCCATTATTTTTGTACACCAACTACCGAACCAAGAACCGACTCGACCCAACCCGACCTTAGGGTGTGACGACCAAGAGCCAAAAGCCAAGACTTGTAAGGTTGTGATGCCAAGATGGATGAGGTGAGGTGAGGTGTACAAGGCCACGAGCTAGCCCCACATCCCTTGGAGGGAAGGAGATCCTGAGCTACTTATATAATTTCTTCTCCAAAATAGAAGACGTGTTTTAAAACCGTGCGCCGCTAAGGATTTCATGAGAACTCCGTAGTTAAGCATGCTCGAGCGAGAGTATTACTAGGATGAGTGACCTCCCTAAGAAGTCCTAGTGCGGCACGGGCAAAGCGGACAATATCTTGTGTGTTTGGGCGGATCTTACATAGGGTGGGTCGGTTCGGGCCTAGGCCCAATTTGGGTTGGTTCAGGTTTCAATATGGTAGAACCGAACTCATTCAATTAGCTCAAACTTGAACCAACACAACCCGAGTTGGACCCCTACCAAAGACTAACAGGAAGGTAACTATGATATCAGAGATTGACCAGCGAGTAACTTCATGGATAGGGAGACTGCTCTAGCGACCTCCAGTGATAGTCTTCGGCGAACTCCGATGGTTGTTTCTAGCAAGCGACCTCAGGTAACTATTTTCGATGAACTCTGGTGGTCATTTTCGATGACCGATGATCAACTTCGGTAGGCATCTCCGGCGAGAACTTTGGCAACCTCGAGTGGCCACCTCCGGTGGATCATTTTCGGCTGTCGGCAGACCAACTCTGGTAGGTGGTTATCACATGTCGGTGACCCTTATTTCAAGTTTATTGACTTGTAAATATTATTAGTGGAATGTGGCTTGAGAATTTGAACTTCTTGATGTCTTTGAGTTCATGAACATAAAGATTAGGGGAACTCAAAGGCCATAGACTCAAAGCCCATGGAATGTACAAATTTCTTATAGTTCATGGGAGTATGTCACTTGCGAGTTCTTCTCAAAAGTCCATAATGATTAATCTCTCGTAAATGTCCATTTTAGATGCCAATGGAGTTGTCATTCAATGCCATACGCTAAGACAATAGAGTTAGCATTTTCGGAGTCAAAGTAGAGAATAAATCCATCTAAGGCTAGAAAGCAATATCCGATAACAAGTTATACATCAAATTTCTTTTACAACTATATTTGGATCAAATCTTTAGCTAACAAAACTTCAGAACATATATTTCTTAAACAAGCACAAGTCAATATATGATTTAACAATATGTATTGTACTTCTTAAATTATTTTCTGAAATTATTTTGGATTTGCCATTAGATGCAAATCGATTTATATTAGATTGACTTAGAGAAAAAGAGAAGAATTAAAAACTCTGGCCTTATGGTCTAATCGTGCTAGGTGCTATCACTAGAATCCTTATTCTCCCCTCTCGTGCAGAGTCCGCCACGTCAATAAATTTCGGAGATACGATGACCCCAGTCAGGCGACCTCCTCCACATCGGCATAGGCTTCAAGAAGGCATTGACGAACCCTCAAACGACTTTCAGGACCCCAACAAAGACTCAAAATGAAATGAAGAAAACCAAAGAAGAAGTTCATCTCCGAACAGAGAAGTAGCACAGTTGCACGGCTTTTCGGTTAGAAAAGAAAGCTTATAGATAGAGGGAGCTGCCTCTCGAAGTTGGCAGATCGAATACTTTTGGGTGTATTTCTCCACTACTGTACAGAGCTTTATATAGGCCTTTGTACAGTAACCCTCGTAGTGATCTCGGTAATGGCTATCATGCAGCAACGACTACTTAAAAATTATTTAAAAAAAATAAATATTGTTAAGAAAAAGAAATAAAATGGCAGATGCGAGTCCACCTTTTTTTTTTTTTTTTTTGAGAAATCCCTCTCAGTGAATGATAATTAAGAGAATGTACAATCAGATGAGGAGAGGTGAAATCAACTACAAAAATTCAAAGGGAAAGAATTCCTGTCTGAAGGAAAATTATACTTCCAAAGGTGGATGAGAGTCTTGATCTTGTCAATAACGAAATCTGTCGGGTTGGTCTTGTGATTGAAAATCCAAATATTTCTCTGGAGCCATGGATACTAACAAATGGCAATTGCAAGAAAGTCCCATCCTTTTTTGTCAGTAGGATTAATCTTTTGTCGACGCCAAACCCCTAAAAAAGAAGACATTGAGTTTGGAGGAGAACGAGTCAGTCCATTTCAGAGCAGCATTCTTGTCCGGCTCTGTAGGCAAACACAATCGCACCCAGCCCAAGTAAAAAACTGGTGCCTACGGGTCGAGTCATCTGGGTATCGGCCAAGATTTAGAGCCGGATCCCAACCGAATAGAACTTTGGTCTGTTTGAACTTTGAACTCGACTGGTCAACGGTCAAACAAAAAACATTGCTTGCGACAGAGCTGCTCAAGATCGAGCTATGGTCACAACCGCCTGATATCTGATGATCAAGGTGATTGCGATTCACCGATCGGGTGGGTGGCTGTGATCTGCTGCCACGTCAGGATGTTTCTGATCGATTTTCCTGCCAGATGTTGGAGTAGCATTATCCATCCCTCTCCGGTTTTTTTGATTCAGGAGGGGTCGTAAATCGTAATTCCATATCCGTCCAGTTCACATTCCCTAACAGACATAACCACCTCGTACGGACTGCTCAATAACCGCCAAGAAAGAAACCACCTCACCAACCGGAAACGAACACGTGGCGCATTGCCATTGGCCGGCGTCTCCAGATGCGACTTCTTCCTATATAAGCGCCCCACCCCCCAGTGCCGTTCTCGCGCTGTTTCATTCCCTTCAAGCGAGAGAGAGAGAGAGAGAGAGAGAGAGAGAGAGAGATGGAGGCGGTGGTGGTCGCTGAAGTTCCGAAGGGTCCAATGGCCGTGGTGGAGCCGCAGAAGAAGAACCGGATCCAGGTCTCCACCAACAAGAAGCCCCTGTTCTTCTACGTCAATCTGGCAAAGGTATGATCTCATCTCCATCCCCCACCCCCTGTTTTTCTCTCTCTAGAAATTACTTCTCCCTCTTCTTGCAATTACTGTCTCTCTAGGATCTTAAGCTGAATCTGTTCAGATCTTATTTCTTGATCAATGCTAGATCGATCATTCCTCTCTCGCTCTCCCTCTCTCTCTCTCTCTCTCTCTCTCTCTCTCTACATTATTTTGTTGAGAATGTTCAGATCAGGTTTCTTGATTGATTGATCAATGTAGGATCATTCATCTTCTGTCATTTTTATAATTGTCCTCTTCTCTATAACTAGATCGATTCTTCTTCAAACTGTTCGGATCTTGTTTTATAATTGCTCTCTTTCTCTAGATCTGTCTCTCTCTCTCTCTCTAGATCAATATTCCAAATATTGTTTTATGTGGATGTTCATTCTTTCCTTTTATACACCTCTTCCTCTGAATTATTGAGGTGAAATTGTTCAGATCTGGTTCGCCAATGTTTTCCGTATCTTTATAGTATTCCTCATGAATTTTCAATTTATTATTGATTTATTAATAATTTTCTTGTTTTGCAGAGGTACATGCAGCACCACAACGAGGTCGAGCTCTCTGCGCTGGGCATGGGTAACAACGTTTCTCTTCTTTCTTCATCCGATCGCTCTAAATTTTATCTCAATGCTATTTTGTTTTTTTTTAATTTCTTGTATATTTTCTTGTCTCCTATAAAGATCGAAAAATCATCCCGTTTGAATCTGAACATTTCCTCTGTTTTTGCGGAGGAATCGGTCACTACACCACACGAACCCGATGCCCGATGCATCAGGGAGATTTAAGCTTTAGGTCCATAATAGAAAAAACCCCATATATTTCGTCCTGACACGTGGATCTGGACCTCCATCTGGATGCATCGCTGATTAGGTGAAATATGTGGGGTTTTCTTGTTGGGGTTTCCAAATTTTTTTTCCCGTCAATGCACAGCACGAATCTTGAGCCATTTGAGCTTCGTTTAAGGCTTACTTTTTTTGGGGGTAAATTACACTTTACCCCCTTGCATTTGTTTCGTTCATATCTCCTAGATCATTTTTTTGAACGAGCGAAACCCCCCTTTCGATTCTGTCTCTTCACCGCATCTAACAACGTCCAATAAACCCACATCTCCAGCAATCGGTACGGTCGTCACTGTTGCTGAGATTCTGAAGAACAACGGTCTGGCTACAGAGAAGAGTAAGCGATGACTCATGACCCCCCCTTACATCTCTCATCATCTCAGTAGAGCAGCACCAGCTCATGTTCTCTCTCTCTCTCTCTCTCTCTCTCTCTCTCTCTCTCTCTCTCTCTCTCTCTATTGTGAGCAGAGATTCTGACATCGACGGTGAGCGATGAGGCGAAGGGCATCCGGAAGGCCAAGGTGGGCTCTTAATTTCCCTTCTCCCCTGCCTGAACCTAGAGGGGTAGCTCCAACGCTCACATTCTCCCATTCCTGACTGCAGATTGAGATCCTGATGGGGAAAACAGAGAACTTCAACGACCTGATGGCTGCCGAGAAAGCAGGGCGCAGCAAGGCAGCGGAGGAATCGAAGGGCGAGACAAAGGTCGGAGAAACGAAGGAAGAGGCAGAGGCAGAGGCAGAGGCAAAGGAATGAGAGGAGACGGGGCCGGGGATCTTTTGTACATCTGGGAATTGTTGTGTGAAAAAAAGAAAAAAAAAAATCCTAATAGGATAGGAGTGTGCTGTGCCGTTCTGTAGCATATATCGATCATGACCTGATAGAGAGCTCGAGAGCTTTCGCGGGTGTCCCTCTGTTGCTAATTGCTCTACTGAAGCATGTAATCTTCTGTGTCTGAGGTCTGTGCATCTTTTCCACCCTTAATATGAACAAGAGTTACTGCCTAATATTTTTGTCACTCTGAAAAAAATGCACAATAATGATAAAAAAAGCATATCTGGAGAGAGAGAGAGAGAGAGAGAGAGAGAGAGAGATGGGGTATGTTTTAATTACCCAATTAGGCAGGGGGTAAGGTCAAAAAAATTCTTATTTGTATTATTAGTTTATAATTTGATAAGTATAATCATAACCATCAAGCCATGTCCAGCTTCTTTGGTGTAGGCTTTATGATTCCTTCTTCACCATTTATTACTCTATAGATCGCCTTCAAGATTATGGATGGATACGATCTTCACTGAAGAAAGGCATACTGGTTTAGGGTTGAAACTTGAGCCGGTCGAACCCGACTGACCATTGTTAAATCCAAAATTGTGTTGGGTTTGGACCGATGTAGGATGTGTTGGGTTGAGAAAAAGGCAATCGGATTAAGAGGGTCTGGGTTGATCAACCCAACTCGAAACCGATATTCGAACATACTAAATTCATAAATAGATATAGTGTAGGCTTTGTAGCCTGACCTTGTTCATGATTCAATTTAGTAGACAAGAGGGCATACATTCTTTTCATCATCTTTCTTGTCAGTTTCTAAAATATTGGATTAAGAACAATGTTTTGATAGAGATGTAGAACCCCAGTAAAAATTATATCAAATCAAAAGTTTTATGCATTTGACATGTTAGGCTTATCAGCGATACTTCTATCTTTTGTATAAACAAATGAGTACAAACGTGTTTTATTTTGCCTTGATATGCTTGAGTTTTGATTAAAAGCTTATCCTAATAATGTTTAGAAAAAAGTGGTATTTTTCTCTTAAAAAAATAAAATAAATCCACACAATTAACAAAATAAGTTTTAATTTAAAAATAAAATTTATTATATCTATACTATAAAATTAAAGTAGTAGCACTCAAAAAACTGAGTGCTAGGTGGCAATTTTCTCATCTTCTCAATATGCCACGTGGCAACCTCAAGTGACGATTTCTCTCTGAAAATGCTCGCTCTCAAACAATCGTCTTCCCCCTCTCTCTCTCACAATCCCCCCCCCCCCCCCCCCCCCCCCCCCCCCTTCTTTCTCCTCTCCTCCCTCCTCGGTTTGTGATTTTTTGAGCCCGGGGTGAAACCGGGCTAAACAACTTGTTTAACATGGTAGATATGGCTTTACCCAAATCAAGGTTGGGTTGGATTTAATTGCAAAAAAAAAAAAGGTTGGGTTGGATTAGATTGGATTGGATTAGGGTTAGAGTGGACTCAATTGAGATAGGCTAACTATGGATTAGTGCTTGGGTTAATTACAAACTCAACCCTTCCGAGTTTTACCCCTACTCCCCTTGTACTGCTCCGTTTCCATAAAAGAGCCCTCGCCCCCGCGCCCGCCTCCGCCCCCGCCCTTGCCCTTGAAGCTTCCCCCTTACGGCACCAGACTCCTTCCCCTCTCAATGGAGTCTTCTACTACCAGACATACCTGCCTGAAACTGGAAATCGAGGGAGAAGCCATCTTCGTGATGGGCACCTGGTTCGACACCCATTTCAACCTCTCCATAACCGACGCCCTCCATTCCTGGACCTGCACCGGTCTCTCTCTCTCTCTCTCTCTCTCTCTCTCTCTCTCTCTCTCTCTCTATTTTTTTTTTCCTGTTTCTGATGGTTGTTTTCATTTTCTCTTTGATCGGCAGCGTCTGAATCGGAAGTGAGGCAGAGAGCGGAGCAGTGGGATCAGCCGGCCTCGGAGTACGTCGCGCTGGCCGAGCGGTACCTAGGATTTCAGCAGCCGGGGTCTCGCTACAGCTTCGAGGACGCCGGGAATGGACAGCGAAGAGTCTGTACACCCTTTTTCTCCCCAATTACTCTCCCGAATAACTTCAGTGCATGCCGATTTATTGGGCCTTTTTTCAAAATATTATTAAAAAATAAAATATTTAACGAAACAGCGGTTGATCAAAACTATTTACCAACCTAGCGCTCTGACAGCCATGTGGCATGTCAGCGCCGTAAATCGAACGCGAAGGTTTTTTTTTTTCTGTTTCAAGTAGAACCCGGTATTTGGAATACCGGGTTTAAACCTGGTATTATGGATACTGGGTTTATCCAAAATCCAGAGAGAACAGTTGAAATCCAGAGAGAAAACGGGTATGGAAACGTTATACAAGAGGTTCAGTTAAACTCGGTATCTAGATTACCGGTTTTAAACCCGGTAATCCAAATACCGGGTTCTACTTCAAACGAAAAAAAAAAGGTTATGGCGTTCGCTTTACAACGCTGACACGCCGCGTGGCTGTCAGAGCGCTAGGTTGGTAAATAGGTTTGGTCAGCCAGTGTTTTGTTAAATATTTTATTTTTTAATAATATTTTGAAAAAAAGCCCCGACTTATTTCGTCAAACTAAAATGTGAGGCATTATAAGAAATCATTTGGTCAGTTGGGCATTCTGGACCCAAAAAACTTATAAAAAAATTTGGCTGATTTTTTTTATTAGTTGGTAGATTTTTTTTTTCTTTCATGAATCTTATTTTGAGAAAACTCAAGAGAGGGAAATTGTTTTTGAACCATCAAAGCAAGCTCGGCACCCCCTATATTTTCGGCACCCATTTGCATAGATCTGTAATGGCACCACCAATCAAGGTTTTAGATGTCGATTTCCATCAGTCCAAAAAAGAAAATTTGTCGAATTTCAGTCAAATATCAATTGGATTTTTTTTGGCTTTAAAGGAAAGTTTTCGGTGATTTTTTTTTCGGATATTGGTCAAAATTTAGCGTATTTTGGTCTAATGTCAACCAATACTAGTCTATTATGAAAAAATAAATCAGAATGGGGAAAAAGAAATTTTCACCGAAAAAGATGGAGCATTTTGCTGTAAAAGATGAAAATTTTGAATGTTAACAAGTCAAAAGCCCCAGTTATTTTGACCAAATTTTTGTGATGTCAAATCGAAATTCGGTACGATCAATATCTTAGACAATCTTTATGTCGGATTTTGGGAAAAAAAACACATTTCGCTAATTTCTTAGAAAATTTGTTGACATTTGATTCCATCCCATCAATAACCCCAATATACCCTTCCCTAACCTTGAGCCAACCTTTAACCTTGACCCTTCGCCCTTATCATCCATTGCTTCCCCGTTGCCTCTGTCGCCTCCTTTCTCATCCAACACCCCTTCTTCCTCCTACCCCTCTTCTTCCTCCTCTTCCTCTCCTGCCTCTTCCTATTCTTCCTCCTCTTCCTCCTCCTCCTCCTCTTCTTCTTCATCTTCCCTCTTGAAACCCTATGTCGTCCCCGTTAATGTCGGTACCCACTGCCCGACATCGAGATATATTGTCATTTGGCACCCACTGACATTCTTTGTCTCCTTATCAGACGCCCTCGGTAGCCTTCCGACCGATATTGTAATGTCAATGTTGGCAAATACCAACCGTCATTGCAATGTCGATGTTGGCAGGTACCAATCGTCATTGCAATGCCAATGTCGGTCAAAAGGCTATCGAGGGTGTTCAGATAAAGGGATCGACAATGTCGGTGGGTGCCAAACTGCCAACTGACATTGTATTTCAATGTCGGTCGATGGGCACTGACATCGGGGATGGGATAAGATTCAACGGGGAAGAAGAAGCAGAGGAAGAGGTGGGTGACACTGAGGAGGACGAGGGCGATGGTTGCGGCGGGTTGGGTGGGGGCGAGGTTTAGGATGGCTGGAGGTCAAGGCATGAGGGTACTTTGGGGATATATTTTAGATTTGTTTAGGGTGTTTTTAAGAGGTTGCTAAGCGAGGTTAGGTGGGTTCAAATAGAATTTCCCCATAAGAAAAGATCTCATGATAGTCAATGTGGGCCCTTATCACCCATCCATGGATGATATTCTTTTATGGATCATTATTCTCATATGGTCAAGTTGTTATTGAGTAGGAAACCATATTGAGCTATTTACACAGTCGGATGGAAAAAATAGCTGGAAACCAAAACTATATGGTTTATGTAATACTTTGAGTTACTTAGTACTTACTATATTCACAGACACAATTACGGTAAATGCGTTAGAACAATTACGTGCCTTTTGTGATTAAGGTACCGCTTCATTTGTTGTGGTTCCTTCTTTGATGTTTTTAGTATATTGTTTTTTTCTTCTTCTTAGATTTGTTATAGTGAATCGTTGGAGTCTAATGAGTATGATACATATGTACTTTAGGCAAAGAGTTACCTCTTTAATGCTTCTTTTTGTTTCTTCATCTTGACTTATGATCCATGGTTCCTTAAGTGCTTAATCTCCTGGTCTTTCTAATGAGGCAGTACTTGTACTACTTGTTGGCTGATTTCATTGCCATCTAATGGTTTGCCCCATGGTCCTTCTAACGAGAATGCATCTTTGTGTTTCCTCACCTTGACGTCTAATCTCTAATTCAAAATTTAATATCATTCCATCCCTTCTAATGAGGTGTTACCTGATCGAGTAATGTCAATATATTATTCCTTACATCATCTAATGACTCACCTTACCAATGGCATTCCAAGTGCCATCGCCCAACTCAAATCTAGGCGCGACCATCTTAATAAATGTTTTTACAACCTTTTTTATTACGAGAAGGGTCTGTTGATAGTTATTACGGTCTCTTTTGCCTTGTCCACAACCACAAGTTCCTTTCATTTACATTATCCCTCCCCTCCAACAACTTAGGTATTCCTTTCTCTTTGCTTCTTATTTCCAGTACAAATAAATATAGTTGTAGCACCTTAATAATATCGAGTTGTTTACTAGGGATGATACAATTCAAGATATTTGTAGGCATTCCATGATAGAGAGCCTGAAAGAACTTTCATTAACACTGATGGAAGAAGAAGTAGAGAGCATGAAAAAACCTAATAACCTATCAACTCGGATTGGGCTGACAGTCTACATAGCAGATCATTGCAGGTATTTGGCAGGATTGCGGACTTTGATTCACGATGAGATGGGCATCGGACCATCGGTCAGATCATGGCTTTAGAGGATGCATACTTGCTTGCCCGTCGAGCCAAGGAGCAAGTTAGTAGACTGAGAACATGGAGGCCTATAGCTGCGAGGATGTCTTGCACACTCAACACCTTGTTGTGAGTTAATCAGGGTCATAAGGGTGATAAATCTTAAAAGTCCTAATCCAAGGCATAAAGCGAAACAATTCGAAGGTAGAGATCAGAGCGACGAAGAGAACACAATTTTGATTTCTTTTATTCGCAAGGAAAGAAAAAGATTTATTTGATGTTCAGATGCGGAGAACGAGACACATCTTTTACATGTCCGAACAAGAGAGTAAATCTTGCTTAAGCCAAAAAAGCAGACATAAGGTGATCCTATATTTAATGAGGGGATGAAAGATAACACGGATCGACTTGCTACTTGTCCAAGATGAGAGTCTTGTAACTTGTGCACGTTATCCTCACAAAAGCCATAACAAGGATGATTGGAAGCGAAAGATACCTTCAAAACTCGGGTATTCTTTGGAGGAGTCCATGAAGAAATTCAAGAAACTAAAGCTCAGACTAGAGCGCACCCAAATCCCTTCAAGGTAGCATGGTTTTGCAAAGATTAGGCCATTCCTGCTACTTCCCAATTTCTCTTAAGATTTAACATAGGAAAATATTTTGATGATGAGTTGTAGTTTGATGTCGTGGACTTGGACGTATGTCACCTTTTGTTGGGTCGATCAATGTTTTCAAAGGCGCTTGAGGCTTACGCCTCGAGGCGCCCCTCAGGGCAAGGCGCAGCAAAAATGCCCCAAAGGCTCTGTATGAGGCATGGAAACAGCTGAGGCGTACTCCTCAAGCTCGAGGCGTAAGCCTCAACTGTGCTTGATTTTGACAATTTTTTTTAATGAAGTGAGTGTTTTTTTTAAAAAAAAGACTGTTTTATGGGCCCCGAAGTTGCTTTTAATACTATAGAAGATGAAGATCTCCAATAATATTGAGCAAATCTTCGACTTGTGTTTTTTTTTTTTGTTAAAGTAACAATTTATAATTTCTAAGTGTGCTTTTTATTTCTGATGATTAAAACTTTCGGTTGGAAATTATGGATATAATTAGAATTTTATGGTTATGGAGTTGTTGATTTGGTTCATTTGACTTGGAACCTAGAGTTTTATAAATATTGTCTCAACTCTCGAGTATTGTTCAATTTAGGTATAATGATACACTTTACATACTTTATGTATATATTTTGGTAAACTATTATGATGAGTGGATGTGGAATCGTGGATTATGATATGAAACTATTAATTTTCATGCCCTTCTTTGTTTTTTATATTTTATTTAATTATTAATATTTATTTATATATTTAATTAATTAAAACATACACTTGCTTGAGGCTTATGCCTCACGCCTCGAGGCTTTGGCCAGCAAAACGCCTCGTGTCACACCTTCGTGTCTGAAAACTTTGGGGTCGACCATGGTTGTGATGATGATATGGATCATATGATGCATTATGCGAGGTCAAATACTTGGTATTTTTTGGAAGGTGGAAAGAAGATAACGCTTCACTATAGAAGGAGGAAGTGACTTCTACTTCTAGATCTTCCAATTTATTTTCCATAATCCATTATCCGCCGAAGCGACAAGCACCAACGATAGGGTTCAAGGACACCACTCCATCTTCGACATATATCTGGATGATCCGAGTTATAATTTGTCAATTCCACAAGAATTATTAAACTGATTTATCCAAGAGGGCATTAATCATACACTTCAGTCTCAGACTTTCTATGAGAATTGATGGACCCTGTAAAAATACCAGTTACAGAAGGAACCGGAAGTCACAAGAACGATGCAAATAGAGCTCGCATGGTGACCAGTTCGCGCTCATAGAATTCAAGCCACGTACAGAGTGCCACTCAAAGCCACTTAACAAACCTCAGATCGCCGCAGCTCCGTTTATGAGCTCACCCCCAGCTCGTTCAGGAGCTCGCCCAGGAGCTCGCACAGCTCGCCCAGCTTGCTCATAAGCTCTCCCTCAGCTCGCTCAAGAGCTCGCCCCCAGCTCGCTCATGAGATCGCCCCCAGCTCGCTCAGAAGCTTGACCCCCCCGGCTTGCTCAGGAGCTCGCCTAGCTTGCTCATGAGCTCGCCGCGAGTCGTTCGGGAGCTCGTGCCCCCCAGCTTGCTCGAGCTCACCAAAGGACATGACCTAGGCCACAGAGGTCTCCCGTATGATAGTATCCGGCATTACGAGCCTTGTGCAGTGCGCTCAAGAGTTCGCCCAATCGGCAATAGGAGAGGTTGTGCAAGAACAAGCCTGACTAAGGAGATCGCCTACCTCCCCTGCAGAGGCCGCTTCCCACCCGCGAAGTTCGACTTTTGGCAATAGGAAGAAGGGGCGTAGCTCCTGGAGGAAGCCCGCCCTCTTCCCCTTCGAGGTCGCCCACAGTAAGGCGGTGCAAAGTCGTCGGATGTCCGCATCCCCATGGAGCTACATGGACGATTGGAGCCCACGGAAGCTGGCCAAAAGTCGATCTAGGACCTTCTAAACTTGTACTTTACAGAACCACTGCCTGACAAGGACAAGACCGGTGCATCCCCTTTCTCCACCTCCTGGCAGGCTAAACGACAAAGGCCATCAAAGGCCCATGTGGGCTGGCACATGGAGGCACTGAAGGTGCTAGAAGAGCCCCCACGTGTCGGGTTCTGATAGGCCGCAAAAGGCTATAAAGGTACCACCCTCGGCTCCAAAGTACAGGTTGGAAACTCTTAGCCCTACCTCTTCCAACTACTACAGCTCTCCACTGTTAATTCCCGTTCTGACTTGAGCGTCGGAGGGTCTGTGCTCCTAAGGGAGCCAGTCGTTCTTACGTTTTCTTTGTCTTGCAGGGAGACCGCTCGGACCAGCGAACAATATCCCCAAACATTTGGCGCCGTCTATGGGATTTGAACCCACGCCCTTTCCAGCAACAAGGCGACGTCACAAGCAACCCTCTCTCGCCGACGAAGCAGAAGCGCCGGCTCGGACGGTTCTAGGTCGTGGTCTCAGGGGCGAGACCGGAATCCCCGTCATCGACACGAGAGGGAGCCCGCGAAGGTTCATGAGGCGATAGCCTCACACTAACCAACTCCGGCTCTAAGACAACCTTCGGAGAGGCGACATAGCAGCCGCCAGGCTAATGATCACGCGCCCCACTACGGTGAGGGCCCAAACCCACCAAGAGGAAGCGTGCATGACAACTTAGGACCTGCTCAGTCGCCTATGGAGTTCCCCTTGGACACTGGCAGCGACCTAATGCGACTGTCGATCTGTTGAAGATCTTGCCGCTCATGGAGGAAGCTCGCCTTTCACGAGCGAGGTTCACCAAGGGGGTTTTCCTCATCATTGGACCCCGCCGAAATTTGTGCTGTTCGATGGGTCGCAAGATCCCGTTGATCACTTGTTGGCCTACCGGAAACTGCTATTTTTCCGGGATCAGGATCACGTCCTGTGTCGTGCATTCCGCAGCAGCTTGACTGGTTCCGCTCTGAACTGGCTTCACAAACTACCTCCTGGCTCCATCCCAAACTTCCCTACTCTCTCCAGGATGTTCCTGGAACAATATCGTTGCAACAGGCAACCCTCGAAGAGGATTGAGTCTCTTTTCACCCTCACCATGGGTGCTCGCGAAACACTTCGGTGTTTCACTACGCGGTTTCGGAACGCCTACCTCGCCCTGGAGGACTCAGCAGGACAAGACCGCACAGCGGTGAGCGCCTTCAGGAGTGCCCTTCCTGAGGGGGGCAAGCTCCACGATGCGTTGGTGATTTCCGATCCCCGCACAATGGTCGAGCTCTTCGCCCTTGTTCAGCAGCACATCAAGCTCAAAGATGTGGTGCTTGATCGAAAGGGGAAGGCGGTCGAGCAGTGAGCTCCACCAGCTTTGCGACCTCTCGTCGTCAAAGCTGTGGGGAGACGGGAGGTACCCCCGGCGGTACCGATACTCAGTTCGCTCGGAGCTCCTATTGTACAGCCCGCGGAAATACCAGCCGTAGCTGTTGGAAGGCCGGCGAATTAGCGTTTGCCTCCAGGACCGAGAGAGCGGGACTTCACCGTGATGACCCTTTCTCCGGGACATACTACATCAAGTCCGGAGTGAGCCGTTCATACAGTATCCCCCTCCTCTTCAGCCTGGTGAGCTGGGCTCCACCGACAATACACGCCAGTACGCGTTCCATCGGAGCCCCGGGCACCACACCAATCGGTGCCGCGCTCTGAAGAACCACCTGGAAGACCTGGTCGCTCTCGGACGTTTGGATCAATTCATCTCGCCTCCAAGGAGATTTGAGGTGATACCCGCGCGAGTCCCCCGCGAAGGAGGTCGCCCGGGGCCGGCGGAGCCCGCCCTACAGCCACCTCCGCCCGGCGGGCCCCTGATCTGCCATACCATCACGGGACGCCTGAGCGAGCCAAAATCCGGTAACGAAGTCCGGCGGCAAGTGAGAGAAGTAGAGCATGCTCAAAAGGTACACTCTGTCTCTTTAACTCCTACTTTGCTGCAAATCCCAAGAGTGGAAGCTCGAGACTTCCTATGGTTCTCTGAGAATGATATGGCCGGGGTTGTCATACCCCACAATGATCCCCTTATCATACGTCTGATAATGGCCAATATAGAGGTAAGGCGCATATTGGTGGATTCTGGGAGCACCGTCGACATCCTCTTCTTGTCGGCCTTCCAGCGCATGGGGTTGAGACAAATCGACCTATCTCCCTCAGCGGGCTCCCTCAGCGGATTTACTGGCGAGGTCGCCAAAGTAGCTGGGGAGATTACTCTAACCGTAACAGCGGGCCCCGAAGGACGACAAGTCCGCTTTGCGGTGGTGGACGGGCAGTCCGCGTTCAACGCCATCCTTGAGCGACCTTGGTTGAGGCAAATGAACGCGGTGTTCTCGCCCAACCACCAGGCCCTCAAGTTCCCCACTGCCGGCGGTGTCATGGTCATTCGGGGTGATCAAGTCGCTGCTACCAGGTGCGAGCAGGACGTTCATCACCTTGCCAATGATGGGGTTACAGAGGTCAAGAGACCGGCGCCCTCCTAGCAATTAGCAGCCGCAATAAGCGAGCTTCCCCCTAATCCAAAGATAACTCCCTCGCTCGGGATCCTCACTCCACCCCCTGGTGGGAGCAGCATGAAACCAGAGCGGGGTGAGGGGGGTCGCTTGTCAGATTTTGACAAAGGAAAATCTCCTGTAGCGGAGCCACTACAAGAGATCGACATCGGAAATGATGGGATACCAAAGGTAATTCACCTTGGGACATCATTAACCGAAGGCGAGGTGTTGGCCTTAACCAGCCTCCTCAAAGATTACCACGATGTATTCGCCTGGAGCTTTGCCGACATGCCAGGGATCGACCCAGAGATCGCCTGCCACCGCTTGCACACCTTGCAAGACTTTCCTCCGGTCAAGCAAAAAGCTC
Organism: Chamaelirium japonicum; assembly: GCA_947650365.1. NCBI lineage: Eukaryota > Viridiplantae > Streptophyta > Magnoliopsida > Liliales > Melanthiaceae > Chamaelirium > Chamaelirium japonicum. The sequence goes on from OX393557.1 coordinate 13,032,543, forward strand.
GGCATATACCAGCTGCTAAATCCGCCGCAGTTGCAGCAGAGATAGAGAAGCTAGAGCGAGTTGGCTTTATCCGTGAAGCCTATTTTTCCGAGTGGATCTCCAACGTCGTGGCGGTGCCAAAGAAGAGCGGGGCGGTCAAAGTATGTATTGACTTCTCCGACCTCAACAAGGCATGCCCGAAAGATGGATTTCCTCTCCCAAGGATCGGAGCGCTGGTTGACGCGGCAGTCGAGTTCCAAGCTCTCTCGTTTATGGAGGTATTCTGGGTACAATCAGATACCCCTTCACATTGACGATCAGGATAAAACCGCTTTCTATTCCGGGGCGGGATACCAGAAGCTCTTCTGCTATCGGGTAATGCCATTCGGGCTCAAGAACGCTGGAGCGACTTATCAAAGATTAGTCACCCACATGTTCAAAAATCAAATCGGCAAGAACGTCGAGGTTTATGTAGACGACCTCTTGGTAAAGAGTCGCGAGCGAGAAGGGCATATCGCCGACCTCCGTGAAGTCTTCGACGTATTGAGGAAATTCCAAATGAGACTAAACCCGGCAAAATGCGCATTCGGGGTGACTTCTGAAAAATTCCTAAGGTAACTGGTCACCCATCGAGGGATCGAGGCCGACCCTGGGCAAATCAGAGCACTCGTGGAGATGCCCTCACCAAGGATGCGGCAGGAGATCCAGCGATTGAGCGGGCGAATTGCGGCGCTCAATCGCTTCATCTCGAAATCCTCAGACAATTGTCGGCCTCTGTTCGAGTTACTTCATAAAGGAGCCGAAATTCACTGGGATGAGAAGTGCGAGCTCGCATTTAAGAACAAAGATTATCTGGCTAGCCCGCCTATTTTGGCCACGCCCAAAGAAGGGACGAGCTCAACGTTTATCTCTCCGTCATTGAGAATGCAGTGAGCGGGGTCCTCGTGGTAGAAGAGGCGAAGATAGAGCGGCCTGTTTACTTCGTGAGCCATACGATACTCACCGCCGAGCTCCGGTATCGACCAATCGAGAAGGTCGCATCGGCCTTGGTCCTTACTGCAAGAAAGCTACATCCTTATTTCTCAGCGCACCCAATTAAAGTGATCATGGAGCATCCCCTGAAGAGCGCGTTGTCCAGACCCTCAGTGGCCAGAAGGCTGTACCGATGGTCGGCCGAGCTTGCCGCCTATGGGCTGGAGTACGTCCCGCGAGCTGCAGTAAAAGGACAAGCTCTTGCCGACTTCTTAGCGGACTTCCCCTTGGAAAAACCAATCCCTTGCCAGGAGGATGCCTCAACTGAGGCACACCCTGGAAGGGTGAGGTTCCTAAGCGAGCTCGGGGAATCTTCTCCAATCAAGCGAGCAGCTACAGGGGAGTGAGAACTTTTCATCGACGGTTCGCCCAACTCCTCCGGAGCTGGAGTCGGGGTCGCACTGATCCTCAAGGAGATTATCCTCGAAAAATCCATTCGGCTTGACTTTGCCACCACCAACAATGAAGCTGAGTACGAGGCGCTCTTGGCCGGACTAGAGCTCGCCGAAGAAGTAGGCACCAATAAGCTAAGGGTTTTCAGCGATTCCCAGTTGATCGTTTGCTAGGTCAACGGAGACTACGCCTCTCGAGACGCGTGCATGGCGGGCTACGTCAAACTAGTGAAGGGCAAGGCCGCGAACTTCGAGAAGGTTTCTTTCGAGCAGATCCCTCGAGCCGACAATAGGCGGGCTGATGCCTTGGCTAACGCCGCCTCTCTGTTAGGAGGTTTAGAAGCTCGTCAGATATTCATTGAAGTCCAGAGTCAGTCCCGGATCCAACTAGAGGAGCCCACCGTTCATCAAATCTCTGCCGACGTATCACTTGACGGCTGGACCGCATCCATTTTCCGTTTCCTCCAGAAAGGCGAACTCCTTGAAAATAGAGAAGAAGCCCGCCGAATGGAAAAGTGCACTGGTCGCTATCTCATTCGCTGGGACCGCCTCTTCCGAAAATCTTTCGACGGGCCAAACCTCCGCTGTGTCGAGCCCCCTGAGACCGAAGAAGTATTGGGTCGCATTCACTCCGGCGAGCTCGGAAACCATGCTGGTGGGCGATCTCTCGCTGGGAAAGTGAGGCGGCAAGGATACTGGTGGCCCACCCTAGAGCAAGACACCCTGAAGGTCGCCCAAAGGTGCATCCAGTGCCAGAAGCACGCCACCATTAACCACATGCCCGCAGAAGAACTGCATCCTTTGGTGAGCCCCTGGCCTTTCCAGCAGTGGGGTATTGACATCGTGGGACCTTTTCCCGTATCGGCTCAGCAAAGAAAATTTATCTTGGTAGCCACGAACTACTTCACCAAATGGGTGGAAGCGGTCCCGCTGGCCAAGATAGGCGAAAAACAAGTGAAGAATTTCCTTTGGAAAAATATTTTTTGCAGGTTCGGCCTCCCCCGAGTACTCATCACCGATAATGGTCGCCAATTCGACAATCGCTTGATCAAAAGCTTTTGCGCCGAATATGGGGTCGACCTAAGGTTTTCCTCTCCGAGGTATCCTCAAAGTATCGGGCAGGCCGAAGCTACGAACCGGGTAATCTTGGACAATCTCAAGAAAAGATTGGAAGGGAAAAAGGGCCTCTGGGAGAAGGAGCTTGACGGCGTGCTGTGGGCTTATCGAACCACACCACGTCGCTCAACGAATGAATCGCCCTTTAGCCTCGTTTATGGATGTGAGGCCGTTCTCCCCGTGGAAGCTGAACTGCCAACAGAGAGGAGGTTCGCTGCCGATGAGGTTAACAATGATGAACTACTCGCCGCTTCTCTCGATCAGCTCGAAGAGCGTAGGGAGCGCGCCAATTTTCACCTCGCCGGATACAGACGAGATGAAACGAGCCTACGACAAGAAAGTTCGCCATCGAGCATTCAAAGCTGGCGACCTGGTCATGAGGAAGGTGTTCGCTAACACGCAGGAGCTTAATGCCGGAAAGCTTGCGGCGAACTGGGATAGCCCCTACATAGTGCATGAGGCACGAGGATCAGGGGCCTACCGGTTGATGACCGCGGACAGTGACCTCTTGGAGCGACCATGGAACGCTCTTCATCTTCGCAAATACTACGCATAGCGCTTACTCGACCTCTTGCAAATTGTATTTGGGAAGCATTTTTGGATGTGTTAAAGATGGTTTTGTTTTATGCCTCAAGAACTCAAGCTCGGAAAATCAATCGAGAAACAGATCACAGAATTAGATCGCAAGAAGCACCAGCAAAATACAGTCCGCCGTTGGGCAGACTTAAAGCATGACCGGGATTCTGAGAGGCCGTCATAAGCGACCTTTAGATCGCCGAGGTAGTCCGCCGTTGAGAGGACTATAAGCATGACCAGGGTCCTTCGCGTTCACACGCCATGAACGGGAGCACTCTGGGCTGATTTAGGGGAACCTGAAAGGGCGACCACCCTCTCAGGTAGCCCGAACATCCCTTGGTAACCCCTCGGAGCTTGAACTTGGCACAATCGCAGAAAAGTGCGAGGTTACCAAGTCGAGCTGAGGGCATGTCCAATAAACAGGATCCCTGAGGGTAATTAACCGGGCAGGGGGCAACTAGCACTTTAATTTTATCTAAAAATAAAATGATTGAATCTTCGAGCTTGCGAAGTTTTCAAGTTATTTGGTTTAATGCTTTACGATTTTTCGAGCTTGGAGACCGTGTTGGAATTTAACGTGCATATCGAGTTTTAGTTTGCATCTGTTTTAGATTGGAACATGTTTTTCAACGAATTGGCTGCCTCGCCCGGGGTACCACCCTCGAGATCGCTGAAATAACCTTAGAGCGGACTCATAGACAAGAAGAGAACAATGCAGAGAAAGCCGAGCAAAAAAAGATGTTATCATTTCATTCATAAAAGAGGTTACAAAAAGCGGGGTTACGTTTCAGCAAAAGAGCGGGCTTACGGTTTGCTTGTATCAGCTCCGCTGTCACCGCCGCGCTTCCTCTTCTTCGACCTTTCGGTCTTGTATTGCTGTATGGCGTCAAGTGCGCCCTTTTGAAGGAGTTCGTTAAGTTGCGCCTGGAGACGACTCTGTTGGGCGCGAAGATCGCGAAGGTGCGTCTCCTTCAGCGCGGCGATCTCGCCCCTGGCGGTGCGTCTCCTTCAGCGCGGCGATCTCGCCCCTGGCGGCAGTCACTTCGCCCCATAGTTTGGACACCTCCAGTTGGGCCGCCTCTTTCGCTTGCAAAGCCTCCTGCAGCTCAATGATAGAGCGGGCACGAGCCTCCTCGGCAGTAGCTCGCTCCATGGATAGGGCGGCCACCTGCTGGCGCAGCTGGTCGGCCTCGGAGGATAGCGAGGTGATCTGCTGGCGAAGTTGGGTCACCTCGACGCGCAACTCGCTGGACCGGTCAGCTTGTTGGAGGCGGTGGATGTGCTCGTCTACCCTCCGCTCCGATCCCAGCAGGGAATCGTCGTAGTGGGCAACCAGGTCTCCCCCAGTGGCGGCGACCTCGTTGGCCAGAGCCCGGCTCATCCGTTCCACCTACATTAACAGCAGCAGTTAGGAGAATGAAAGGGAGTGGGTCTCTCGGTGATAGGTGCGATATTTACCTCGGCAAGCCTGTCGAAGATTGCTATATACGGAGATTTGGCAAATATGTTGCGACCAAAAATCTCGCGCATATAGTAAGGAGTTCGAGCCGGGTCGCTTGACAAGGAAGTCGCCTGAGCCTCCTGCGCGGGCGAGACCTTCGCGGGAGGAACGACGGCTGCGGCGAGCTCGAAGACTCGAGCGTGATGGAGGGGCTTTGTAAACCAGTCCGCCCAGATCCTCGGCCGGGTCTATGGCCACTGGTTTGCCTACGGCCGAGGGGGCGGGATGCTCAGTGGGCGAAGTGGTTGCCTGGGCGCTCGGGGGCGCATGGGTGCGTGGAGGAGCCGACGCGCTCGGAGAAGGCGAGCTGGAGGGTGTGGGCGCGCTCAGCGCGGGAGCGCGTGGAGGAGTTGGCGCGCTGGAGGGCGCGGGCGCGCGCGGAGGAGCCGGCACACTCGGCGCGGGAGCATGCGGAGGAGCCGGCGCGCTTGGAGTAGGCGCACTGGAGGGCGCAGGCGCGCTGGAAGACGCGGGTGCGCTCGGCGCATGAACACGCGGGGGCGCCGGCGCGCTCGGCACGGGAGCTCGAGGAGCGGCTACGCCCGCAGATGTTGGCCCCTCGAAGGGCGGAGGAGGCATAGCTGAGGCGGAGGCGGGCTCCTCTGTGCGAGCCGGCTGAATTTCCTCCTCAGAGCTTAGGTCGTCATCCGACCCCAAGCCCGCTTCCTCCAAGGCGGTTTTCTTTCGCTCCGCCAGAGCCCGCTCGTAGGCTTCGCGAGCTCGACGAATGGTGTCGTCCTCTCCGGTGGGGCGGGCAGAGGGTTTCTTCGTCTTCTTCTTCGCAAATGGGCTCTCTATTTCTGGAGTCATCACTGCAACGTACAAGGGTTTAGAGAGGTCGCCTGGGAATTCGCGCATCAGCACTTCTGTGATTGGGGATTCAACTTCCGCCATGCCAAGTAAGAGCTCGACGCGCGAATCCTCAGGATCAACCATGACGATCTGACGTCGCCGAGGCTCCGGTACTGAGCCCGTTGTAGAGGATGTGTGATCAGCTAGGGAGGAATGGGCCTGACCTGGAGCTATGATGCCGGTCGGGGGCAGCGGAGCGTACTCCTCGTGTAGCATCTCCAGGGTGTCGGCGTCGGCGACCCTGATCGGGGAAGCCCGCTTCTGGCCCTTTGTTGATGGGCCAGCTCCAGAGCCCGTGCGTTTCGCAGTAGCTGACGTCGCCCCGGTGCAGCGCGAGACGGCGGCCTTCTTCCGCACCACCTTTTGGCGGGTGGTGATGGCGCTGGTCTTCATGTCCCTCCATTGGAAGAAGTCCGGCGTGATGATTTTCTCAGTGGTTCGCCCCCCGAGAAAACCAAGATCGCTGAGTCCAGGGATTTCTATCACATCTCGGTGATGCACTTTTTCGCCCCTGAGCGGTATTGAGCGATCTCTTTGAAAATAGCCACGGGCGGTCTGCCGGGGTGGCCTGGGATGCTCGTATGACGACCCCGCCACTCCCCATCGACAACGAACGGGTACTCTTTCCAATACCGATCCTTATTTTCGATGGCGGAGAACGGGAGCACCTCGCCGGGGTGGCCTGTGAGGTAAAAGACTCCGCAACCTACCTCGCTGAAGACAGGGCCCGCCTTGACGAACCATTTCTTCAAGAGGTAGGCTAGGGGGATCCTCACATTGAGAGCTTCCTCGATCTGAGTGAGTCTCTAGAGGATCCCCCACGAGTTGCTTGTGAGCTGGGCGGGGCATAAGCCCGCTAGCTCCAGCAGCTCGCCAGCCAGACGGCTCAGCGGAAGCCTGAGTCCCGACCACAGCAGGCCCACCGAGACCGCTGTCCCGGTGGACGGCCTCCCAGAGCGCGACAGCGGCACGATGGTGAGCTTTGAAGGGATGCCAGCGACCTCGCGTAGGCTCTCCGGGACGGGCTCGCCGCCGACGTCATGGAGTTAGATGGCGGCGGGTTCGCTCCAAGGCGCCGCTTCGGTAGTACCAGGGGGGAGCACCGAGATAGGAATGGCGTCGAGGGGTTTCTCTTGAGAGGTCGCGGCAGCAGCAGCGGAAGAGAAAGCCATGAAGGTGCTGAGGGCGCGCAAGAACGCTAGAGCGAGCAGGCAATAGAAGAAGCAAAGGAGAGCTGTTTTCACGCGGAGGTAAAAAATCTCAACCCCCCTATTTATAGGCAGATCAAAGGCAGGTGAATTGGGCAGCAATTAATGCCCGAGCGCGCCGAGCGAGGCGACACGATGATGGCGAATACGACAGCTCGCATTCCCCCAATCGAAAAATGACACGTGTACCGCGCGTGGTAAAAGCTGCGGCGGCGCCAGTAACGTCTTTTATGTCGAACCGACGGCCAATTGCAGAGCGACACGTGGCCATGAGCCGCTCAAGATCTCATGATGAGATTCGGTGTATCGGGCTCGGGCCCCGAGCCGCATTCAATGCGATGAGACAGGCGGAGATACTACATAAGGTCGCCTGTGGCAGATGCCCGCAGCCCGCCCAAGGTAGACCTCGCCCGTCGCAAGTACTCCCGACCCGCTCAGAGCTTGCAGTGACAAAAGCCGTGAGGAGGAGGCGACCAGGGCAGCTCTCCCTCGGAACTATGGGGCTTCCGCGACAAATCCCAAGAGTAGACAGTCAATCCTGCCGAAAGGAAGCGCGACCTGAAGTAGGATCACTCTGAAACTCCTAAGCGAGCGGCACGCTTCCTTTGCCACTCCCTCGGGAGGGGGTAATGATGGACCCTGTAAAAATACCAGTTACAGAAGGAACCAGAAGTCACAAGAACGATGCAAATAGAGCTCGCATTGTGACCAGTTCGCGTTCATAGAATTCGAGCCACGTACAGAGCGCCGCTCAAAGCCACTTAACAAACCTCAGATCGCCGCAGCTCCGTTTATGAGCTCGCCCCCAGCTCGCTCAGGAGCTCGCCCAGCTCTCCCAGGAGCTCGCCCAGCTCGCCCATAAGCTCTCCCTCAGCTCGCTCAAGAGCTCTCCCTCAGCTCGCTCAGGAGCTTGACCCCCGGCTCTCCCAGGAGCTCGCCCAGCTCGCCCATAAGTTCTCCCTCAGCTCGCTCAAGAGCTCTCCCTCAGCTCGCTCAGGAGCTTGACCCCCGGCTTGCTCAGGAGCTCACCCAGCCCGCTCAGGAGCTCGCCCAGCTCGCTCATGAGCCCGCCGCGAGTCGTTCGGGAGCTCGTGCCCCCCAGCTCGCTCGAGCTCACCAAAGGACATGACCTAGGCCACAGAGGTCTCCCGTATGATGGTAGGGGTGGTAATCGGGTCGGGTCGTGTCGTGTTCGTGTCGTGTCTAGTCGTGTTCGTGTCCAAAAACCCCAGACCCGGACCCGACCCGTTTAACTAATCGTGTCTAGATCCTAAACCCGTACCCGACCCGCCAATAAACGGGTAGACCCGATAAGACCCGGTAAGACCCGTTCATAACCCGGACTATTTAGTTGACCCGATCCGACCCAATCCGACTCGACCCGACCTGACCCGAAAGACCCGCTGGTATTATATATTATAGTATCGGATTGCGGGTAGACCCGACCCGACCCGACCCGACTCGACACGACCCGTTGAATACTAAACGGGTCTTCCCGGGTCTACCGTGTCCAGACCCTAAACCCGGACCCGACCCGTTTATTAAGCGGGTCTATCGTGTCGACCCGTTTACGACCCGAACCCGTTTAGCCCTGACCCAGACCCGCTAACTTTGTGTCGGGTCGTGTCGGGTCTGCCGTGTCGGGTCCGAAATTGCCAGCCCTATATGATGGTATCCGGCATTACGAGCCTTGTGCAGTGCGCTCAAGAGTTCGCCTAATCGGCAATAGGAGAGGTTCTGCAAGAACAAGCCCGACTAAGGAGATCGTGATGTGGAACAATGTGTGTTAACAGGGAGTTCAATATTCGTTGAGCAGCGACAGGGTCGCCAATTTGCTCCGAGCCGAAACGGGAAATTAATTTAAACAGGAAATGTGGCTAATGGTTTTAACAAAGCCGAACAGGCACACAAATTGTTATTCCAACCCTTAAATAATTAAATAACATATGCTTGGTTATCAGCAGGGTTCCACGTGCAATATCAGGATTAGTAACAAACAGGGCTAAACAGAATCACACATCTCGCAGTTCATGGGGGAAACAACAGTTTTCATAAATAAAACCTAGGAGATTTGATTCCCGGGGCTACGCTCGAATATTGACCGGGGAAAAGGAAAACTCACCTACTGAGGGTTGTGGGGAACCTCAGGGATCTCAGCTGGTGGCGGGGTCGATGTCGATGCAGGATCCTCGGTTTGGGGCGGGGCTTGAGCGAGGGCCCGGAGTGCCAACACGTTGGGGTGTACGGGCGCGTCGGGATGCCACCGTTGATGGTTCTCCGAGATCCCCAGCCGAGCTTCTGCGTCCTGGGTGACGAGGTAGATGATGCGCTCCACGTACTCCTTCACGTTCTCGCCGGCGCTGAACTGGAAATTGAGGAATGGGGAACGGATGTCGAGGAATCCATCTTCGTCGTCGATCAAGCCGTGATCAACATCCAGATCAGCCATGCCGTCATGCCGAGGGGATGGACTCTGCTGCGGTGGGGAGGTGGGGTTCGGGTTGGATCGCGGGGAAGGGGATGGGATAGGGATCGGGCTGGGCTGGGTGTGGGAGGAGGGAGGGGTCGGGTTGCTGCGCGGGGAGGGAGGGAGGCGACCGGTGGCGGGCGCGGCCAAGGGGCAGGGGGGAGGGTTCGGTCGGGCGGGCAAGGGGCAAGGGGGGGTTCGGTTGGGTCGCGGGGAAGGGAAGGAGAGGGGATGGGGATCGGGCCGGGCCGGGTGGGAGAGGAGGGAGGGGATCGGGGTGGGCGGCGGCAAGGGAGACGGGCCGGGGGCCGGGGGTCGGATCGGGTGGCACAGGGAGAGGGGCGGGGTCGGGGGGATGGCTCGCGGGGGGGAGAGAGAGAGGGGTGAGGGGCGGCGATGTGGCTGGGGAAAGAAGGATAGGGGAGGGGCCAACTAGGGTTTCACACACTAGTCTGGGCCTAGGGTTTCACACACCTAGGGTTTGGGTTTGGGGTTTCACACCTCACCCGGGTTTCTCTCAACACGTATGTGGAGGAAAACAGAAATTTATTATTCATTGCATACTGAAAGAAAAGACAAGAGGCCTATATATAGGCTTACAATGACCAACAAAACAGCCCACTAATCGAGGTGGGACTAAAAGTACTCTAATAAGAAAAAACTCAACCCACTAATAATGCGGGCTTGACCCAACATAAAAATAAACAACCAACATGGCTAGACTCAGAACTACATGCTCAGGTGTCGCCTCCTGCGCTGGTACACCCGCCAGGGCCGAGGCTCGATGTCCCCATCATTCTCCCCAGGTGGGAGAGAGCTCGACCCCGTCGAGTGAGAATCTGCAAAGCTCTCGTACTGCTCCCGGGTGTCGGGATCCAACTGCTGAAGATCGCTGCGGTCAAGCCAAGTGTCATCAGAGGTGGGTCTTCCCTTCCAACGGATCAGATACCGTCGGGTGCCACCGTCTTTACTGGACACAATCTCATCATCCACAATTTTATCTATTTTATCTGCTGCATAATTTGGTGGAATTTCTGGAAGTGGAGGTAGGGAGGGGCTCTCAGAAACTGGGTCATGGGAAGGCTCACCTACGAGAGGATTACTAGGGTTAAAATCAGGACCCTTGTAGGCCACTAGGTCCTCGATATTGAAGGTGGAACTGATGCCGAAATCTTCAGGGAGATCTTCAGGGAGATCTATAACTCCGACAAAGACGGTACTGTTGCCCAGATGAGGCAATCTTGCAATTGCCACTCATAGAAGCATTGCACCTCCCGAAGAAGGCTCGCCTAGCAATGGCCGAGGCTTTGGCAGATCCAGACAGCTACAAAAGAAAGAAGAAAGACGCCAAGAAGGACAAAATTATTGTTTCCTGCAACGCAGCGATAACTTTCTCGGACGAAAATCTGCAGCTCGGAGCACGACTGCACAATCGACCTGTCTACGTCTTGGGGTACATCAAAGAGAAGCCGGTAAATCGAATCCTGTTGGATTGTGGCTCCGCCGTCAACATCATGCCCATCCAAACAATGCGGCAGCTCGGCATCACCACCGACCAGCTCTCGCAAAGCCAGCTGGTCATTCAAGGGTTCAATCAATGCGGACAGTCCACCATTGGAATCATTCGTCTAAAACTCTCCATCAGCCAACTTGACACGACAGTTCTCTTCCACATCATCGACTGTCAGACATCATATTGCCTCTTGCTAGGAAGACCGTGGCTACATGAAAACGGCGTTATAGTGTCCACCTGGCACCAATGCCTCAAGTACTATGAGGAAGATCTGGAGAAGTGCATTATTGCAGATGATAAGCCATTCAATGAGGCCGAAGCACACATCGCTGACGCCAAATTTTACCAATCAAAGGACCTGGTTGCAGAAGTCCTTCCAGCTAAAGCTTCTCGAACCCAAAAAGCTAAAAGGATGGAGTAGGATGAAACTCCTCCACCTCCAAATCCAGTGCAACCACCCAAAGCGATACACGAAGTCAGGGAAGTGCTAGTGCCAAAACGAAGGATGCGTATCAGCTCCAAGCCAAGATCCATGCAACATACTCCGTTGCTTGTCCAAGCTACGCCAGTCTTGCGCCTCATGCCTCGGTGGCTTCACAAACATGAACGACCATCTTTCGCCTCGCCAAAAGAGATGGTCCCGCCGCTATCAGAGGCTAATGTCATCACTCTGCAGGAAATGACACTGCCACTACCCAGTCTGATGCAAGCTTCAAGTCCGCCAAAACCTGTTGGTTCCTTCAAATCCAGTCAACTCACATTCAAACCAAAAGGAAGTTGGGGGCAAAATGCTGCCAAGCTGCTGTTCAAAGCCGGCTACAACGAGGACAGTGCCGCACATATGAGTACGCTCCCGCCAGTTTCAATACCACACGGGATGACCAAGACTCAAGTCCGTCTACTCCAAAGCGGCGAGCAGATTCCACCAAATCGGCAAGGCATCGGCTCCTGTCAAACCCCGATGGTCGCCAAGATCGCAGGAGAGAAGGCCTTCACCTCTAACTACATTGAGGTGAAGTTGGTAGATGAAGCAGAAGAGGGATCGTCAGCCTCCGACGCACGCTCCACCTACGTCGCTCATCCCAATACCAAGTCCGCCAAAAGAAGATGATATCGAGCTCGACATTGGACCACACTCCAGAAGCAGAAGAAGAGCATCAAAAACCAGTTAAGTCAAAATCCTATATCAGTATTCGAAAGACTCGGGCCAATCAGACAAGTAAAGCGAAAGTCAGTATTCGACCGTTTGGGAAAGCCACCTACTGAGATGAAAAATAGCGTTCCCACCCTCCCACCCAAATCATTCCTCAATGTTGATGACTTCAACGATATCATTCTGGTATCTGTTAATCATATAACAATTCTCGACACTTCAAACGGTCATACTTCTACTTCGGACGACGAGTTGCCAGATGCCCCGCTAGTCCTCGAAGAAGGGGGGCAATCTACCGTCGACGATTTGAAGGAAATCAACTTGGGTACGCAGGAGGATCCTCGGCCTACATTCGTAAATGCACTCCTGACTCCCGAAGAAGAAGCCGCATACATCAAGTTACTCCAAGAATACAGAGACGTCTTCGCATGGTCTTACAAAGAAATGCCGGGGCTTGATCCCAAGATTGCAGTACACCAGCTCACTGTCAAACATGGAGCTAGCGCCATCAAGCAAGGACAAAGACGCTACCGGCCAGAGCTGATACCACAGATAGAAGGCGAAATCAACAAGCTCATTGAAGCCGGCTTTATCCGAGAAGTCAAATGTCCGACATGGATCTCTAGCGTGGTCCCAGTCAAGAAGAACGGCCAAATCAGAGTATGCGTGGACTTCAGGGATTTAAACAATGCATGTCCCAAGGATGACTTCCCATTGCCAATCACAGAGTTGATGGTAGATGCGACAACAGGCCATGAAGCACTAACCTTCATGGATGGATCCTCAGGCTACAACCAGATCCGGATGGCACCCAAAGATGAAGAGCTTACGGCCTTCCGCACGCCAAAAGGGATCTACTGCTACAAAGTTATGTCCTTCGGCTTGAAAAATGCGGGAGCCACCTACCAACGAGCCATGCAAAAAATCTTCGACGATATTCTTCATCAAAATGTGGAATGCTACGTTACGACCTCCTGGTAAAATCAAGACAAAAGGTAGCGCATCTTCAAGACCTCGAGCTGATCTTCAAACGACTTCGAAGGTATCAGCTCCGCATGAACCCGCTCAAATGCGCATTTGGAGTCTCCTCGGGTAAGTTTCTCGGCTTTGTCGTACGACATCGAGGCATCGAAATAGATCAATCCAAAATAGATGCTATTCTTAACATGCCAGTCCCAAAAACAGTGTGAGACCTCAGAGGTCTCCAGGGCCATCTGGCATATATCAGGAGATTTATCGCCAACTTAGCTGGAAAATACCGGCCCTTCAGTCGCCTCATGAAGAAAGGAGCACCATTCAAGTGGGATGAACCTTGTCAGGAAGCCCTCCAAAACATCAGAAATTACTTACTCAAGCCTCCAGTTCTGACAGCACCAGTTCAAGGAAAGCTATTGGTCCTCTACATCAGCGCCCAGGAGCAGTCCTTGGGGGCACTCCTGGCTCAAGACAACAAGCTAGGCAAAGAAACAACATGTTACTATTTGAGTCGCACTCTCATCGGCGCGGAGCTAAACTACTCCCCGATTGAGAAGGTCTGCCTGGCGCTCATCTTCGCTACAAAGAAGCTGCGACACTACATGTTAGCTCACACCATCAGGCTTATCTCAAAAGCCGACCCACTGAAATACATCATGTCAAGGCCAGTGCTCTCCGGACGTTTGGCCAAGTGGGCTTTACTACTCCTCGAGTTCGACATCACCTTCGTTCCTCGGAAAGCGGTCAAAGGTCAAGCTCTCGCGGACTTCCTGGCGGAATACCCCCTTCCAGCAGAATGGGAACTATCAGAAGACCTCCCAGACGAAGAAGTATTCTACATCGATATCGCCCCTTCTTGGAAGATGTTCTTCGATGGCGCGGCAAGGCAAGACGTGGCAGGAGCAGGAGTTATCTTCGTCACGCCAAACGATGAGATACTCCCTTTCTCATTTCTACTATCAGAACCATGCTCCAACAACAAAGCAGAATATCAAGCCTTGATTATCGGCCTCGAACTCGCCAATGATATGAAACTTCAAGGGCTCGAAATTTTTGGCGACTCTCAACTCGTCATCCAGCAAATATTGGGAGCATACGTAGTTAACAAAGAAGACCTCGTGCCGTTACATCTAAGAGCTCTGAAACTCCTTGATACATTCAAACTGCTTCAATCCAGCATGTCCCCAGAAACCTCAACCAGTAGGCTGATGCGCTCGCAAATTTAGCGGCTACACTTCCATTCCCAGAAAAAAGCCAACTCATCATCCCTATCTGCAAGAGGATGGTGATCACCGAGGAGGACCTCCCCGTGGGAATCCCATACCAAGTCAATGCAGTGCACGTTCTCGTGGTTGACGAGCTAGACTGGAGACAATCATTCACAGACTTTCTTGTCCATGGGAAGCTCCCTGAAGATTCGAAGCGTAAGGTCGACATTTACCGGCGATCTTTGAAATTCTTCCACTTCAACAACGAGTTGTACCGTCGAAGCTACGATGGTACGCTCTTGAGGTGTCTTGCAAAAGAAGAAGCGGAAGCAGTACTAGAAGTCCATGCCGGGATCTGTGGCTCACACTAGTCCGGTCCAAAGCTCCACTTTCGCATCAGAAGGATGGGATATTACTGGCCCACTATGATCAAGGACTGCCTGGATTTTGCAAAAAGATGTCACGCTTGCCAGTTGCACGGCGACTACTTCCGTCAGTCTCCGGAACCTTTGCATCCGACAATCGCATCATGACCCTTCGATGGATGGGGACTTGACATTGTCGGTCCACTACCCAAGTCATCCAAGCAGCATCTATACATCCTGGCGGCGACAGACTACTTGTTTAGATGGGCTGAGGCAGTACCATTGCGAGAAGTCACCAGACACTCTGTCATCAGCTTCATCCAGAACGACATCATCTTCCGGTACGGCATCCCTCGCTATATCGTCACGGACAATGGGAAGCAGTTCAAGAATGTCGCTGTCAGCCAATTTTGTGCCAAGTTCGATATCAAGCAAAGGTGTTCAACCATGTACTACGATCCGGCCAACGGTCTAGCGGAAGCTTTCAACAAAATTCTACAAACTCTTGGAGAAAGTCGTCTCGAAGTCAAAGAAAGACTGGCATGAACGCATGGGTGAAGCGTTATGGGCATATCGCACTTCTTTCGCACGCCAACACAAGCAACTCCGTACTCACTGGTATACGGAGTAGAAGCTGTCCTCCCGCTTGAGCTCCGGATCCCATCACTCAGAATAGCCATCCAAGAAGTCCTCGTCAGCAGCGACAACGCCCAACTTCTCCTAGCAGAATTGGAAGCATTGGATGAGAAATGCCTCGAAGCCCAGCAACTTTTGGAATGCTATCAAGCCAGGTTAGCACGAGCCTTCAACAAAAGAATTCGCCCTCGATCCTTCCAAATAGGAGAACTGGTGCTGGCAGTCAAACGCCCCCATCATTCTCTCGCATCGAGGAGGAAAGAAGTTCGACGTCAAGTGGGATGGACCGCACGCAGTCCAAGAAGTCTACTTCAACGGCGCATATCTTCTCACCACGCTAGGAGGGCTTACACTCGGCCTTATCAACGGCAAGTACCTTAAAAGGTACTATGCCTAAAAGCAAGGCCACACTCCTTGCAAAAAAAAAAAGGGATATAAATGAACTACGTGCGACTTGATCCCTCTCAGTAGGGTACGTAGGCAGCCTGTAAAGGTTCAGTCTAAGCAAAAAAAAAGAAAAAAACAACCAAACACCACCATTTCAGAAAAGAAGTCTAGAAACTAGATGCATAATATTAAGTTATCATCAAGCGAAAGAACGCAAAACTACAAGTCTATCCAGCAAAAGTGACAAGAAATAAAAAGAAAGGCAACACTCCTAGTAAAGCGAATCGAAGTCCTTAAGGCGTTGAAGCAGCTCGCCGCCCGCAACCTCCATGCGCTGCAACTCCGAAGACTGAGAAGCTGTCCGCTTCCGATATGTCGCCAGCTCAATACGTTGCTTCGCAAGATCTGCTCCAAATGATTTCTTGATCATCTCAGCTTTCTCAAAAGATGCGCGAGCAGCCTCTAGCCTCTTCCGTGCCCGGACAACGCTCGCAGTAGCGAGTGTATGCTGCTCCTCCAGTCGACGCTCCTCGTCCTCAGCCTTTGCTAGTGTCAAGGAAATGTCATCTTCCATCGAAGCCCATTTCAAACGATGAGCTTCACTGTCCACCAAGAAAGCACGCATGCGCTCCGCAAACAAGGAGCCATCTACCTGAAAAGCAGCCAGACTCTCGCAAAACTCAGGTCCCTCAAGGACCCACCAGCCACTCAAAGCATCAAGACCCTCCTCCTGAAAAGGTGCGAGCGTCGTTTGGATATACTTCCGACAGCTCTCTAAAAGAAGCGTAGAAAGAAGGCCCCGCGAGCTACACTTTTGCTTGTCAGCCCCTGAGTGCACAGACAAGGTAGGCTCCTGTCTTGAAGGCTCAAGTGCGGGAACCGCCTCCTGAACCATCGCCGTGACAACGGTCAGTGGCGCCACCGGATCTGAAGAAGATGCTACAGGCGAAACATCCGACGGAACGACTACATAAGTAGTCTCCGCCAGGCTAGAGTCTGTTCTCTTCCCACACTGGAGACCTCATCCTCCTCCCCAAAGCCCAACTGCTCCATGTCAATATCATCCAGGTTGACAGCGCTGCCGGCAAAATCTGCTACGCATGTACCCAAAAGCTCCAAATTATCCCAGGGGACATCCAGCCCACCCCTCTCAACCGACGTCGTTCCGATAGGGGAACATTCAGGCCCAACCCCGGTGGGGGCAGACTCGCGGTCCAATCCAGCAGAACATGTCAAAAGGAGAGTTAAACAACTCATCCAACGGAGTAAGAATACAAGCAAAGAAATCCATAAGCAACTAGAAACAAGGCATACCTGCGGCATCCGACAAAGCTACCCCGGAAAGAGGGATTACCTCGTCGGCAAAAAGCCCTGGCTCTCTCTCTCGAGCTTGCTCTGTCTCGCAAATGCCATCCAAAGCTGCCTCATACAAGGAATCCAACTTCCTTCTCTTGGGAGAAACGCGTCCACTCCAAGGAGTCAGTCTCAGGAAGACTCTGAACCTCAGTAAACGGAGCCATCTCGACCTCTTGCACAGAAGGAGAAGCCCGGGAAGTACTCTCTCGATGGCCGCCAGATTTCTCGGGTCGTCGCTCTCCGGACCAAAGACGGCGATCCTCTGACCCTGCCAAAGGGTCAAAAGTAAAGTCAACTCGCTCGCTACTAGCAAGGATATCAAGTGGAAAGCTAGCAAGAAATGGAAGCACTGACTCATTGACCCAGCAGCGATACTCAGGAGTTGCGGCATTTTTTCCGCCCGGCTTAATCCCCGGCGAGAAAACGCACCCAGTAAATCGGTCATAAAGTGCTCTCCAAAGGCGGTACGCTTCCTGCGGAGTGTAACGTGACTGCATTCGCAAAGGGGTTCCCGGCAACTCTTGGCGAAAACCCTGCTGTCCAGCAAACCGGTGGGGAGAATACCGTGCCACCTCCACTGCTTCCCCACGCCGCCAGACAAGATACCCGGGCTTGCAGCTTACCATACTTCAGTACAAGCGCTCGGACATGTCCGGCCCATCACACACCGTGGATCTCGCGAAAGGCGCAAGCGCGTTCTCCGATACAAAGTCAAAGTCAGAAGAGCCCATACGTCTCAACAACTCTCGAGCACTGGGCTTCGGACGCGCCCAAGCATAATAGGCATTCATCACACCCCCTATACAAGGAAGGAAGGGCACTGAGGTCGAAGGTCCGCGCGCCACAAAGATCCCCTTCGGGAAGTGGAGCCCAATCCAGCCATAAAGATAATGCAGGGGGCAAAAGGAACTGGCTCGGCCTACTTCCCCCATTGTATTATCTCCGCTCGATAAACTCCAGTATGTTCCACTAAGCCCCTGATACAACGAACAAAGAATCGCCGACGCCAGATTGAGAAGTTCTCCGTTCACCATCCGAGCAGCCGCAAGAAAGGTTCCAGGGCGGATCACATCCCCATTCCAGGGCAAGGCAAAGCGACAAAGAAAAAGCACCAACCCTGCCGACCAATAGACAGCCCGCCAGGTGTCACTGCCTTCCTCCAGTCCTAGTACCTCCCAGGGACGCTGCGCCGCTGCCATAGAGCACCATTCTTTTCTCAGAAATTCAATCGGCCGCCGAAAAGTGCCAGGTGCCGGTTTTTTCGACGATGCATACCTCCACATCGGGTGACTCGAAGAGGGAACGTGACGATACTCTCCCCGAAACCAGAAGTCCACCCAAGCTGAGTGGAGTACTCGGTCTGACTGCTCACGCGCCGCTATAATAGCATACGCCTTGAACAACAAAAGACAGAAGCCAGGAGACTCGTCTGGATCCGTCAAGATCTTCAAAGAAGGAACTTCTTCCTGATAGTAGCTCCGAACCTCCGGACATCCAGAAATAATATGCACATCACGAAGGGTGATCCCGATCTCACCCGCTCCAGTCAAAAAGGTGTTGGTTTCAGGGCATCACTGCTCGCAAAGAGCCCGGTACATACCATCCAGTCGACTGTACTCCCAACAAGCCGGCTCCACAAACTTCGCCAGGCACTCTATCCCTGGCTCGGTCTCCAAGGCACCAGACAGCTCTCGCATCCAGTCCCGAAAACCTCCCAGATGTGTGACACCTCCGCGCGGTTGAATCTCCACACCCCATCGTGTACGGCGGGAACATATCTTCAAAGCAACAACTGGGACCGGGACCGATTCCATGCTAATGTGATGGAACGGCAATCCCAAACTCGGTCGAATAATCTGCCGTGAAGATCCCTCATCAGTAAGGATGCGCTCGCCAAGCTTCAACACACGACAAGAGCCGTCTGCAACATCATCCTCGCAAATTCGCTCGTGCGTCAGAAGCTGAAGCGTTGAGGGTCCGGCCTCCTGCCTCGGAGTGCGACGGTAGAAGACTTGCGCATAAGGAAAACGAAGATGTGTACTCCCATGGGAGACCGCATCGACGATCCATTCAGAAGTCGGAAAACTCTCGTAACGCCGAGACCTGAAAAAGAAAAGGAAGAGCACAAGTCAGGTAGCAAGAAAAGCACCACCAAAAAAAAAAAAACGTTGCAGCCCCATATACAGAAAGAGGAAAACGAGAGGGGGGCCACAGCAAAAAGCCACAGCCCCCCCTCTCCGGATTAAACCCGCACCCCACAAAAAAAAAAAGGAGGGGGGGGGGGCTGTCTCTGCGCGCCGCCTCCGGCCGCCCCGCCTGCCACCGCGCACAGCCGCACTGCCCGCCCCGCCTGTCCCCGCGCCCCGCCTCCGGCCCGCGCACCGCCTGCCGACCCGCGCGCCGCCTGCTGACTCGCACGCCGCCTCCGGACGCTGCTGCTGTTGCTACGTGCCATGCAAACCAGAACCCGAAGAAGAAGAAGGAGAAAGACGCACCTTGCCTGCGACACCCCATCCTCCGCAGCTCGACGGTCTCCTCGCCTTCTCGAACTCCATGGGGTGACCATCTTCATCCTTCGCGTCATCGTCGGGAAGCCGGAAACCCTAGACGAAGAAACCCTAGTTAGGATTTTTCCTCTCCAAGCCGACGGGAGCCTTCAACAATGAGGGGAAACGAAAAAACGGGGGTCCTTAAAAAGACCCAATCCCACGCAAATACGCGGGTCAAGTCCAAGTGCTACGCGTTTCCCGCGAGCGCACTCAAACTTGAGGCCCGCACACAACGGCCCGCATGCAAAACCTGACCCGCACACAATGGCCCGCATGCGAACTCAGTTCGCGCGCCATGGCCCGACTCAAAGCAAATGGGGTCCCACCGAATCCGCTACCCGAACCCAAAAGGGGGGCCCACCGGCCCCCCCTCTTCTTGAAAACCGTGCCCCCTCCCCATGGGGAGGTGTGGCCGATCATGAAGGGAAGAAAAGAAAAAAAAGAAAAAAAAAGAAAAAGAAAAGAAAAAAAAAGAAAACCTTAACCGCCTCGATGCGGGGGGAGGTGGCGTGGACGTCTACACAACCGTAGATCCACGACGATCCCTCGATCCGACGGACAAGATGACGTCGTGTCGCCATGCAATCCGAAAGTGCAAAGATAACAACTCAATCTTTAAAGATCAAGTCACATCATGCCCATAACCATCCCCACAAAATAGGGAAACAAATCAAGGTTGGTTCCCCCAAATAAGATAACCACATCTTGATGGTTATGGGGGGAGATATTGGATGAAACAAAAAGATTTCAGCCATATCTCTCCCAATCTCCCCCATTTGCCTATAAATAGAGGGGGTGGGGGAAGGCATCAAGGGTCGAAAAAGCTAAAGAGGAAAAGGCCCTGCAACAAGGAGCTCCAACGCTTGAAGACCGAAGGCTTCGCGAGGCATGGCAAGCGCGTCCTACTGGAACACTTAGCCCATCAAGTCCTCATCAAAGCGAAGACCTTGCACTCGAAGATCAAAGCTTCGACTCCTCGCACGAAGAAGAAAGCTTGGAGAAGAAGGCCCGGAGTCGTCATTATCCCGATGTCTCCAACGATCTTCATCAACTCCGAAGACGCCATAAGCAAAGGCCGGAGAAGAAGATCGAAGTCGACAACACCCCGTCGTCTTCAACAAAGCTTCGACTCCTCGCACGAAGAAGAAAGCCCGGAGTCGTCATCACCCTGACTTCTCCATCGATCTTCATCGACTCCGAAAACGCCATAAGCAAAGGCCGGAGTAGAAGATCGAAGCCGACAACACCCGTCGTCTTCAACAAAAGCGTCGACCCCTCGCACGAAGAAGAAAGCTTGGAGAAGAAGGCCTGAAGTCGGTGCTACCCCTGGCGTCTTCATCAACAAAAGCCGACGCTACAACCATCGCACGGAGACCGGTGCTACCCCCGTCATCTACATCAACAAAAGCTGACGCTACAACCGTCGCACGGAGATCAGTGCTACCCCCGCCGTCTACATCAACGAAAGCCGACGCTACAATCGTCGCACGGAGATCGGTGCTACCCCTGCCGTCTTCATCAACAAAAGCCGACACTACAACTGTCGCACGAAGATCGGTGCTACCCCCACCGTCTTCAAAAGAAACCTTCAACTCTGATCACACCAAAGAAGCTCGGAGAGGAAGAGAAGCCAAGCCGACGCCACAACCGTCGAGGAAGCCGGAAGAATAAAGAAGCCTTGGAGAAGTAGCCATCGCTGTTTGAGAAGAAGATCGAGTTAAAGCTAAAGCCAAAGCTAACGCAAGAAGCCAAAGCAAATGCACCGGTAAAGCCCGCGCCAAAGCAACGCACGTGCTGAAGCCAAGCAACTACGACGGTCACGAGCAAAGCACCGCACGTTCTAGCCGATACGACGCGAAGTCCGGAAGAACTAAAGCATCGCAAGCCTCTACCCGCCTACGTATAAGTGCAAGCGCCAAAGCAAAGCAAACGCCAGAGCCACGCCAAAGCAACGCCAAAGCCGAAAGCTAAAGTCAAAGCCGACGCCAAAAGCACAATCGACGCCGCGAACCGATGATCAAGGACGCCGAGGTCCAGTAAGGATCGAGGAAGACACGAAGACCGAGGAACGAAGCCCAAAATCTCCCTAGCCGAGAAAGCGTGAAGCACGGACGGGACAAAATCAACGGTCGATACTCCTTAGCCTCTCAAGAAACCCTCACCCTGTAAAGACTTCTGTCCTGGGCAACCCCTTCAGAGCTCTCGCACGAATACCACGTGGAGACGCGGATCAAAGGAACCCTCCAGAGGATCTTTCCCACAATCTCCTGATCAAATATTCGCCGCACCCGGACTCGTCACACCCGAGCCCCCGGGTCCCGGCATTTGTAATCTTCGTATGCTCTCAATAAAGACGACCCGGATCTTTTTCTGCGCCTACAGCCATCAAAGGCCCATGTGGGCTGGCACATGGAGGCACTGAAGGTGCTAGAAGAGCCCCCACGTGTCGGGCTCTGATAGGCCGCAAAAGGCTATAAAGGTACCACCCCCGGCTCCAAAGTACAGGTTGGAAACTCTTAGCCCTACCCTTTCCAACTACTACAGCTCTCCACTGTTAATTCTCGTTCTGACTTGAGCGTCGGAGGGTCTGTGCTCCTAAGGGAGCCAGCCGTTCTTACGTTTTCTTTGTCTTGCAGGGAGACCGCTCGGACCAGCGAAAAATATCCCCAAACAAGAATCCTATGTGTCGTCAGCTTGAATTCATATGCCAAGCCTGGAGGTGGATCATTATATTCCTGTTGCAAGCAAATTGAAGGAAACCACATGCAACAAGAGCGAAAGAAGAACAAAGGTGATCGTCTACCCGAGAGAAACAAATTGATCAAATACATGATGTCCCCTGTTTCGAAGGTGCCCAAGAGAGGGCATACATTGTCAATTCCTGAACAAGTGGTTTGGATGACCTGTTTCGGAGAGCTAATGGATAGTAGAGGAACAAATCATGAACATGGATCTATTTGTCTACGAGGAGTACCTTTCATGCTTCTTGATGAGTTGAATTTTCTTCAACCTAGGAAGATTTATGCAAGAGCGAGGTGACGGCCCAAATAGGCTTCAAATAGTCATTTTAATTTATCAAGATTTAACCATTTAGATTTTTTTTTTGCCGTTTCTTTGTTTTCAAGGGTCCCAGGCTTTCTTTTGATTTTTTAAGATTTTTCAGAAGCCGTTTTAAAGTTTTTCCGGCAAGGAGGGAATTATATGTAATTTTTGTTAGAGGAGGGATTTAGTCATTTGGTAGTTGGTCTTTATGTAAGGTGCCATAAAGGGGATATTGGATCATTTAAGTAAAGGGCTTTCAAATCTATTTTCAAAACAAATTCAAATAAGGAAGAGGGGGAAAATTCCTCTCCCTTAGGGTTTGTTCTTTTAGCAAATAAAATAGGTTGGACATTGATTTACCTGGGCAATCTGACTTTGTGCCATGTTCTTTTGTCCAATGTCCCGACTCCCGAGTAAATGGATTTCCAAGATTCCTTTTTTTCCTAGTTTGGTGACACATTAGAGTCCTTCCAAAATTGGTCGGACATTGATTGCCCACCACGGATTAGACATTATTTGTCTGAGCTATCTGTTTGATACACTAGAGATTTGCCCAGTAGAAAAAAACACGGGATATTTAATTTCCTGAGACATCATTGTC
This sequence comes from Chamaelirium japonicum, assembly GCA_947650365.1. Taxonomy (NCBI): domain Eukaryota; kingdom Viridiplantae; phylum Streptophyta; class Magnoliopsida; order Liliales; family Melanthiaceae; genus Chamaelirium; species Chamaelirium japonicum. The sequence goes on from OX393557.1 coordinate 13,055,451, forward strand.
ATTGCCCATGAATGTCTCAAGCAAACGAATTTCCCATCCCATTTATGTCTGGCCAAAAGAACGGACCCTTACAGGAAAGGAGCCATTGACTTCTCACATACGGGGATGAAAAAAGTCAGAGAAGGGGAAAATGAAAAAAATTCCACCTTTGATTATGCCTAATTGGCTTTTTAAGAAAGCTGAGGCAGCACTGCCTACCTGGGCGGCATACATAGGTGGGGCACACAAGGGTCTGCCTAGACTTAGGAAAGCCCTTTTTAGTGGCCTAGGTGAGTGTGCCTAAGTGGCTTAGGTGGCAAGTTTTTAAGACACCTTCATTTCTTAAAATTTAAGCTGATTCTTGAAGCTGCGATGGGTAGCCTGCATAAGGTTTTCAAAAAACTTAAAGCAACCCATACCGCACTCTTGGGATCTCAAGCAGCATAGCTACAAAGCTCCAAATCTGTTGCTATCAACTGCAAAGTGCAAATTGAAAATCAGTAGTGGCTATTCTTCCACGGCGAATGTCAAGGACTTGATTTTGAATTAGTTTTTCCATGCGGAGGCTAAGAGTTTCTATGCAAGAAATTTCCTTATGACTTATGAGATTCCTCAATTATTAAAGAGGTGATGGTGTGGAGGAATAACGAGAAGTGGATAACTCGAACAAGATGAAGCTGCTCTCTGCATAATTGTCAGACATTCTGACACCTAAAAAATTATAGTAGGATTAGGTTTGTACCAACTTCTTTCAAACTTGTGTTTCGTGGGGGTAGAAAGTGTGCAACCCCATTATTAACACCGTTATGATCAAAGACATCTAGGATGTGGTGAACAAGTTCATGATTCCCATATAGAAGCCCCCTCCCAATTACAAAGTAATGTTTAGTCAAAACAATAATTGGCATATACAAAACGTCAGCGTGGTTGTGGGCACCAAAATTAGCCCTCGGGTCGAACCCGACTCGCATGGGCCCGCACTCAACGGCCTTTGGGTCAAACCTAACTCGCACACATAAAATAAGCCCACACACAACGGCCCGCATGTGAAACCCGGCCCACACACAACGGCCCGCACGCAAAACTTGGCCCGCACACAACGGCCCGCATGCGAAACTTGGCCCGCACACAACGGCCTGCATGCGAAACCTGGCCCGCACACAACGGCCCACATGCGAACTTAGCTCGCACACAACGGTCTGTAAATAAAAGGCGGCTGACCCAAAGCAAACGGGTCCCACCCGACTCGCAGCTCGAACACAAAGAGGGGGCCCACCGGCCCTCCTTCATAGAAAACCGTGCCCCCCTCCTTTTGGGAGGTGGGGCCGGCCATAAAGGAAAAGAAAAAAAAATCCAAACCGCCTCGATGCGGGGGGAGGTGGCGTGGACGTCTGCACAACCGCAGATCCACGACGATCCCTCGATCCGACGGACAAGATGACGTCGTGTCGCCATGCGATCCGAAAGTGCAAAGATAACAACTCAATCATCAAATATCAAGTCACATATTGCCCGTAACCACCCCAACTAAAAAGGAGGGGATCGAGTTTGTTTCCCCAAAGAAGGGAACGATATCTTGATGGTTATGGGGGGGGAGATATTGGATGAAACAAAAGGATTTCAGCCATATCTTTCCCAACCGCCCCCCTTTGCCTATAAATAGAAGGGGTGGGGGAAGGCATAAAAGGTCGGAAGGCTGAAGACGAAAGGGCTCTGCAAGAGAAGCTCCAACGCTTGAAAACCGAAGGCTTCACGAGGCACGGCAAGCACGTCCTACGGGAATCCTTGGCCCTTCAAGTCCTCATCAACGTGAAGACCTTGCACTCGAATATCAAAGCTTCGACTCCTCGCACGAAGAAGAAAGGTTGGAGAAGAAGACCCGGAGTCGTCGTCATCCCGACTTCTCCAACGATCTTCATCAACTCCGAAGAAGCCATAAGCAAAGGCCGAAGAAGAAGATCGAAGCCGACAACACCCGTCGTCTTCAACAAAGGCGTCGACTCCTCGCACAAAGAAGAAAGCTTGGAGAAGAAGGCCTGAAGCCGGTGCTACCCCTGCCGTCTTCGTCAACACCTTCATAGAAAACCGTGCCCCCCTCCTTTTGGGAGGTGGGGCCGGCCATAAAGGAAAAGAAAAGAAAAAAGAAAAAAAAAATCCAAACCGCCTCGATGCGGGGGGAGGTGGCGTGGACGTCTGCACAACCGCAGATCCACGACGATCCCTCGATCCGACGGACAAGATGACGTCGTGTCTCCATGCGATCCGAAAGTGCAAAGATAACAACTCAATCTTCAAACATCAAGTCACATATTGCCCGTAACCACCCCAACTAAAAAGGAGGGGATCGAGTTTGTTTCCCCAAATAAGGGAACGATATCTTGATGGTTATGGGGGGAGATATTGGATGAAACAAAAGGATTTCAGCCATATCTTTCCCAATCGCCCCCCTTTGCATATAAATAGAAGGGGTGGGGGAAGGCATCAAAGGTCGGAAAAGCTGAAGACGAAAGGGCTCTGCAAGAGAAGCTCCAACGCTTGAAGACCGAAGGCTTCACGAGGCACGGCAAGCACGTCCTACGGGAATCCTTGGCCCTTCAAGTCCTCATCAACGTGAAGACCTTGCACTCGAAGATCAAAGCTTCGACTCCTCGCACGAAGAAGAAAGCTTGGAGAAAAAGACCCGGAGTCGTCGTCATCCCGACTTCTCCAACGATCTTCATCAACTCCGAAGAAGCCATAAGCAAAGGCTGGAGAAGAAGATCGAAGCCGACAACACCCGTCGTCTTCAACAAAGGCGTCGACTCCTCGCACGAAGAAGAAAGCTTGGAGAAGAAGGCCTGAAGCCGGTGCTACCCCTGCCGTCTTCGTCAACAAAAGTCGACGCTACAACCGTCGCACGGAGATCGGTGCTACCCCCGCCGTCTTCATCAACAAAAGCCGACGCTACAACCGTCGCACGGAGATCGGTGCTACCCCTGCCGTCTTCATCAACAAAAGCCGACGCTACAACCGTCGCACGGAGATCGGTGTTACCCCCGCCGTCCTCATCAACAAAAACCGACGCTACAACCGTCGCACGAAGATCGGTGCTACCCCCGCCGAAAAGCCAAGCCGATGCCACAACCGTTGAGGAAGCCGGAAGAATAAAGAAGTCTTGAAGAAGTAGTCATTGCCGTTCGAGAAGAAGATCGAGTCAAAGCTAAAGCCAAAGCCAACGCAAGAAGCCAAAGCAAACGCACCGGTAAAGCCCGCGCCAAAGCAACGCACGTGCCAAAGCCAAGCAACTACGACGGTCACGAGCAAAGCACCGCACGTTCTAGCCGATATGACGCGAAGTCTGGAAGAACTAAAGCATCGCAAGCCTCTACCCGTCTACGTTCAAGCGCAAGCGCCAAAGCAAAGCAAACGCCAGAGCCACGCCAAAGCCGAAAGCTAAAGCCAAAGCCGACGCCAAAAGCACGATCGACGCTGCGAACCGACGATCAAGGACGCCGAGGTCAAGCAAGGATCGAGGAAGACACGAAGACCGAGGAACGAAGCCCAAAACCTCCCTAGCCGAGAAAGCGCGAAGCACGGACGGGACAAAATCAACGGCCGATATTCCTTAGCCTCTCAAGAAACCCTCACCCTATAAAGACCTCTGTCCTGGGCAACCCCTTCAGAGCTCTCGCACGAATACCACGTGGAGACGCGGATCAAAGGGACCCTCTAGAGGATCTCTCCCACAATCTCCTGATCAAATATTCGCCGCACCTGGACTCGCCACACCCGAGCCCCCGGGTCCCGGCCACTTTGTAATCTCGTGTGATTCGCAATAAAGACGACTCGTATCTTTTTATGCGCCCACAGATTTCTGGCACGCCCGGTGGGACCACCTCTCCTTTCATCCGTACGTTTGAAAGAGTTGCTTCAAGTTCGCCATGGCCGGAACGAACAAAGATACGTTTGCTCCAACAAGTCTCTCACCTATCGCCGAGTCTCCACTACTCCAACACGGCGATCCTGAAATCCCGGTGGATGACGTTCCCCCGGTAGTACGCGTCTACACTCGGACTAATGGAAGAGAAGGATCGTCACATCAACACGAACGGGCGTACTACCAGCGCTCGACGACCGAAGGCTTCACGAGGCTTGAGAACCCGACTAATGGAAGAGAAGGATCGTCACATCAACACCTTGCTTCAAAGGCTAAGTGCCAGGGATGCCACAACATTCAGTCAACTTCCTGCTTCTCCAGTAGCTGCTCCGGCTCCGTCTCCAACTCCCGCTCCTGCAGAAGTTGTCCCGGCAATGTTAGAGACTACTCCCGCACTCTCCTCGGCTCCCGTCCCAGTGGAGGTCGTTTCTCCCATGCCGGTCTCGACGGCCGCGCAACATTCGGCGGTAGCAACGATGAATGCCCAGCAAATACAAGCGTTGGTGGCCGACATGATGCGTTCCCACGGCAGCAGTCTACCTCCGATTACAGCTGCATACTCAAAACCTTACACCACAAGGATCCAACAGCTGCGCTTCCCTACCGGGTTCCAGCCGCCAAAGTTCCAGCACTTCGACGGGAAGGGCAATCCAAGGCAACACATTGCCCACTTCGTCGAAACTTGCAATAACACCGGCACATACGGCGATGAGATGGTGAAGCAATTCGTTCGCACCCTCAAAGGTAATGCTTTTGACTGGTACGTTGATCTTCCGCCGGGATCCATCGACAACTGGGATCAGATGGAAAGGGAATTCCTCAACCACTTCTACAGCACTCGGCGCATCGTCAGCATGACCGAGCTTACTGCCGTCAAGCAAAGGAAGGACGAATCAGTAATCGACTACATCGATCGTTGGAGGAACCTCGCACTAAATTCACGAGACCATTTATCTGAAGACTCGGCTATCGAGATGTGTACCCAAGGCATGCACTGGGGCTTACTCTACATCCTCAAGGGGATCAAGCCTCGGTCCTTCGAAGAACTCGCAACTCGAGCTCACGACATGGAGCTCAGCTTAGCAAATCGCGGGGACTTAAAGGCCAAAGACTTCCTGAAGGTGGAGAAGAAAGACAAACCACCAGCACCTAAAGCAAAGCAAGTCAACGTTGCTGGCATCGCCTCGGCCTCCAAGCTACTCAAAATCAGTGGCAAGGCGGATCAAGAAAAAGGAACTGCCATACCACCGCCTCCACCCCAAAGACAGTCGATGATGACTCTTGAAGAGAAAGAGTATCCCTTTCCAGACTCGAAAGTCTCCTCCATGTTCGATCAGCTGCTACAAGAAAAGATGATCGAGCTTCCTCCTTCAAAAAGGCTCGAACAGATGCATCGTGTCAACGATCCACTCTTCTGCAAATATCGAGTGGTTAGCCATCCTATCGAGAAATGCTTCGTCTTCAAAGAAAAGATCATGACACTCGCAAAGCAAGGGAAAATCGAGATCGACTCCGGTGACATCGCAACAGCAAACATGACGTCCATCACCTTTGGTTCATTTCAGCCAGTACTCATTACTACACCCCAGAAAAGGCCCAAGTTGCGCATCAATCGCCAGAGACCAATTACGAAGTTAGCTCCACAACGGAAAGTCTCAAAGCGACGACATCATACTCCTACGCTTGCTGAGGAAGAAACGTCATTACCCTGGGGACAACCGTCGCCTACATCGACATCTCTCCCGAACAAAGCCATGTCCCAACAAATTCTCCAAACAAGGTACGAGCAAGGAGACCCGGAGGTCGGTCTGTTAGGCCAGCCCTCAGGTAAATTCGATTACTACGTTTTCTACTCCAAACCTACCGGCTGGGGATCAGAAGACGAGCCAGCGGAGTCTCTAGATGAGCAAGTCTCCCCGACTTACAAAGAACCTACAGCTGCCACTCCAGACCTTCACCTTGGTGAGGGAGAATCCACTGATGAAGACGCATGGATCATGCTACCTCGCAGACGAAGGCCATGGACGGCAAGGAGTCACAAGCTAGATCGGGTAATAAGAAAGCTTCCCGAACGAAGAACTTACAAAAAGAAAAGTAAAGCTCCAGGAAGGCATTCAAAGTACCACCAGCAGATTCAGATGATCTCCTCCTGCAAAACACTCCAGAACCGACAACGTTGCAAGAATTCTTTCCCGATTACTTCCTACCAGCTGAACGACAGCACAAAGCTTCTTGTTGCATGGTTGAAATCCATATAACGCCGGAAGAAGGAGACATGATCGAGTCTCCCGACGAGAGCAACACCGACGACGAGGAGGATAATTCCGGCAAAGACAGTGCTGCTGCCCACGATGAGGCAATCTTGCACTTGCCACTCATAGAAGCGCTACACCTCCCAAAGAAGGCTCGCCTAGCAATGGCCGAGGCTTTGGCAGATCCAGAGAGCTACAAAAGAAAGAAGAAAGACATCAAGAAAGACAAAACTATTGTCTCTTGCAACGCAGCGATAACTTTCTCGGACGAGGATCTGCAACTCGGAGCACGACTGCACAATCGACCTGTCTATGTCTCGGGGTACATCAAAGAGAAGCCGGTAAATCGAATTCTATTGGATTGTGGTTCCGCCGTCAACATCATGCCCATCCAAACAATGCGGCAGCTCGGCATTACCACCGACCAGCTCTCACAAAGCCAGCTGGTCATTCAAGGGTTTAACCAAGGCGGACAGTCCACCGTACGAATCATCCGTCTAAAACTCTCCATCAGCTAGCTTGACACGACAGTTCTCTTCCATGTCATCGACTGTCAGACATCATATCGCCTTTTGCTAGGAAGACCATGGCTACATGAAAACGGTGTCGTAGTCTCCACCTGGCACCAATGCCTCAAGTACTATGAGGAAGGTTGGAGAAATGCATCATTGCAGATGACAAGCCATTCAATGAGGCCGAAGCACACCTCGCTGATGCCAAATTTTACCAAGCAAAGGACCTTGTTGCAGAAGTCCTTCCAGCTAAAGCTCCTCGAACTCAGAAAGCTAAAAGGATGGAGTGGGATGAAACTCCGCCAACTCCAAATCCAGTGCAACCATCCAAGGCAATACACGAAGTCAGGGAAGTGCTACTGCCAAAACAAAGGATGCACGTCAGCTCCAAGCCAAGATCCACGCAACATACTCCGTTGCCCGTCCAAGCTACGACGGTCTTGCGCCTCACGCCTCAGTGGCTTCGCAAACATGAACGGCCATCTTTTGCCTCGCCAAAAGAGATAGTCCAGCCACTATCAGAAGCTAATGTCATCACTCTGCAGGAGATGACACTGCCATTACCTAGTCTGATGCAAGCTTCAAGTCCGCCAAAACCCTTTGGCTCCTTCAAATCCAGTCAACTCACATTCAAACCAAAAGGAAGTTGGGGGCAAAATGCCGCCAAACTGCTATTCAAAGCCGGCTACAACAAGGACAGTGCCGCACATATGAGTACACTCCCGCCAGCTCCAATACCACACGGGATGACCAAGACTCAAGCCCATTTACTCCAAAGCGGCGAGCAGATCCCACCAAATCGGCAAGGCATCGGCTCCCGTCAAACCCCGATAGTCATCAAGATCACAGGAGAGAAGACCTTCACCTCTAACTACATTGAGGTGAAGTTGGTAGATGAAGTAGAAGAGGGATCGTCAGCCTCCGACGCACGCTCCACCAATGTCGTTCATCCCAATACCAACTTCGCCAAAAGAAGGCGATATCAAGCTCGACGTTGGACCATACCCCAGAAGCAAAAGAAGAGCATCAAAAACCAGTCAAGTCAAAATCCTATATCAGTATTCAAAAGACTTGGGCCAATCAGACAAGTAAAGCGAAGGTCAGTATTTGACCGTTTGGGAAAGCCACCTACTGAGGTGAGAAATAACGTTCCCACCCTCCCACCCATATCATTCTTCAATACTGCCAACTACACCGATATCATTCTGGTATCTGTTAACCATATCACAATTTCCGACGCTTCACTCGGCGCCACTTCTACTTCGGACGACGAGTTGCCGGACGCTCCGCCCGTCCTCGAAGAAGGGGGGCAATCTACCGTCGACGATCTGAAGGAAATCAACTTGGGTACGAAGGAGGATCCTCGACCTACATTCGTAAGTGCACTCCTGACTCCCGAAGAGGAAACTGCATACATCAAGCTACTCCAAGAATACAGAGATGTATTCGCATGGTCCTACAAGGAAATGCCGGGACTTGACCCCAAGATTGCAGTACACCAGCTCGCTGTCAGACACGGAGCTAGCGCCATCAAGCAAGGACAAAGACGCTACCGGCCAGAACTAATACCGCAAATAGAAGGCGAAATCAACAAGCTCATTGAAGCTGGCTTTATTCGAGAAGTTAAATATCCAACGTGGATCTCCAGCGTGGTCCCAGTCAAGAAGAAGAACGGCCAAATCAGAGTATGCGTGGACTTTAGGGATTTAAACAATGCATGTCCCAAGGATGACTTCCCATTGCCAATCACAGAGTTGATGGTAGACGCAACGACAGGCCATGAAGCACTAACCTTCATGGATGGATCCTCAGGCTACAACCAGATCCGGATGGCACCCAAAGATGAAGAGCTTACGGCATTCCGTACGCCAAAAGGAATCTACTGCTACAAAGTCATGCCTTTCGGCTTGAAAAATACAGGAGCTACTTACCAACGAGCCATGCAAAAAATTTTCGACGATATTCTTCATCAGAATGTGGAATACTACGTTGACGACCTTGTGGTAAAATCAAGACAGAAGGCAGCTCATCTTCAAGACCTCGAGTTGATCTTCAAACGGCTTCGAAGGTATCAGCTCCGCATGAACCCGCTTAAATGCGCATTTGGAGTCTCCTCGGGTAAGTTTCTCGGCTTCGTCGTACGACATCGAGGCATCGAAATAGATCAATCCAAAATAGATGCTATTCTCAACATGCCAATCCCAAAAACAGTGCGAGACCTCAGAAGTCTCCAAGGCCATCTGGCATATATCAGGAGATTTATCGCCAACTTAGCTGGAAAATGTAGGCCCTTCGGTCGCCTCATGAAGAAAGGAGCACCATTCAAGTGGGATGAAGCTTGTCATGAAGCCCTCCAAAATATCAGAAATTACTTACTCAAGCCTCCAGTTTTGACAGCACCAGTTCAAGGAAAGCCATTGGTCCTCTACATCAGCGTCCAGGAGCAGTCCTTGGGGGCACTCCTGGCTCAAGACAATGAGCTAGGCAAGGAAACAACATGTTACTATTTGAGTCGCACTCTCATCGGTGCATAGCTAAACTACTCCCCGATCGAGAAGGTCTGTCTGGCACTCATTTTCGTCACAAAAAAGCTGCGACACTATATGTTAGCTCACGCCATCAAACTAATATCAAAAGCCGACCCACTCAAATACATCATGTCAAGACCAGTGCTCTCCGGACGTTTGGCCAAGTGGGCTTTACTCCTCTTCGAGTTCGACATCACATTCGTCCCTCAAAAAGCAGTCAAAGGTCAAGCTCTCGCGGACTTCCTGGCAGAATACCCCCTTCCAGCCGAATGGGAACTATCATAAGAACTCCCAGACGAAGAAGTATTCTGCATCGATATCGCCTCTTCTTGGAAAATGTTCTTCGACGGCGCGGCAAGGCAAGACGTGGCAGGAGCAGGAGTTATCTTCGTCACGCCAAACGACGAAATACTCCCTTTCTCATTTCTACTATCAGAACCATGCTCCAACAACAGGGCGGAATATCAAGCCTTGATTATTGGCCTCGAACTCGCAAATGATATGAAACTTCAAGGGCTCGAAATTTTCGGCGACTCTCAGCTCGTCATTCAGCAAATATTGGGAGCATACGAAGTTAACAAGGAAGACCTCGTGCCGTTACATCTGCGAGCTCTGAAACTCCTTGGTACGCTCAAAACTGCTTCGATCCAGCATGTCCCCAGAAACCTTAATCAGCAGGCTGATGCGCTCGCAAATTTAGCGGCTACACTTCCGTTCCCAGAAAAAAGCCAACTCATCATCCCTATCTGTAAGAGGATGGTGATCACCGAGGACATCCCTATGGGGACCCCAGACCAAGTCAATACAGTACACGTTCTCGTGACCGACGAGCTAGATTGGAAACAACCATTCATAAACTTTCTTGTCCACGGGAAGCTCCCTGAAGATCCAAAGCGTAAGGTCGACATTCGCCGGCGGTCTCTGAAATTCTTCCACTTCAATAAAGAGTTGTACCGTCGAAGCTACGATGGTACGCTCCTGAGGTGTCTTGCAAAAGAAGAAGCAGAAACAGCACTGGAAGAAGTCCATGCCGGGATTTGTGGCTCACATCAGTCCGGTCCAAAGCTTCATTTCCGCATCAGGCGGATGGGATATTACTGGCCCACTATGATCAAGGACTTCCTCGAGTTTGCAAAAAAATGTCACGCTTGCCAATTGCATGGCGACTACATCCGTCAGTCTCCGGACCTTTGCATCCAACCATCGCATCATGGCCCTTCGATGGATGGGGACTCGACATTGTTGGTCCGCTACACAAGTCATCCAAGCAGCATCTTTACATCCTGTCGGCAACATACTACTTCTCTAAATGGGCTGAGGCAGTACCATTGCGAGAAGTTACCAGACACTCTGTCATCAGCTTCATCCAGAACGACATCATCTTCCGGTACGGCATCCCTCGCTATATCGTCACGGACAACGGAAAGCGGTTCAAGAATGCCGCTGTCAGCCAATTTTGTGCCAAGTTCGATATCAAGCAAAGGTGTTCAACCATATACAACGTGTCGGCCAACGGTCTAGCAGAAGTTTTCAACAAAACACTCTGCAAGCTTTTGGAGAAAGTCGTCTCGAAGTCAAAGAAAGACTGGCACGAACGCATGGGTGAAGCGTTATGGGCATATCGCACCTCTTTTCGCACGCCAACACAAGCAACTCCGTACTCACTGGTATATGGAGTAGAAGCTGTCCTCCCGCTTGAGCTCCAGATCCCGTCACTCAGGATAGCCATCCAAGAAGGCTTCATCAACGGCGACAACGCCCAACTTCGCCTAGCAGAATTGGAAGCACTGGATGAAAAGCGCCTCGAAGCCCAGCAACGCTTGGAATGCTATCAAGCTAGGCTAATGCGAGCCTTCAACAAAAGAATTCGCCCTCGATCCTTCCAAATAGGAGAACTGGTGTTGGCAGTCAAACGCCCCATCATTCTCTCCCATCGTGGAGGAAGGAAGTTCGACGCCAAGTGGGATGGATCGCACGCAGTCAGAGAAGCCTACTCCAACGGTGCATATCTTCTCACCACGCCAGAAGGGCTTACACTTGGCCCTATCAATGGCAAGTACCTCAAAAGGTACTACGCCTAAAAGCAGGGCTACACTTCTTGCAAAAAAAAAATGAACTACGTGCGACTTGATCCCTCTCAGTAGGGTACGTAGGCAGCCTGTAAAGGTTCAGTCCAAACAAAAAAAAAACAACAACCAGACACCATCATTCCAGAAGACAAGTCCAGAAACTAGATGCATAATATTAAGTTATCATCAAACAAAGGAAAGCAAAACTACGAGTCTGTCCAGCAGAAGTGACAAGAAAGAAAAAGAAAGGCAACACTACTAGTAAAGCGAATTAAAGTCCTTAAGACGTTGAAGCAGCTCGCCGCCCGCAACCTCCATGCGCTGCAGCTCCGAAGACCGAGAAGTTGTCCGCTCCCGGTACGTCGCCAGCTCAATACGTCGCTTCGCAAGATCTGCTTCAAAAGATTTCTCAATCATCTCAGCGTTCTCAAAAGAAGCGCGAGCGGCCTCTAGCTTCTTCCGTGCCCGAACAAGGCTCGCGGTAGCAAGTGTATGCTGCTCCTCCAGTCGACGCTCCACGTCCTCGGCCTTTGCTAGTATCAAGGAAAGATCATCTTCCATCGAAGCCCATTTCAAGCGGTGAGCTTCACTGTCCACCAAGAAAGCACGCATGCGCTCCGCAAACAAGGAGGCATCCACCTGGAAAGCCGTCAGACTCTCGCAAAACTCAGGTCCCTCAAGGACCCACCAGCCACTCAAAGCATCAAGACCATCCTCCTGAAAAGGTGCGAGCGTCGCTTGGACATACTTCCGACAGCTCTCTAAAAGAAGCGCAAAAAGAAGGCCCCGCGAACTACACTTTCGCGTGTCAGCCCCTGAGTGCGCAGACAGGGTAGGCTCCTGTCCTGAAGGCTCAAGTCCGGGAACCGCCTCCTGAACCATCGCCGTGATAATGGTCAGCGGCGCCACCGGAGCTGAAGGAGAAGCTACAGGCAAAACATCCGACGGAATGACTGCAGGAGTAATCTCTACCAGACTACCAGGCCTAACTAAAGGAGTCTGTTCTCTCCCTACACTGGAGACCTCATCCTCCTCCCCAAAGCCCAACTGCTCCATGTCAATATTATCCAAGTTGACCGCACTGCCGGCAAAATCTGCTCCACATGCTCCCAAAAGCTCCAAGTTATCCCAGGGGACATCCAGCCCACCCCTCTCGATCGACGTCGCTCTAACGGGAGAGCATTCATGCCCAGCCCCGTTGGGGGCAGACTCGCAGTCCAATCCAGCAGAACCTGTCAAAATGAGAGTTAAACAACTCATCCAACAGAATAAGAATACAAGCAAAGAAATCCACAAGCAACTAGAAATGAGATATACCTGTGGCATCCGATGAAGCTACCCCGGAAAGAGGGATTACCTCGTCAGCAAAAAGCCCTGGTTCTCCCTCTCGAGCTGGCTCTGCCTCACTAGTGCCATCCAAAGCTGCCTCACACAAGAAATCCAACTTCCTTCTCTTGGGAGAAGCGCGTCCATTCCAAGAAGCCAGAGTCTCAGGAAGACTCTGAACCTTGGTAGACGAAGCCATCTCGACCTCTTGCATAGAAGGAGAAGCCCGGGAAGTACTCTCTCGATGGCCGCGAGATCTCTCCTATCGTCGCTCCTCGGACCAAAGACGGCGATCCTCTGACCCCACCGAAGGGTCAAAAGAAAAGTCAACTTACTCGCTACTAGCAAGGATATCCAGTGGAAAGCTAGCCAGGAAGGGAAGCACTGACTCATTGACCCAACAGCGATATCAGGAGTTGCAGCATCCTTTCTGCCCAGCTTGATCCCCGGCGAGAAAATACACCCAGTAAAGCGATCATAAAGTGCTCCCCAAAGGCGGTACACTTCCTGGGGAGTGTAGCGTGACTTCATTCGCAAAGGGGTCCCCGGCAACTCTTGGCGAAAACCCTGCTGTCGAGCAAACCGGTGAGGAGAATATCGTGCCACCTCCACTGTGTCCACATGACGCCAAACAAGATACCCGGGCTTGCAACTTACCATACTCCAGTACAAGTGCTCGGGCATGTCCGGCCCATCGCACACCGAGGATCTCGCGAAAGGTATAAGTGCATTCTCCGATACAAAGTCGAAGTCAGAAGGGCCCATACGTCTCAACCACTCTCGAGCACTGGGTTTCGGACGCTCCCATGCATAATAAGCATTCATCACACCTCCTACACAAGGAAGGAAGGGCACTGAGGTCGAAGGCCCGCGCGCTGCAAAGATCCCCTTCGGAAAGTGGAGCCCAATCCAACCGTAAAGATAATGCAGGGGGCAAAAGGAACTGGCTCGGCCCACTTTCCCTCTTGCATTATCCGCGCTCGATAAACTCCAGTAGGTTCCACTAAGCCCTTGGTACAACGAGCAGAGGATCGCCGGCGCCAGATTGAGAAGTTCTCCGTTCACCATCCGAGCAGCTGCAAGGAAGGTCCCAGGGCGTATCACATCCCCATTCCCGGGCAGGGCAAAGCGACAAAGAAAAAGTATCAACCCTGCTGACCAATAAACAGCCCGCCAAACGTCACTGTATTCCTCCAGTCCCAATACCTCCCAGGGATGCTGCGCCGCAGCCATGGAGCACCATTCTTTTCTTAAAGATTCAATCGGCCGCCGAAAAGTGCCAGGTGCCGGCTTCTTCGACGATGCATACCTCCACATCGGGTGATTCGAAGGGGGAACGTGACGATACTCGCCTCGAAACCAGAAGTCCACCCAAGCTGAGTGAAGTACTCGGTCTGACTGCTCGCGCGCCGCTATAATAGCATATGCCTTAAAAAGTAAAAGGCAGAAGCTAGGAGACTCGTCTGGGCCCGTCAAAACCTCCAAAGAAGGAACCTCCTCCTGATAGTAACTCCGAACTTCTGGACATCCAGAGATAATATGCACGTCACGAAGGGTGATCCCGATTTCACCGGCTCCGGTCAAAAAAGTGTTGGTTTCAGGGCACCACTGCTCGCAAAGAGCCCGGTACATACCGTCCGGTCGGCTGTACTCCCAACAAGCCGGCTCCACGAACCTCGCCAGACACTCCATCCCCGGCCTCTGCCAAGCCGGCCACTGCTCCCCACGCCCGGCCACCACAACCCCGACCCGCGCCGCCGCTGTCGCTGCCACTGCTGCTGCCGCTCCCGCGCGCGCCACGCCCTCCTGCCGCGCCGGCCACGGCCCGCGCCCAGCCGCCACGGCCCCAACCCACGCCGCCGCTGCCGCTGCTGCTGCCGCCCCCCGCGCGCGCCGCGCCCTGCCGCGCCGGCCACGGCCCGCGCCCGGCCGCCACGGCCCCGGCCCGCGCGCGCCGCGCCCTCCTGCCGCGCAGGCCACGGCCCGCGCTCGGCCGCCACAGCCCCGGCCCGCGCCGCCGCTGCTGCTGCCGCCCCCGCACGCGCCGCGCCCGGCCGCCACAGCCCCGGCCCGCGCCGCCGCTCCCGCGCGCGCCGCGTCCTTCTGCCGCACCGGCCACGGCCCCGGCCCCGGCCCGCGCCACCGCTGCCGCTCCCGCAAACCAGAAGAAGAAGAGGAGGAAGAAGAAGAAAACGTACCTCGCTTGCGACCCTTCACCCTCCGCAATCCGACGGTCTCCTCGCCTTCTCGAACTCCATGGCGTGACAATCTTCATCCTCCGCGTCATCCTCGCGAAGCAAGAAACCCTAGATGAGGAGGCCCTAGCAAGAGTCTTCGTCTCCAAGCCGCTGGGAACCTTCAACGATGAAGAGAAACGAAGAAACGGGGGTCCTTATAAAGTCCTAATCCCATGCAAATACTCGGATCAAGTCCAAGTGCTATGCGTTTCCTGCGGGCGCACTCAAACTTGAGGGGGCATTTGTGGGCACCGAAATTAGCCCTCGGGTCGAACCCGACTCGCACACACAACATGGGCCCGCACTCAACGGCCTTCGGGTCGAACCCGACTCGCACACATAAAATAAGCCCACACACAACAGCCCGCATGCGAAACCCGGCCCACACACAACGGCCCGCACGCAAAACTTCGCCTGCACACAACGGCCTGCATGCGAAACTTAGCCCGCACACAACGTCCCGCATGCGAAACTTGGCCCGCACACAACGTCCCGCATGCGAAACTTGGCCCGCACACAACGGTCTGCATGCGAAACCTGGCCCGCACACAACGGCCCGCATGCGAACTTAGCTCGCACACAACGGCCCGTAAATAAAAGGCGGCTGACCCAAAGCAAACGGGTCCCACCCGACCCGCAGCTCGAACACAAAGAGGGGGCCCACCGGCCCCCCTTCATAGAAAACCGTGCCCCCCTCCTTTTGGGAGGTGGGGCTGGCCATAAAGAAAAAGAAAAGAAAAAGAAAAAAAAATCCAAACCGCCTCGATGCGAGGGGAGGTGGCGTGGACTTCTGCACAACCGCAGATCCACGACGATCCCTCGATCCGACGGACAAGATGACGTCGTGTCGCCATGCGATCCGAAAGTGCAAAGATAACAACTCAATTTTCAAAGATCAAGTCATATCTTGCCCGTAACCACCCCAACTAAAAAGGAGGGGATCGAGTTTGTTTCCCCAAATAAGGGAACAATATCTTGATGGTTATGGGGGGAGATATTGAATGAAATAAAAGGATTTCAGCCATATCTTTCCCAACCGCCCCCCTTTGCCTATAAATAGAAGGGGTGGGGGAAGGCATAAAAGGTCAGAAGGCTGAAGACGAAAGGGCTCTGCAAGAGAAGCTCTAACGCTTGAAGACCAAAGGCTTTACGAGGCACGGCAAGCACGTCCTACGGGAATCCTTGGCCCTTCAAGTCCTCATCAACGTGAAGACCTTGCACTCGAAGATCAAAGCTTCGACTCCTCGCACGAAGAAGAAAGCTTGGAGAAGAAGACCCGGAGTCGTCGTCATCCCGACTTCTCCAACGATCTTCATCAACTCCGAAGAAGCCATAAGCAAAGGCCGGAGAAGAAGATCGAAGCCGACAACACCCATCGTCTTCAACAAAGGCGTCGACTCCTCGCACGAAGAAGAAAGCTTGGAGAAGAAGGTCTGAAGCCGGTGCTACCCCTGCTGTCTTCGTCAACACCTTCATAGAAAACCGTGCCCCCCTCCTTTTGGGAGGTGGGGCCGGCCATAAAGGAAAAGAAAAAAAAAATCCAAACCGCCTCGATGCGGGGGGAGGTGGCATGGACGTCTGCACAACCGCAGATCCACGACGATCCCTCGATCCGACGGACAAGATTACGTCGTGTCGCCATGCTATCCGAAAGTGCAAAGATAACAACTCAATCTTCAAAGATCAAGTCACATCTTGCCCGTAACCACCCCAACTAAAAAGGAGGGGATCGAGTTTGTTTCCCCAAATAAGGGAACGATATCTTGATGGTTATGGGGGGAGATATTGGATGAAACAAAAAGATTACAGCCATATCTTTCCCAACCGCCTCCCTTTGCCTATAAATAGAAGGGGTGGGGGAAGGCATCAAAGATCGGAAAAGCTGAAGACGAAAGGGCTCTGCAAGAGAAGCTCCAACACTTGAAGACCGAAGGCTTCACGAGGCACGGCAAGCACGTCCTACGGAAATCCTTGGCCCTTCAAGTCCTCATCAACGTGAAGACCTTGCACTCGAAGATCAAAGCTTCGACTCCTCGCACGAAGAAGAAAGCTTGGAGAAGAAGACCCGGAGTCGTCGTCATCCCGACTTCTCCAACGATCTTCATCAACTCCGAAGAAGCCATAAGCAAAGGCCGGAGAAGAAGATCGAAGCCGACAACACCCGTCGTCTTCAACAAAGGCATCGACTCCTCGCACGAAGAAGAAAGCTTGGAGAAGAAGGCCTGAAGCCGGTGCTGCCCCTGCCGTCTTCGTCAACAAAAGTCGACGCTACAACCGTTGCACGGAGATCGGTGCTACCTCCGCCGTCTTCATCAATAAAAGCTGACGCTACAACCGTCGCACGGAGATCGGTGCTACCCCTGTCGTCTTCATCAACAAAAGCCGACGCTACAACCGTCGCACGGAGATCGGTGTTACCCCCGCCGTCCTCATCAACAAAAACCGACGCTACAACCGTCGCACGAAGATCGGTGCTACCCCTGCCTAAAAGTCAAGCCGATGCCACAACCATCGAGGAAGCCGGAAGAATAAAGAAATCTTGAAGAAATAGCCATTGCCGTTCGAGAAGAAGATCGAGTCAAAGCTAAAGCCAAAGCAAACGCATCGGTAAAGCCCGCTCCAAAGCAACGCACGTGCCAAAGCCAAGCAACTACGACGGTCACGAGCAAAGCACCGCACGTTCTAGCCGATACGACGCGAAGTCCGGAAGAACTAAAGCATCGCAAGCCTCTACCTGCCTACGTTCAAGCGCAAGCGCCAAAGCAAAGCAAACGCCAGAGCCACGCCAAAGCAACGCCAAAGCCGAAAGCTAAAGCCAAAGCCGACGCCAAAAGCACGATCGACGCTGCGAACCGACGATCAAGGACGCCGAGGTCAAGCAAGGATCGAGGAAGACACGAAGACTGAGGAACGAAGCCCAAAACCTCTCTAACCGAGAAAACGCGAAGCACGGACAGGACAAAATCAACGGCCGATATTCCTTAGCCTCTCAAGAAACCCTCACCCTGTAAAGACCTCTGTCCTGGGCAACCCCTTCAGAGCTCTCGCACGAATACCACGTGGTCGTGGAGACGCGGATCAAAGGGACCCTCCAGAGGATCTCTCCCACAAGCTCCTGATCAAATATTCGCCGCACCCGAACTCGCCACACTCGAGCCCCCGGGTCTCGGCCACTCTGTAATCTCGTGTGATTCGCAATAAAGACGACCCGTATCTTTTTTTGCGCCCACAGTGGTGTAGCACTATCTCATTGGAGGTCACCATATTTTGTTATTATAGACATGGTCGCAAAATCACGAGAACCATGATAATGCAAAAAAACATGCATTTTTTTTTATGTTCAATGGCTTTACAAAGAAATTAAAGTTTTGATTAAATAAAAGATAAGCGTAATACTGTACGACCTCAACTCAACATGTTCATACAACTATTCGAGCAAAAATAAAAGAAATGATGTCATGTATGCTCTAATGACAAGGTAAATGAAACATAAATGCATAAGAACGAGATTGCTCATAAAATAAGGTTCCGGAGAGGCAGCCCAAATTGTCATATTGTAATTCTAGAGTACAAGACAAATAAAATTTCATAAACTTGGTTTCACGAGCAACCTTGTATAACATGCCAGTTTATCAAGCTAATGATATCAGGAATTTTGTCCTCGGGAGAGACACAAAAGAGCTATTGCAATAAATATTTATTAGAGAAAATCTAATTATAATTATTGTGCCGGAGGATCATGGATAAATGCACTATTAACTAAACTATTGTCAAATAGAATAAATTGACTTTAACAGATGATAGAAATAGAAACCCTAGGTGTTATATCAAACCTCCCTAAAGAGCAAGAACCTCGACCAGTCTCAGCAGCCACCGTCACGACCAAGAAGTTTTCCTTGAAGTCCTCGATCTCAAGCTCCACTCCATGGATCTTTACATTTAGCTTTGGTATCTTATTCATCCACGTATCAATCTTAGCCTTGAGGCCTGGGATCTTTCGCTTGGCCTCTAGCACTTCAATATTCTTAACACACACATGTAATTTATTCAGGAACTCGTGCACATCTGTTTCATCGTAAGACAGATAGTCGGAGATGACCACCATTGTACCTATCAACCTCTTCAAGTTCGCACTCCGATTATCTTATCTTCTGCTTCCTCGAGGCTTGCAAGTAGGATTCAAGCGTTAGCTTCTGATCGCTCTTTCTTCTTCCCTCATCCGCCATTGATTTCATCTTCGATAGGTTTGATCTCATGGTTGAGATGTCGAATCTTGCTTATCCACCCATCAATGTAACCCCTGAGGAGTGCAATGTTCAGGCGTGCCTCCAGAACTTACTGATTCTCTACAGCTACAACGAACTGTTTTAAGAACCGTGAAGATCTTAAGCGTCACAATAACGAAGATGATGGGAGGTAATGACGCTTGCACCCTCGAATTCACCTTGACGCTTCTTATTGGCGGTAGACAAGCTCGAGATAAAGATTAGCTATGGGCTATGCTATATCTCTTCATCTACATTGATGCCCTTGTGCCTTTCTTCCTCCACTCTTTCTTGCCATCTCTCTCTTTGTCCAACGTTCTGAATTTCAGGCTCTCATCGCCTTTTTCTTTTTTTGGGTGGCCCCGAGAAAAATGTCATTTTAATTTCACATACAACTTGTTTTAAGAAGCTGAACAAACAGACCGGTTGAACCGGATTGGAACCCGAAGATATTTTAGTTCAAATTCGAACCGCCTGATTTCATGAACAATTTTTTCTAATTTTTTTAAAAGTTAAATATTCATATTATCCCAAGTTGTAAACACAATACATCTAACACAAGAATACTTACCACTAGTTACTAGCTATCAAAAATGAATTCTATTACTGATGTCTTATATTCCTAGCATGTATTATAGGTATTTTACTATTTTATATCAAGCCATGTCCTGAGTATCCGGTTCAATCAATTAAACCAGTTGTCGAACCGGTTTGGACCGGACTGGGAACCTTTTTTGTTCAACCATTGGTCCGGTTTTGAAACATTGCACACAACTTCAACGTCAATCTCCAGCAAATGGAGACATGACATGTTTCATTGTATAATGTTCAACTCCTTTATATTAACGGGTTGGTACATTAACGTTCAGTAAGGGATTCGATGCAACCAATGCGCACCATGTGGCGAACCATGCATTATTGGCCACGATGGAACACATATGGAAAGAACGAGGTAGTCGCGGCGGAAGCCGGACGGGGCTGGTCGTCGGTGGTGGTGTTAAAATTGGAGAAGTCATCATCAGGTTCAGAGATCACAATTCTGATGAGTCATCGAGGAGATGATGTCGGGCAATGGTGGGATGTGAAGTTGATGACGATAGTCAGAGTATTCGGTATGGTCGGATAATGACAGTAGGAGGATGAGGGTTGGCCGTCGACTGTCAATGGAGTTGTCGGATTCAGAATCTGGATCAAAGATAATGAGTCGAAGGAGTCGTCAGGGTTGGACATGATGCCAAACACTATAAATCCTTCTCCGTCTCCTACCAGTCTGGTCCAAACCGGTTCTACCGCTGGTTCAATTGATTGAACCAAATACTTTGTACATGTCTAATATAAAATACTTGTAATGCACTTTAGGAATAATAGACATTAGACTAGGGGTGTTCATGGTTCGGGTTGGTTCGTTTTTTGATAAATTTGGAACCGAACTGAAGTTGATCGGTTCTCTAGAAAATGGAACTGAACCAAACCATTCCTTGGTAAAAACCAAGCCAAACCAAACCGAAAAAGTTCGGTTTGGTTCGGTTCGGTTCTGCGGGTTTTTCAAATCGCTCGTCATCACACCGTGAGGCGTGAATGGTTAAGCCGTTGAGTTGGTTTAGATTTCATTTTTAAGCCTTTAACATTGGGTGCTGCTATTTGCCCCTATAGAATTACTAGTAACACCCTTAACTTTTCACTTTGAGATATTTCATAAGTTGGGATTTGGGGGTACTAGTAATTATGTAGTTAACAGCCTTCACTTTTCAGTTTCATCACACTGTTGCACACTTGAAAGTTTTGAATGCATCGAATGGTGCTACTTGAGGTCACCACAATGTAATGTATAATATTAGTGAGACTGTACACTATATAGTAGTAACTACTGAGGTTATAGTACCAATGGTTCAGGCTGGGTTGGTTCGGGTTAAAAAACTCACAACCCAAAACCGAACCGACCATAGCGGTTTTTTTTTTTGGAACCGAAACAAACCGAACGGTCAAAAATACCCGATCCAAACCGAACCAAATAGACCGGTTTGGTTCAGTTTGGCGGGTCAACTCGAACCGATGAACACCCCTACATTAGACATTTCAACAACATAATTCATTTTTGATGGTTAGTAACTAGTGGTAAGCAAGGTACTAAAAATCGACATATTTCGCGAAATATCTCGGTTTTCCAAAGCCTCGACACAAAATTCCCATAGGTATCTCAGACGGTACAAAAATCACGAATATATCGCGATATATCGTGATATTTCGCACGATATATTCGTCTGTGCGAAATATCGTGCCAGAAGACACTAATTTACAGAAATAGTCAAAATTTCGAGAAATTTCGAAAAATTTTGAGAAATTTTGATATTTTAGTACCGAAATTTGGTATTGACTAATTATAAAAGTGGACTGGGGGTCTGGTTCTCACCAGCTTATTTGCATAAAATAACATTTTAAGTAAATGTCATTTTACTCCATATACTTTAAGTTATTATATGTAAATAAGCAAATACCTCCCCATTTGATTTCAATAAAAATATCAAAAAAATAAAAAACCAAAGGAATCAAAAAGTATACTTTCAGTTTTAGTAGTAGAAAACAGTTTTTTCGGTTTTTTATAAAATTTGTATGTTGAGAAAAATGGTTAAATCAACTCCTTTTTAGCTCAAAAAATTCCACAAGATGTAGAACTACAAGTACATCTAGAAAACCATGGTCCGTTAAAGGAAGCTTTGATTGACTAAAAACTTTCATCAGTGTTATTAAAGGCGCGCCTAGGCTCAAACTCAACTAGGCTCACCCCCTGCGTCTTAAAAAGCACAAGGTCAGGCTCTGTTAGAAAGGCCCGCGCCTAGGTCTAAGGCGCGCGCCTAGGCTCCAGGCGCAAAAAAGGCGCGCTTAGTTGAACTATGTGCAATTATATGCTTGCAATTGATTTTTTTGGCAATATGATTAAGTTAATATGTATATTTGATTCATGATTACAGTAGTCTGAATATTGGCACATTGATTGAATATTATTTACATTCAAAATTATTTGTTATAGTTCTTAGGTAGGACCATATGAGCAATTGTGGGTTGGATTTGATGACTTTGATATTATTTCAACTATTACAAGATTCAATGAGTTTTCTTTTCTTTCTCGATTTGCACATTTTATATTGATTTAGAAGCATGTGTACAAGCACATGGATGAAATAACACATTCAATCATTCACTATTTATTTTTTATTTACTATAATATCACATTTGATATCTTATAACTGGTTATTGAATTTGAACTAGACATATTTGAAGATTTAATATATTTTAAATGGCTTATTTAGAGTCGTAATTCAAACCTACAAGGCTACAATATTTGTGTTGTTGCAACAACGATCTATCCAATTTATCTTTTATCTTAAGATTCATTTTTTTAGTCTAGTTATGCATGTTTTGAATATATATATATATATATATATATATATATATATATATATATAGGGAAGTGCTAGAATGCGGCATGCGGTGCGTGCGGCATCGCACCGCAGCCGTCTGATGCACTGCTGCGTGCATCGCATGCACGCAGCGCGTGCATCAAACGGCTGCGGTGCGATGCCGCACGCACCGCATGCCGCATTTTAGCATACCCCTATATATATATATATATATATATATATATATATATATATATATATATATATATATATATATATATATATATAGAGGGGTGTTAGGATGTGGCGTGTGGTGTGTGTGGCGCACCACAGCAGCTGTCTGATGGACTGCTGTGTGCATCGCACGCATCGCAGCAGTCCATCAGACGGCTGCTGCGGTGCGCCGCACGCACCGCACGCCGCAACTTATCATTCCTCTATATATATATATATATATATATATATATATATATATATATATATATATATATATATATATGCGTCTTACTTCAATCAGGCGCGCACCTTGAGTTGCGCCTTGCACCTAGGCTCTAGGAGACCTTTGCGCCTCATGTGCGCCTTGAGCCTTTCAGAACACTGACTTTCATATATATACTCTTTTTTCCAGACTTAGTGAAAAACAGTGTTTCGCATTTCAGCATAATTTTTACACGGTTTCAAACTTGCATGACTTTTTTGTTTTGAGTCTGTTTTCAAGATCGTTTGAAGCGTTATTTTAACAATAAACTAATCTTTATTTTGAAAACATTTTTATCCACAAAAAAGATTAAAAACCATTAGAAAAATGTAGATCAATACATGACCAAACAAGACTGCACAACATAGACTCAAATACATAGAATACATGCTATGTGAAGCTTTACACCCCTAAATAGGGTACAAATACTATCTGAGTGTTCCAAAGTGTGTATATATACTTGGTTTATGACTATCCAGAGTTTCACTGAAAATTTTTATTAAAAAATCAATATTTTCACCATTTATATAAAATCACAATATTTCCACACTGTCGAAATATATCCATATCCAGAGTGTCGAAATTTCGATCGAACTGGAGATTTTGAACCTTGGTGGTAAGTATTCTTGTGTTAGAGGTATTGTGTTTAAAACTTGGGGTAACATGAACATTTTTACATTTTTTTTATAAATAAAAAGTTGTTTATGAAACCGGACGATTCGAAGTTGAACTAAAATATCTTCGGGTTCTAATTTGATTCAGTCGATCTGTCCGTTCCGGTTTTTAAAGCAATTGGTTGTATGTGAAATTAAAAGGACACTTTTCTTGGGGCCATCTCAAGAAAGAACGTGGGTGAGAGACTAAAATTCAGAATGTCAAACGAAGAGAAAGATGGAAAAAAAAAAGAGGGGAGGAAAAAAAAAAGGCACACATGCGTCAATGAAGATGAAGAGATCTCACGTAGTCCCAGAGCCAGTCTTCATCTCAAGCTTGTCTACTGCCAAAAAGAAGCTTATAGGTGGATTGGAGGGTGCAAGTGTCATCATCTTCGATCATCTTCCTTACGTCGATGCTCGGGATCTTCATCGGTTCTTGAAGCAACTACCCACCGTAGCTGTAGAGGATCTGTAAGTTCTGGAGGCGCACCGGAGGATTGCACCCTTCAGGGGTCACATCAATGGGTGGAGACAATATTCGGCATCTCAACCACAAGATCAAGGCTGCCGAAGCTGAAATCAATGACAGATGCAGCCAGTAAAAAGAGAGATTAGGAACTAGCGCTGGAATCCTAGTTGCAAGTCTCGAGGAAGCCAAAGATAAGCTAATCGGAGGCCAAACTCGAAGCGGTCTGATGGGGATGATGGTGGTCATTTATGACCACACCTACCTTACGATGAAGCAAAAGATGTGCATGAGTTCTTGAAGAAATTATCTACATGTGTTAAGAATAAGTAAAGGTAAAGATCCATGGAGCGGAGTTTGAGATAGGGCTTCAAGGACCAATTTCTTGACCGTGGCGGTGACCATTGAGATTGACCAAGGTTCTTGCTCATCAGGGAGGTTTGATCTGACACCTAGGGTTTCTGTTTCTATCATCTATTGAAGTTCATTTACTCTACTTAACAACAATTTTATTAATAATGCAGTCATCCATGATCCTCTGGCCCAACAACTGTACTTATGAATTTTCCTGCAATAGCTCTTTGATGTTTTCTAAGGACGAATTTCCCCATAGTATTAACTTGACGAGCTGGTATGTCAGATAAGGTTGCTCGTGAAACCAAATTTATGAAATCTCATTTGTCTCGTAGCTCAAAAATTTTCAATTTGACCATTTGAATTGCCTCTCAAAGGCCTTATTTTATGACCAATATTATTCTTGTGCATTTATGTTTCTTTTACCCCATCCAAGGTATTAAATTTTGAATTTCGGATGCATATCGTAATCCAAAAAATCTAAGATATTTCAGCGAAATATAGAGAACTTTCGGGGGTATTTTGGGACAACTGTGCAAAATGGGAATGTTTCGGCATATTTCGAGATATATATGTATACTTGGTTTTGTTTCTTTATGTCACATCCCAGAAATCTGAAGACCGATCCCTGGGGTGTGAGGTGAGAAAAAGAAGGGATTTGGGTCAGGTCAAATAACTATGCCAATTGGGGTTCTCACCGGGCTTCTTCTACTCTCACACACATGGAAAAGAAAGAAGAGGGAGAAACAAGAGAGAATATTTTAAAACTTGATTTTTATAAAAATATTTTTATTTATTTTACAAAACAGAGAAAAATGAAATTTGTTAACATGGAGAAATATTAAGTCAGGCTCGACCTTCAAGAGGGCTATCCTCTCAGTATGTGTGACCTAACGGTGTCACTACATACCGACAGAAAACTTTTTAAAGGAACACGAGGCTCAAGTCTCCGACAACGAGCCAAGAATCTCACCCGCTCCCTAACACTCGATGCATCGGTCTTGGTTTCTATCTACGGGATTGATCAGTTAGGTTATTTATGTACTTATATTTTCATTGTTATATGTCCTAAGCTTGGGGCCTTGAGGAGAGGCCTGCCCAAAAGATTCAACTTGCATATTACCACTAACAACCACATCATGCTAGCTAACTAATGAAATTCTTATTCCAATCCAATCCAAATACATCACAGTAGAGAAACTACTGCTAACTCGACATACTATAAATAAGAAAAACAAGCTACAACTCTAAACTCGCTTCTGGACTCTTATTGCTACTCCTGTGCTCCGCTTCTGCAGAAGAGTTTACTCGTGGGAATGAGTAGCCCCCAAAAATACATTTGAAAGATTAGCCAAATTAATGGCTAGTGACAAGCTAATAGTTTTAATAATTAACAACACTCGCATTTTAAGATGTTTTACTGATTAACCTAATTGTCAAGCTTTATTCTCAACCACGTCCTATGTGTTCATGCAATTTCTACATTCACATACAAATCCTACTGTCACTAGGTTATCGTGTAAACAGTCATGAAATTCTAAATTAATAAAGAGACAAACACACACTCAAATGTGAACCCCGAATATTTTGTTCAACCTGACCCGGTCGGGCATTACTTTTGGGCCTTTTATTTCGATGTAGAGGGCCAACTCTCTCGCCGTGCATCCACCAACTCCATGCACTAATCACCCAGATGATCATAAGGGGTTTCCCGTCTTTCACGGTGGAACTCTACCACCCAACTTGCTTTACTATGGGGACTTCAACTCCTTGGGACAGGGTTGCTAGGCCAATCCCTACTCGAGGGCACCTCCTATTGGCTTTACCACAACCATTGTCCGTGACCCCTAACCTACTTACTTCGGTTGTACTCGCAGGGTGGTTCACGGCCATACGTGCACAGGATCCCTACCCTCTAACCAGGTAGATTGTCAAATTAACATATCACAAGGCACTAAAAGAAAACTATACAGTGATTAATATTTTTCGATGGTTTACCTCGGGATTCGCACCCACTCACAAGTCACAACCCAGCATCACATTAAATACAATAAAACACTCACGCCCAAAATTCATTTACTAGGGTTGCCACGCTCCTCTCCGAAGGGTGGACCCCGATAGTTATTATTCTAATTATTTACTTGTCTATTTTAAGGGAGTTCCTTACTATGGTGCCCATGCAATCAAAAGAATAATCATTATTAAATTATTAACTTTAAGCATGTGTCGCCGGACTCGCGACTCCGCATGCAAAGCGGGGTCCACTTGCGTTATAGACACCTACCCTTAGTTTCTATATCAACATGATTAACTATTAAAATAGCATGCTATGTCACCTGGTCAAAGTGCACGAACTCCCGCTAGGTGACCTCCGCTCCTTCCACTGGATCGTTACGATCACGAGCTGACAAATAGCACAAATCCATATCGCAGTCTATCGATTTAAGGCAAATACAACTACAACAAGGGTTAAGATCAAGGTCAGGGTTCGATTCATCAAATATCCAAGATGCCCTCGGGTAACGAGCGAATAACTAAAATAATAAACCGATAATTATATGGATCTTCAGAGTCTAAACTTTGTTCAAGATTAAATAATTTGCCTCATCCAGTCTGACTCTGGGATCGGCGAGGTTTGGCACGTGGGCCGCTGGGTGGTCCACCATCGTGCATAGCTTGACGATTCACATGATACATATGAGGGATGTAACAGCGAGGCTATTATCGGCAACAATGGCCATAAAATTTCATGACCCAAACAATATAGTCATAGGGTTCAATGGCTCCGACGATTGCGATCAAGCAACAATGATATCAAAGGTCGCGATGCAGTCGTCAGAATATATCGAGAGTCGGGATCAGGCATGACAAGGCGTTAACACTAAATCAGACAGATATGATGGGGTCTGTCATCCACTGCTGATAAGATCGGGAAGGTTCGACTACTTGGCCTGATACGGTCGAAACCGCTTAGGCACTTGATGCAGGCGCCGATATGGTGCACTACAATCTTAAACCCTTTTAGGGTTCCCTTTGGTCAATAACTAGGATTTAGTGATCAATATAGCACTGTATAACTCAAAAGGACAGCAAATATAAGTTATCTCGCGCAGGACTAAAAGTCTACGCAATCAACACAAAGCAGGTTTCAGATTGAACAATAAAGAACGCAATATTATCACAAAACTAATTCAGCAAATAACATATTCAATCGCAGCAATAGATATGGAAATTTAACAATAGGTTTGCATCAGATTTTCACTAAAAATAGGTTAAGCATGCTTGCTAGGGTTACCGGCAGACTATAGATAGCAAAACTAATGAATAGGCATATGTTATGGCTTCAACTAGCGATGAAAAGGGGAGATGACGGCTGCGATGCGGAGCAGAGGCAATGGAAACAAATAAAAAACGATGTGGATGCGAGGGAAAAATAAAGTAAATGATAGATACTGCCTGGGGTTTTCTACCGTGGGTCGATTGCGAGGATGCGCTGATGATCCCGCACACGGAGCAAGGCCGGACGTTGGGAGAAGCCGGAACCTTCGGAAAACAACACCGAGGCCTTCACGAGGCGAAGTCGCAGATGCGGCGAGGGTCGGGGACACGAGTCTCTCCCGGAAGCTCTCACGAAGAGGCACGAATTTCAGCAATGATCAAAAACTGAATTCTTTTCTTTCATCTTTTTGTAGGATTAGGGCTTTTGTTTTGATGGCCAAGATCAAAGGGGAATAAGGGTTGGATGGTGGGGATGCAAGGGCTAAGAAAGGCAAGGAAAAGGGAGGAAAACAAGGGAAAGAAGAGAGGGAACGGAAGGGGGTCGGGGTGGCCTCGGGATCCGCGCGGACAAGGGGCGGACGGGTGGGTTCACGGGAAAAAGAGAAGGGGGGGCGGCATCTCAATGTGAAGCCCTGTTGGGCTTAAGATAAGCACATTTAACTCCTAATTGAAGCTCATAAGTTGTCATGTCATCTAAATGGAGCTATTTTGCTATCTAACCGTCGGTTTCGAGATATAATCTCGTCCGTCGGTACCCCGCAAACACACACACCCAGAATTTTATTAATAACATGCAGAAACTCACCCGAGAAACCATGATTCAATCCGAAAAGCCCTCGGATGAGATCATGGACATCCCCCATGAATTGGGCAAGAACATAAATAATACTAAGTGCTGAAATTAGGCCAAAAACATAGAAAATGGCCAAAAATTGAAATAAACGGCTAACAAGTCCCATATGGCTAATGTCCTCCAAGCATAAAATAAAAACGAATGTAAATAAAGATCTCTGGCGACGAATTGAAGATGCAGCGATGATCTGACGATGCTGATCAGGCCTGCATCAATCGCTTCCGCTGCGAAAAACTCGTCCTCGAGTTTACGCCGGAAGACATCGCCGATAGCAGGAGGGAGACCACCACCGTGGGATCGTCGCTGTGCTTGGATCTGGTGATGATTTCCCAATAATTGATGTCTCGGGCAGTCAACAACCTCTGGGTCCCTCGCGAAGAGAGTGCTGGCGTCGAGCGAGGGCCAGAAGCTACTGAAGTACATAAACAGAAGCACACGAGCGGTAGGTGGTCGGTCAGTCCCAACAAAGTCAAAGCGCGTAAATGGCTCAGCTGGCTGAAACTCCCCAACTGGCTCTGACTGCAGCTGTGATGGAAGCTCCGCGGAAGTCGAAGGCTCCATGGGTGTCTCTGCTGTAGGAAGGACTGCAGGAGGAGGTGTCTCCTCTGTACGCTCTGTAAAAGGTAGGAGAAGCCTCTTTATAGTCACTACCGGAGAAAGGGACTCCTCTGTAGGCACCGCTGAAGGTGGAAGGAACTCCTCTGGAGTCGCTGAAGGAGGAGGTGGCACACTGGCACCACTGTAGGCACTGGAGAAGGTGGAAGGAACTCCTCTGGAGTCGCTGACGGAAGAGGTAGCTCCTCCGTAGGCAGTGGACGAGGAAGCTCCACAGGAGGTGGAGGCTCTGCTGGAGGTGGTGGCCTGCTGTATCTGGCAAGCCTCTGGTGCTGCTTCTCTCTCTATGCCAACTCATCCTCAATATCGTCAAGTAAGAGCTGGGTTTCAATATAGCTGGCTTTCAAGGATGGCACTGAAGGACTCCGTAAAATCCATTGAACAAAAGGCTTGGAAGATAGATTTAGGTTATGGGCTCGATCTCGAATCAAATAGGAGTATCTATGTTCCATCGGAGATCTCGAGAAAAGGGTAGGACATGGCTCAAAAGATTTATATAGCTTGACAAATTCTTTATAGGTGTGGGTATCTAGTGGATCAAGCGAATAATGGGATCAGACGCTATGATAGGACATGGTGTCAGATTGCTCTGATAGCAACTTGATGCAGGCGCCGATATGGTGCACTACAATCTTAAACCCTTTTAGGGTTCCCTTTGGTCAATAACTAGGATTTAGTGATCAATATAGCACTGTATAACTCAAAAGGACAGCAAATATAAGTTATCTCGCGCAGGACTAAAAGTCTACGCAATCAACACAAAGCAGGTTTCAGATTGAACAATAAAGAACGCAATATTATCACAAAACTAATTTCAGCAAATAATATATTCAATCGCAGCAATAGATATGGAAATTTAACAATAGGTTTGCATCAGATTTTCACTAAAAATAGGTTAAGCATGCTTGCTAGGGTTACCGGCAGACTATAGATAGCAAAACTAATGAATAGGCATATGTTATGGCTTCAACTAGCGATGAAAAGGGGAGATGACGGCTGCGATGCGGAGCGGAGGCAATGGAAACAAATAAAAAACGATGCGGATGCGAGGGAAAAATAAAGTAAAGGATAGATACTGCCTGGGGTTTTCCGCCGTGGGTCGATTGCGAGGATGCGCCGATGATCCCGCACACGGAGCAAGGCCGGACGTCGGGAGAAGCCGGAACCTTCGGAAAACAACACCGAGGCCTTCACGAGGCGAAGTCGCGGATGCGGCGAAGGTCGGGGACACGAGTCTCTCCCGGAAGCTCTAACGAAGAGGCATGAATTTCAGCAATGATCAAAAACTGAATTCTTTTCTTTCATCTTTTTGTAGGATTAGGGTTTTTGTTTTGATGGCCAAGATCAAAGGGGAATAAGGGTTGGATGGTGGGGATGCAAGGGCTAAGAAAGTGATGCAGACGAGCCCACTACGTGCAGTTTTTCTACAGCTGATCGTGTATTTTCATCCTCTCCGGAGATCCAGGAAGTCGATCGTCGATCCGTCTGCATCAGTGGAAAGCTCAATCGAAGCCCGACAACTTTGGTTTTTACTTTATTTCGATCCGACCAACGGATCTTTAGTTATTTCAGTTTTTATTTCTGGTTTGGGTAGGTGCGAGCCATGTTCGCATCCGGTTCGAGCCACATATGCCGAACTGACTCATTTCTGTGTTAGGTTTTAGGTCGTAAGATCTTAAATTAGATTTAATCTCAATGGATGAGATTCAAAGGAGAATCAAAACCCAAAACCCTAACCTAAAAACCTACCCGACCGGCCCTCCCTCTCTCTCCCGCGGACACCTCCCGATCCCTCTCTCACCCGCGCGTCTCTCTCTCTCTCTCTACCCGACCGGCCTCTCTCTCTCTATCTTTCCTTTTTTGTTCCCTTGTTTGTTTCCCCTATAAGTTCTAAACCCTAATTGAGAGAAGGGGAGATGAATTGAATTGAAACCCTAACAACGGAGAAGCGGATCGCTTGCTCGGTGTATTCCTTCCGACGAAATCCTCTTTGCTTCTAGTCTATTCTTCCTTCCGCAAGCTTCTATCACGTCGCCTCGCACTTCGTCTACGGCTTCACGGAAGATCGACGTGGAGTTTCTTCATCTTCAAAGATCCCTCGTCTCGGCTTCTTCACCCCGTCTTCTGGACCACGCCTCCCCTTCCGCGCCATTCATCTGCAACAACGGAGCCTCGGAAAGCCGCCGGCATTAACCAACGCACGGTTTGGATTATCCTCTGATCTTTTCATGTGATATTTTCTTTCCCGCAACCGGCCTTATTGCTGATTTCATCTTAGGACTCCTAATATATTTTGTTTTTCCCGAGAATCTCATCCATTAGGTTTATCGTTAGATCTTTTGTTGGTTATTGAGACATTGGCCTTATTTGTTAGAGATTGTTATTGTTTCATTGCTGGAATTCAGTTATATTAATCTGAAATTAAGTCTCATCTGGTCAATTTTATTGTTTCTTTGAATTAAATCTGATTGATGTTGAATCGTGATTCTAAGCATTGCTGAAATTTGTTTATACATGCTGAAATCTGATTTAATGTTTTAAATTCTGCACTTGGTTTATTTCAAGCATACACATCCTATCAAGTTGGTATCAGAGCGCACTAGTCGTCGCGTCCTTACGCAACGGCCGGTCCTCTCGCATCATCGCCTGTTTGCTGAAATTTTTTTTTTTGCCTTCCTTCATTTTAGTTAGTGCCTTGTATTAATTAGTAACACGCATCGCGTGATCGCATACATTTTAGGACCATCCCTTTCTCTCTGTAGTAAGTCGATAGCATCCACAATGGCTGGATCTTCTCCACCCCGTACTTGGCAAGACGCCTTCATAAGGCAACAGGAACACATGGATAGGCTTCAGACCCAGATAGAAACCTTGACCTTAGCTTTCCATAATTCCCAGAATCCACCGCGACCCCGTCGCGAACACAGGACTAGAGCGTCACCCGGGCGTAGTGAGTTAGACCTAGGGTCAGGAGATGACAGCGTCAGTTCCTCTGATGGATCTGAGCGGCGAAGTAGGCAAAGTCATAGGAAATCGAACCCCCATTGGGGCTGGGATCAGGGCATCAAGATAGAAATTCCTGAGTTTGAGGGTAGGATGGACCCCGAAGAATTTCTAGAGTGGGCCGAGCGAATCGACCAATACTTCGAGTGGAAGGAAATCCCCCGCGACAAACAAGTCAAGTTTGTCAGCCTTAAACTGAAAGGTCATGCACTGATTTGGTGGAAACAGTTGCAGACCACTAGGGGTCGAAAAGGAAAAGAGAAAATTTCCACGTGGACACATATGTGAGGAAAAATGCAACAGAAGTTCCTCCCTTCTGATTTCAAGCAGAATGTGTTCCAGAAATTCCAGAACCTGCGACAGGAGCACAAATCTGTAGATGATTACACTAATGAATTCTACAAGCTCCAAGCTCGTAATGATCTGCATGAAGACGAAGAGCAGAGCGTCGCTAGGTACGTCAACGGTCTCAAACCTTCAATTCAGGAGGTGGTGTCCCTTCACGACTTGTATCAGGTCAGTGATGCACACCGTCGGGCTAAGAAGGTCGAGTCTCACCACTCCCGATCTGCGTCCCGGCGATATGACAACACTAGGGCACCATCCGGATCTATTAATAGACCACTCCCTGGACCGTCACCCGTAGCTGGCACAGTTCCTGCACCCACTGAGAAGGGTAAAGGAGTGTTAGGACCTAACCCGAACCAGATTAAGTGCTTCAAATGCAACCAGCCGGGTCATAAGTCAGCCGATTGTCCTCGCCGTCAATTCCATCCACAGACAAATCTTGCGGATAATGACGAGGATGATCATGAGTCTGAGAATGAAAACGTCAATGAATTAGTCTTGGAGGGAGATGATGTGACTGCACCACTGTTGGTTATTCACCAGTCGCCATCACCCCAAGCACCTAAAGCGTTGTTACCCCACGAGCTCTGTGGAGGACCCCCAAAGCCACACTGCAAGAATCAGAGGTTCGAGCTGTTCCGAACAGTCTGTAATGTCAATGGCATGGACCTTTGTCTCTTGATCGATGGAGGTTGCACCACCAATCTGATCAACGAAGCGATCGTCAGGAGCAAGCAATGGAAAGTCAAACCTTTGGCTCACCCGTACAAAATATCTTGGCTGGATAACACCACGAGCAAGTTAGTAACGCATTGTTGTCTGGCAAAATTGTCAATTGGGCTGCAATATAGAGATGAGATCTGGTGCGATGTCCTTCCGTTAGAGGTGGCTGATGTTATCTTAGGGCGTCCATGGCAGTTCGACCGAGATGTCCAACATCACGGAAGAGCCAACACTTATACCTTCCTTAAGGATGGCATCAATGTCACCCTATGGCCCACATGTTTTAGGAGGCACCGATCCCACGCACCTCAAGCCCTTCTGAGTCAGAGTCCATCCGTGCCGCCATTCGCTGAAAGTTCAGTTGGGTGTTCGTCTGATTTACTAAGAATTGATAAGGGATTAAAAAACATTTTGAATTCCATTGCATGAACATCGCATTTAGAGTCTGTAGGCATTCATGACACTTGCATTCATCATTTGCCTGACTTCCATACATTCATAGATCATTCATATGTGCATCCCTATTGTCATCCAAGTGTTGAGTTAAGCAATAAAGACGATTTTGGCATGTTTGATCACTTTTCGATGCAGAGTACTTATGAATCGTGCTTTCAAATTTCAGACAACCCATCATCTTTAATTTTTCGAAATCATAACAAGTGGCATGATGAGTTCTTTAATTTCATATTTTATTCACTGCATCCGGACAATGATGACATGACATATCTTCTTGGTTTAGAATCCCCTTGTTTTGCACCGTGCGCAGGCCACATTGAGCAACACCTAATGCACCCGCAACCCATGGCCCTTCAAATACACCATTGCCAATCGCGCAAGCCGATGACCCGCAGCACATTATGCTCCCGCGGCCTTTCTTTTTACATGTCATTTGAATTTCATGTCAACCCAAACTCCTATTATCACATGAAATTATCTGAGTATTTTGACGATCTTATCGTGCCGCGGAGGATGTTGGTTTTGGCTTTCAGGTTTTCGCTTGGCGTCGAGGGGCAGGGGATACGAGATGGAGTTGCTGCGTACTTGAGGCGGATTACTTGGCCACCGGACCCGGGAGAGCAGTCAGAGCAGAGTCAGCGGTTGCAGTTGCTACCAGGAGGGCCCCCGCCGGATCCAGGACCTTGCTCGACAGGAGTCGAGTTCTTTTGAGTCTGGGGGACTTGATGCAGACAAGCCCACTACGTGCAGTTTTTCTACAGCTGATCGTGTATTTTCATCCTCTCCAGAGATCCAGGAAGCCGATCGTCGATCCGTCTGCATCAGTGGAAAGCTCAATCGAAGCCCGACAACTTTGGTTTTTACTTTATTTCGATCCGACCAACGGATCTTTAGTTATTTCAGTTTTTATTTCTGGTTTGGGTAGGTGCGAGCCATGTTCGCATCCGGTTCGAGCCACAGATGCCGAACTGACTCATTTCTGTGTTAGGTTTTAGGCCGTAGGATCTTAAATTAGATTTAATCTCAATGGATGAGATTCAAAGGAGAATCAAAACCCAAAACCCTAACCTAAAAACCTACCCGACCGGCCCTCCCTCTCTCTCCCGCGGACACCTCCCGATCCCTCTCTCTCACCCGCGCGTCTCTCTCTCTCTCTACCCGACCGGCCTCTCTCTCTCTACCTTTCCTTTTTTGTTCCCTTGTTTGTTTCCCCTATAAGTTCTAAACCCTAATTGAGAGAAGGGGAGATGAATTGAATTGAAACCCTAACAACGGAGAAGCGGATCGCTTGCTCGGTGTATTCCTTCCGACGAAATCCTCTTTGCTTCTAGTCTATGCTTCCTTCCGCAAGCTTCTATCCCGTCGCCTCGCACTTCGTCTACGGCTTCACAGAAGATCGACGTGGAGTTTCTTCGTCTTCAAAGATCCCTCGTCTCGGCTTCTTCACCACGTCTTCTGGACCACGCCTCCCCTTCCGCGTCATTCATCTGCAACAACGGAGCCTCGGAAAGCCGCCGGCATTGACTAACGCACAGTTTGGATTATCCTCTGATCTTTTCATGTGATATTTTCTTTCCCGCAACCGGCCTTATTGCTGATTTCATCTTAGGACTCCTAATATTTTGTTTTTCCCGAGAATCTCATCCATTAGGTTTATCGTTAGATCTTTTGTTGGTTATTGAGACATTGGCCTTATTTGTTAGAGATTGTTATTGTTTCATTGCTGGAATTCAGTTATATTAATCTGAAATTAAGTCTCATCTGGTCAATTTTATTGTTTCTTTGAATTAAATCTGATTGGTAATGACTGAATGTTGAATCGTGATTCTAAGCATTGCTGAAATTTGTTTATACATGCTGAAATCTGATTTAATGTTTTAAATTCTGCACTTGGTTTATTTCAAGCATACGCATCCTATCAGAAAGGCAAGGAAAAGGGAGGAAAACAAGGGAAAGAAGAGAGAGAGAAGAGACGGAACGGAAGGGGGTCGGGGTGGCCTCGGGATCCGCACAGACAAGGGGCGGACGGGTGGGTTCACGGGAAAAAGAGAAGGGGGGGGGGGGGGCGGCATCTCAATGTGCAGCCCTGTTGGGCTTAAGATAAGCCCATTTAACTCCTAATTGAAGCCCATAAGTTGCCATGTTATCTAAATGGAGCTAATTTGCTATCTAACCGTCGGTTTCGAGATATAATCTCGTCCGTCGGTACCCCGCAAACACACGCACCCAGAATTTTATTAATAACATGCAGAAACTCACCCGAGAAGACCCGGATTCAATCCGAAAAGCCCTCGGATGAGATCATGGACATCCCCCATGAATTGGGCAAGAACATAAATAATACTAAGTGCTGAAATTAGGCCAAAAACATAGAAAATTGCCAAAAACTGAAATAAACGGCTAACAAGTCCCATATGGCTAATGTCCTCCAAGCATAAAATAAAAACGAATGTAAATAAAGATCTCTGGCGACGAATTGAAGATGCAGCGATGATCTGACGATGCTGATCAGGCCTGCATCACACCAAAAGGGGGTCATCAACTGCAATTAATCATGGCAAAAAGGGTTTTGACCCAATCGGACATCAAGAGGGTTAATGGTCGAACTAATGCCATCCTAACAACGACACATCTAAGGTTGGAGAAATAACGTCTAAACGAGGTTTGAGACTGGTCAGATTGGCTTCCATGCTCTATCAGTCGTCGGCTCAATGGCTGACGACTGCCACGGTAAAAGGGACACGGGGAGGAGTCGATGTGCTGGTGGTGGCTGGTCGGGGGCCACATGCTGCCTTGCTGCCGACAGTAAGCCGTCGGCAACCACGACGGCAAGGTGAAATTGGGTCAGAACCCTGCTGGGGATTGGGTGGTCCTATCTGCGACTACTCGGGATGGTTGGATGTCGTCGCTTAGTCGCCGGGGTGGCCGCAACAAGAGAAGGGAAAAACAGAGGTAAGGGGGTCTCGGCTGGTCTTAAAGGAACCCAAGAAATTAAAGAACAAGAGAAATAGTAGAAGGGGGGAGGAGAGAGCTGACTTGGTCGGGTTCAGCCTTGCCGGCAACGCCTCCTCATCCACTCGCTCCGGCGCCAGCCACGCCTCATTGCAGCCCTTCCGCTCTTGACTCTCCTAGCTCTGGCTGTCGCGCGCAGGCCGCCACAGAGACCAAGAGAGATCAGAGAAGAGTGAGAGATCAGGGAGAGGTCGTGGTTGCTGATGGCTTACTGTCGGCAGCCAGGCAGCATGTGGCCCCCGACCAGCCACTGGCCAGACACCACCAGCCGCGCCGACTCCTCCCCCGTGTCCCTTTTACCATGGCAGTCGTCAATCGTTGGGCCGACGACTGATAGAGCATGGCAGCCAATCTGACTAGTCTCAAACCTCTTTTAGCTGTTATTTCTCCAACCTTAGATGTGTCATTGCCAGGATGGCATTAGTTCGACCACTAACCCTCTTGATGCCCGATTGAGCCAAAACTCTTTTTGTCATGATTAATTGCAGTTGATGACCCCCTTTTGGTACCTAAGCAGTTTCGACCGTATCAGGCCAAGTAGCCGAACCTTCCCGATCTTATCAGCAGTAG
This sequence comes from Chamaelirium japonicum, assembly GCA_947650365.1. Taxonomy (NCBI): domain Eukaryota; kingdom Viridiplantae; phylum Streptophyta; class Magnoliopsida; order Liliales; family Melanthiaceae; genus Chamaelirium; species Chamaelirium japonicum. Next base: position 13,092,746 of record OX393557.1, read on the forward strand.
ATGAGAAATCCCATCATATTTGCCTGATTTAGTGTTAACAACGCCCTGTCATGCCTGATCCCGACTCTCGATCCATTCTGACGATTGCATCACGACCTTCGACATCAGTGTTGCTTGATCGCAATCGTCGGAGCCATCGAACCCTATGACTATATTATTTGGGTCATAAAATTTTATGGCCATTGCTGCCGATGATACCCTCGCTGTTACATCCCTCATATGTATCATGCGAACCGTCGTGCATAGCCACCCAGCGGCCCACGTGCCAAACCTTGCCGATCCCAGAGTTAGACCGGATGAGGCAAACTATTTAATCTTGAACCGAATTTAGACTTGGAAGATCCATATAATTATCGGTTTACTATTTTACTTATTCGCTCGTTACCCGAGGGCATCTTGGATAATTGTTGAATCGAACCCTGACCTTGATCTAAACCCCGTTATAGTTGCATTTTCCTTAAATCGATAGACTGCGATATGGATTTGTACTATTTGTCAGCTCGTGACCGTGACAATCCAGTGGGAGGAGCGGAGGTCACCTAGCGGGAGTTCGTGCGCTTGCACCAGGTGACATAGCACGCTAGTTTTTAATAGTTAATCATGCTGATATAGAAACTAGGGTAGGTGTCCATAACGTTGCATACGGGTTCCGCCGGACATCGTCGCATGTGGTCGAGTGGACCCCGCCTTGCATGCGGAGTCGCGAGTCCGGTGGCGCATGCTTAAAAAGTTAATAATTTAATAATGATTATTCTTTTGATTGCATGGGCACCATAGTTAGGAACTCCCTTAAAATAGACAAGTAAATAATTAGAATAATAACTATCGGGGCCCACCCTTCGGAGAGGAGCGTGGCAACCCTAGTAAATGGATTTTGGGCGTGAGTGCTTTATTGTATTTAATGTGATGCTGGGTTGTGAGTGGGTGCGAATCATGGGGTAAACCATCGAAAAAGATTAATCACTGTATAGTTCCTTCAGTGCCTTGTGATATGTTAATTTGACAATCTACTTGGTTAGAGGGTAGGGACCCCGTGCACGCATGGGCCGTGAACCACCCTGCGTGCACAACCAAAATAAGTAGGTTAGGGGTCACGGGCAAGGGTTGTGGTAAAGCCAATAAGAGGTGCCCTCGAATAGGGATTGGCTTAGCAACCCTGTCCCGGGTAGTTGAAGTCCCCATAGTAAAGCAAGTTAGGCGGTAGAGCTCCATCGTGAAAGACAGAAAACCCCTTATCATCTGGGTGATTAGTGCATGGTGTTGGTGGATGCACGTCGAGAGAGTTGGCCCTCTACATCGAAATAAAAGGCCCGATAGTAATGCCCGACCGGGGGCAGGTTGAACAAAATATTCGGGGTTCACATTTGAGTGTGTTTGTCTCTTTATTAATTTAGAATTTCATGACTGTTTACACGATAACCTAGTGACAGTAGGATTTGCATGTGAATGTAGAAATTGCATGGACACATAGGAGGTGGTTGAGAATATAGCTTGACAATTAGGTTAATCAGTAAAACATCTTAAAATGCGAGCGTTGTTAATTATTAAAACTGTTAGCTTGTCACTAACCATTAATTTGGCTAATCTCCCAAATGTATTTTTGGGGGCTACTCATTCCCACGAATAGACTTTCCTGCAGGAGCGGAGGCACAGGAGCAACATTAGGAGTCCAGAAACGAGTTTTGAGTTGCAGCTTGTTTTTCTTATTTATAGTATGTCGAGTTAGCAGTAGTTTCTCTGCTGAAGATGTATTTGGATTGGATTGGAATAAGAATTTTATTAGTTAGCTAGCATGATGTGGTTGTTAGTGGTATTGTGGCAGTTGAATCATTTGGGTAGGCCTCTCCTTAAGGCCCCAAGTTTAGGACAGATAACAATAAAAATATAAGTACATAAATGGCATAATTGATCAATCCCGTAGATAGAAACCAAGACCGGTGCACCGAGTGTTAGGGAGCGAGTGAGATTCTTGGCTCACCGTCGGAGGCTTGAGCCTCGTGCTCCTTTAGTGACACCGTTAGATCACACATACTAAGAGGATAACCCTCTTGAAGGTCGAGCCTGACTTAATATTTCTTCATGTTGACAAATTTTATTTTTCTCTGAGTGACACGGTATCCCAGAAAAACGAGACATTTCGTAAAATTTCACAAATTATCTCGATTTTTCATTCCTTGACCTCGTCATTAAAGCATACATGGCATCATTTCTTTTATATCTACTCGAATAGCTGTATAAACATGTTGAGTTGAGGTTGTACTATACTACGCTTCTTATCTTTCATTTAGTCAAAACTTCAATGAATTTAAATTCTTTTCGAAAACTATTGAACAAAAAAAATGCATGTTTTTTGCCATTATCATGAAACTTGTGATTCTATTACCATATCCTTTATAGCAAAATGTGGTGACTTTCAATAGGATAGTGTCCCACCACGTTGAAGCTTTGTATACGCCAATTATTGATTGGACTAAACATTGTTTCTTGATTGGGAGGATGAGGGGGTTGGGGCGCTTTTATGTAGGAATCATGAACTTGTTCACCACATCCTAGACCTCTTCAGTCATACGGTGTTGATAATGGGTTGCACACTTTCTTGCCCCACCAAACACAAGTTTGAAAGATGTTTGTGGATCCTCCACACTTCCTAGAAGAAATGTATTCACCGCGACAAAAGAGGGGAAAAGGAAAACAATCATCAGAGAGTGGAGACACAAGGGTGATTTGAATGTGGAAAAACCATTCACAAATCGTGATGGAAAAAAACCACGGGGTTGGTACATGGTATTGGGTTTTCTCTATAAATTGTGGAGCGTAGATAGACTTCACTCTCCTCCATGTGTTATAAGAAATCTCATTAAGGTTAGGGAAGAAGAATGGGGTTGGGCTCCGGGCTCTTCCTTAGCTGATTCTTCATTGGTTTGTTTAGGGATGTTTGATGATGCAAACCCTAGACCAGAGATTCTTGGACTTATAAGAATACTCGTGGAGATGGGGATCCTAGGCTAGAGATTCCTGGACTTATAAGGGTACTCGTGGAGATAGGAGTCCTAGGCCAGAGATTTCTGAACTTATAAGGATGCTCGAGGTGATGAGGACACACTCGGACAAAGACATGGTGGATGACTTGTTGCTAAGGCAGGGGATCCTCCGATGGCGACTTACGAACTCGCTACCCAAGTTTCTGAGATGGAATTGCTGGCGTCGGTAAGTGCCCACGAGTTTCCCGAGACTCAGGATCCTGGGATCGACTAGTGATCTCTGGAACTCCTTGCTGGCTAGAAGTTGAACACCCTTTGGATCCGAGTTGGTATGCGGCGGAGTAGCGATACAATGTTCATCTCGGAGGGCCCTCGTGGTTGGACGTTGATGGACCCCTGGAGGAAGGTACAGACTTATGGGGCGGAAGGAGTGCTGGAGATGTTTGATGTTGCTGGGATTTGCAAAAACATATGTTGCGGCAATCCATCTTCATCTTTCTTCCTGATCAACTCCTATCTTTTGGGCTCCGATCACCATTACCAAGAAACCTAAATGATTGGTTGGAGGGTGGGGTGGTCTACCTTGTTAGTTACACAGTTTAAACTCATGCAGCCAAGAGTAAACCTCTAATGTTCCTATAAGCTAGGAAAGAGTATAGACGTTGAGGTTAGAAGGCAAGACATGATGGAGGGAATTGCATCATCTTTGTGGCACAAATTATAAGCCAAGGAGTTCAGATGAGACAACATTCCCATTGCTGGATTAATCGTTCTTAGTAAGCTTTTTTTTTTTTTTTTGAGGAAGTAAGCTTAACATTATTGAGGGGGGAAAATGATGGATAAGTTAACTGCATATGTTTGTGATATTCTATTCCAATTTCTGAATTCGGTTTATGCCTAATGATGAATAATGTGACACACATATTTAATCTATCCAAAGTGCATGTTATTCATGTATTCGAAGCAATACCTGCATGCTCTAGCTCAAAGTTCACGGATTATTGCAGACAAGTATTATTTGTTAACCCACCAAAAAGGTTTAAGTTGCATGATATCAATTCAGTCATGTTATCAGGATTATCCTAGATGGAAGTTAAGATGCTTTAGGTAGACCTGTGGCATGCTGGATCAATTCCAAAAATGCCAACATTAACGTGGTGGCATCTTTGACCTTGGCTACTATGAATTGTGATGCAGCCCATAATAACTTTCCTTCTTTTATGTATACAGAATACTGATGTTACTTCTATATATTTTGATTGCATACTTTTTGAAGTTGTCATGGACATTTGAGAAGCAAGGTACTAAGTTGGAATGGCGTTGGAAATGCCAACCATCATCTGATGATAAGCAAACAACAGCTGGAATCCTCGATTTTCTTATGGATGCAAATATACGTTTAAGCGTAAGCAACATTTTTTTGAGTATATATTGTAATACTTTAGAGATAGTTTTAGATTTTAATTGTTATCCTTGGCCCCTTGTATCTTTTTATCTACTCTGGAAGTTTCTTTTGGTACTAATTACTTTGTTAACTGAAAGTTTCTGCTTTAGGTGATACGTATCGTGACTATCGTCATATTATTGATGATCATTTGCATATTTAATTTTGTTTCATAACTAGTTAATACAAATTATGGAATTGGTTTTATTATTTTTTAATCTTCTTCTACACGGCTCACTTTTTCATCATGGACTCGTGACTTTGTGCAGTTTAGTAAGGCTATATAATTCTCAACCATTATTGCATTTTCCTCCATTTATTTGAGCACTGCACATTGAATTTCAAAAATGAATGCTTTGGAAGGACTTTCGGTAATGCTCTCGTTTAGGAGAGAGTAAGAAAATGGCATATGGATTTTCCAATTATTTTGATACCTTTTGAGGGCCTGCGACTAACTAGATTTGACTATTCCCTTCCAAATCACAGGCCCTCAAAGAGCCTTTTCTTAACCAACTAACTAGATCTGACTATTCCCTTCCAAATCGCTTTGATTTAACTGGTCCGTGAGTCGGATTTTGAATCATCTAGGTCAATCTGTTTCCATGTCCTACCTGGTCCATACTCCATAGTTGGATTCCATGGGGAATTTGTGCAATTTCAGTGCATTGATTTAAGGTTCATCCACAGCCTTGGCTCAGCATGTGAAAATTTTTCTGTCACCTCCACCTGCACCTCCTCTTATATATACTAAACTATGCTGCCAGAAAAATACAACAAGAGTACCCTTTTGAAGTCTGTGGAAGAAGGTTTTCCTTCTAGAGTAAAGTTTGAATGCCAATTATACAAGTGATACATTAAGGTTTAGCTTTGATATCATTCCCTTTTCAAATTCAAACATGACAAGACAAGGAAAATGATACATTGATTTTATCTGTCACTATCCTATCACGAAAGATACAACTTTTCATGGTTTTAAAAGCCACCATACGTTTAATAATGGAATTTGTTGAGATACTCTGAATTTTGTTGTCATCTGATTTTTGTACAAAGATTTATGCATCTTTTATATTGATCAGATAGAAGAATGACACTGATTTTTTTCTGGTAAGTAACAATAGGAAAAGATTCTATATCTCATCTTATACTTCTTGTATTTTCACATTATAATCCATTAGAGGTTACAAACTTACAACCTTAATCTGACAATTCTTGAACTAGTGAGTGTCAATTGCATAGTTTTGTCTTGCTAATTCTTGATGAATTATTTGCAATACAGTCAGGTTTGAGCACAAAATTTTTGTGTATAAACAGGAAAGGTTGTATCAATTTTTTGTCATCTTAATTCCTTGCTCTGGTTCAAATATCAAGATTTTGACCAAACAAAAATTCATGTCCGCAAATGTATGGTTCCTGAGTTCACATATTTATAAGACCCTAAGTTATCTATATTACATCAGATTAGTCATTCTCCTCTCCTCCCAACAAAAAAAAAAGGAAAAATGGTAATAGAAGAATATTTACATTTACAGTGTTCCGTTCTTTTGCTAGTAAACAAGGTGCTTGTAAGTCATAAAGTACGAATTTTGTCACCAATTGGATACTCGTCCAACAAAGGCGTTTGAAGTACGTGTTTGAGTGGTCTGCCAGGTCTGGTCCTGTTACTTGCATATTATAATTACTTACTAGTGACAGAACATGATGATGCTTATGCTTCTCTATTTTAAAATATTTCTTCTTCTTGTTTGTTGCTGCTGGAGACCTGGACTATTTCTCGTGATCCAGGTCCATGTATGCACCAATGCTTATGCTTCTCTATTTTAAAATATTTCTTCTTCTTGTTTGTTGCTGCTGGAGACCTGGACTATTTCTCGTGATCCAGGTCCATGTATGCACCAAATGAGGTGTACGTAACTTTTTGCTTTTGTCTTTGATATATTTTCTGGGATAGGGGCCATATTTTTGTGTATTGGGTGTAATTATGGACCCAAATTGGAATAAACTGATGCAGACTAACTGGCCATGTGTTTGAGACCAACTTGGTCCAGAACAATGGATATATAGTTACATCTTTCACTCTTTTTTTCTCTTTTTTCTGTTCTTTTCTCCCACTACTACCTCTCCCTCCTTTTTTTTTTTTTGAGAAATCCCCTCTCAGTGAAGGGGGGGGGGTTCGGCCTAGACCCCTACCAGTATATTATCAATAATAAAAAATTACAGAGACGTCCAACCAGACAAAATAAAAATAAAAAAAGGTTACAGATAATTTTGTCTACCTTCTCTAATGCTTTGCCTTGAAGAGCTATCTTCCACTGCCTCCCCCTTATTCCTCCCTTCTTCCTCTTCTCGTCCATCTTCTTTTACTGTTATGTTTGTGCCAAATCAGATCTGAGCATATTACGTCAATTCTGGACATGATCTTTGCACAACACATCAGATTTGAACATGATGTAAGAATCCCTATGTTTGATCGATCACATGTGAGACGAATGAAGATGGAAGTTGCTATCATAACGGGATCAACGATCAAAGAGATGAGCAATGTATTGTGGTTGTGGATATTGTAATTCCACCACCCAAGTATAAGGTGGTGGGATTTGAAAGGGGATGATATAACATCCTTTATAGAGAAGCTAGTAAAGGAGGCGGATTGAATCTTAAAAAGTGTACCTAATATGATATAGGATTTGTTGGTAAATTGTATTAGAGAATTGCTTGAGAAGTCCTTGGAGAATCTAGTGGTTGGAGGTGTGGGGATAGTGGAATTGATGAGGTCCAAAAGGCAATCAAGGAAAAAAGATCATACTTTAAGGAATGATAGAAAAAGCTAAATATGCAGCTTTTGATAACTTGTATGATTATCTAGGCTCGAAGGAAGGTGAGAAAGAAATGTATAAATTAGTTAGAATGAGGGAAAGGAAGACTTGAGATATAGATCTAGTTAGGTGTATCAATAGTGAAGGCAATACTATCTCGGTGAGTGAAGATGAGATTAAAGACAGGTGGAAAGACTACTTCCATAAACTATTGAATGAGAACCCCACTTGAGAGGTGTATTTAGAACAACCAGAATAATGTGGTTGGCATGTTTACCATCATTCAATTAAAATAACTGAAATGGATGAGGATTTGAAAAGGATGCATAAGGGTAAAACATTGGGTCTGAGGGGATTCCAATTGAAATATGGAAAATCTTAGGAAGTACTGGATTAGTTTGGTTACCTAGGCTATTTAATAAAATCTTGACAATGCCTAATGGATGGAGGAGATTAATTATGGTAATTATATATAAGAATAAAAGTGATGTTCAAAATAGTGTTAATTATCGTGGAATTAAGCTTGTGAGTAACACTGTGAGGTTGTGGGAGAGGGTGATCAAACAAAGGTTAAGAAAGATGACACGAACGCTGGAGAACCAGTTTGGATTTATGTCAGGTAGGTCAACAATGGAGGCTAGTTTATTGTTGAGCGGCTAATTAAAAGATTTAGAGAGAAGAAAAAGATTCTTCGTATGGTTTTATTAGCATAGATAAGCTTTTGATAGTACCACGAGATGTAATTTGGTGGGATTTTAGAAGGAAAGGGGTGCATCATGGTTATATTGAAATTATTGAAAGCCTTCTGCAAATATTCGAGAATAATAGCATGGTGTATGTTATCTGTAGATATACTATTTGTCGATGAGTCATGGATAGGGTTAAATGCTAAATTGGAATTATTGAGGAAAAATTTGTAAAATAAAGGTTTAAAAAGTGAAACTAAAACAGAGTATTGAGGGCTAAGAAATATAATAGTGATTGTTTTTGGTATCTTGGTTCTATAATGTAGAAGATAAGATATATCTAATAAAGGACTAGAGCTAGTTGGATGAAACAGAGAGGAGATTCAGGAGTGCTATGCGATCGATGCACATGGTTTGAAATTTCAGTCGAAATACCGAAATTTCACCGAAATATTTTGGCTTCGGCCGAAGGCGAAATGAAAGTGGGGTTCGATACCTGGACCCCTACCAAAGTTTCGTTGTTTTGCGTGAATTTCTTGCATTTCGTTGAAATTTTGACCGAAATAATGGGGGGGGGGGCACTGAAACCACGTGGTGTCCTCCGGTTTCGTTGACCACTTCATTGAAGTATCGGGATTTCGAGGGCATTTCGGTGATTTCGACCGAAGCTAGCTCACAGATTTCGTGAAACTTGTGGGCTGGTTTCGGTGGGTCTGGAGTCTTTTAATGCTGACATATTTCGCCCGAAGTCATTCCCATTTTACTCGAAAGCTCCATATTTCTCCAAACTTCGCCGAATTCTGTCTGATTTTGCCCTAATTTGAACGGATCTTGCCGTCGGATGATTCGGATATCACCGGAGCTCACCCCCGGATTCGTCAAATCTCGCCGAATCTTGTCAGATCTCGCCCCCAGATTTCGTCAATTCTCGTTGCTAGATACAAAAACTTGAAAATTCATATGGATTACAATAGCTTAGAAATTCCTTGTTTTGTTGGCCATAGCTTAGAAATTCAAAAATACATTCTATTGCACATGTGCATTAAGTTAATATATCGGAACGCACGTGCAACCACAATTAGGGTGATGATAGCTTAGATTCCTATTCTAGGATTGTTGCAAGCGTCATCTCGTATGATACTAACACACTGCACTTGTGGTCTTCTAATCATGTGGATTATCTTACCTTGGAACTTCAAGCCATCTAAACATGTGTGTGGGTGCAAATTTTGGCATAAATCTACCACGGGACCCACCGGCCCTGCCTGGTGGGCCCACGAGGACTACAGCGGGACCCACCGGCCCTGCCTGGTGGGCCCACGAGGACTACAGCGGGACCCACCGGCCCTGCCTGGTGGGCCCACGAGGACTACAGCGGGACCCACCAGCCCTGCCTGGTGGACCCCCGAAGACAACCGCAGGGCCCGCAACTTTACCTGGAGAATCCCCAGATACTACAGCGGAAACCGCCATTCGCCACCCAGAATGCCTATAAATAGCAGAGCCTTCGAATGTAAAAAGGATCCCGATCCACAAATCTGATTTCCACTCTGAGATCTGACTTTCAGAACCAGAGCTCTGGGATTTCAAACTTCCGATCTACCATCTCCCTTTGATCTTCTTTCAGAAAGATCAGTGTTTACAGTGATACTCGGCCTATCGAGATCACTTCAACATAAGTGTTAGTGAATTCGGGTTGCACCCTATAGCACGGAGACGTAGGCTTCGGCTGAACTCCGAGATCACTTCTCGTGTCAAACTCTCTCTCTGATTGCATCTCTCTGTTTACAAATCAAAAGCTTCAACTTCGATCAACAGATCGACCAACGATCTTCGACATTAACTTCGACTCCAATTGACTGGTGCTGCGAAGGTCTTCGGGTCGGCACGAAGATTTTCCCCCACAGTTTGGCGCCGTCTGTGGGATCCGAGCGAGAAGCTGTGTTCTCTCTTTACTTCAACTACCAGATCAATAGCCAAACTTCCTCGCCCCCTCGGTTGATCAGACAACTGATCGGACGTCGGCAATCTCGTTGTACCCTTCGCACTCTGAATGGCGAGAACCAAACACCAGGGCCAACCAGAAGGAAGTAACACTCAACATCAACCTCGTCCTGAGACTCGTTCAATGAGTCAAAGGCTCAACTTCGGGCAGCCCCTTGCTGTTCCCGAGATGGGGGTTCATTCAGGAAGCGGGAGATCGGTCGATCGACCGATCGCCCCTCATCCTCATCAATCAATTGGGCAGACTGTCCCTGCTCCTGCTGAAGATCCTCCATCGACTTACCAGATCTCTGCAATCGATTTCCAACTACTCCAATTGGCGAAGCAAAACGCCACCCTCACTGCTGAGAGGGATGCTCTGAAGAAGGCAGCTTCCGAAGCTGGAATTGCTATTCCGATCCCCTCCGCAAGTGAGAGGGTTGATCCTCCTCGACATTCAATTTACTCCGAACAACGGAGGTCAATGGGCACTGATGCTCTCGAGAGAATTCGACGCGACCCAACTCCCTCTGCTGCTCCTTGGAAGCAGAGTGTTTGGGATCGTCTTGAAGACGAGTCCTCCCAATCTTCATCTGGTCGTAACTGCGACAAAAGAGCACCATCGAAGCTCAACCTGCCAAGGAAGCACCAAATGAAAGGCGCTCCTTCAAAGAGTAGAGTCTCCCCTTCCATTCCACTCCAACGTGGACTTGGATCGGACCTTAGACATCGACTTCGACCGGCAAACACTTCAATACCAGAGCAAGACCTTGCGATCTTGCCTCTTGACCCACCTCTAGGTCGAGGACATGGTCGTAGGGATGGGTATTCCTCTGCCGGACCTCTACATCGAAGTCTCTTCGATACCACCTTTCCAAGAGGATGGAGAACTCCTATCCTCCCCAAATTCAACTGTATCAGAGGAGATCCAAGCCTCCATATACTTGCCTTCAAGCAAGCTCTAACGCCACACGAAGAGGAAAACAACGTGCTCTGCCGCACCTTCGCGGGAAGTCTCGACGAGCCTTCACTCGACTGGTATCACAACCTCCGAGCTGGATCCATTACCCAGTTCGGTGTTTTGGCTAACCTCTTTGTGCAGCATTACCAGCTCAACCTGAAACCCGAGAAGAAGCTCGACTCTCTATATCGACTAAGGATGGGTGCAGATGAGACTCTCCGCAGCTTCACGAGGAGGTTTCGCAACGAGCATGCTGCTCTCTCTGGAAGGCATCTGGATGATGTAGCCATCATGTTGGCTTTCCAGAACGCTCTCCGCTTCGATCTACACATCTACAACGACTTCATCCGCAATCCCCCTCCTTCTCTGGGAGCTATGTTCGATCGAATTCAGAGGGAGATTGAGGTGGAAGACGATCAAGTCGCTCGAAAAGGGCGAGAAACTAAGAGAAGGCCTGCTGAAAGAGAAGCACCTAAATATGCTGCAAAGGCTCACAACACTGAAGCAGCAGCCCCTCCGGCCAACAAAAGATCAAAAAATGATGGGCGTCGATCTCCAACGAAGACCACTTTCACCGAGTGGAACATGCCAGTCGAGCAGATACTCGACCGCATTCAACACGAAGAGTTCGTTCGGAGGCCTAATCCTCTTCAGCCGAATTCCAAATTCACAGCAGACAAGACAGTCTACTGCGACTTCCATCGAAGTCATGGCCATTCCACCGATCGGTGTTTTCGGCTGAAATTCCATCTTGAAGACCTATTGCGAGAAGGCCATCTTCAAGAGTTCGTTAGAGGCGGACACAATCAACATCGGACCTCTGCAAAGGGGAAAGAAGTGTGTTGGATACATCAAATCTCCTCTAACCGGCAAACTATCTCTGTGAATGCCAATGTTTTTGGTATTCATGGAACATTGCACAATCAAAGTCTGACTGGGAAAGAGGTGGATCGTCAAGTTCGACGCATCTTCCACGTTCGTTCTACTGCGAGCAAAGAAGATACCTGGATCGAGAAACCCATCGAAGGTCTTTCTTGGCCATCAATCGTCTTCAACGACACTGATCTTCAAGGAGTCCATACTCCACATCGAGACCCTCTGGTCTTGAAACTCATTATCGACGGCAGCACTGTCAACCGGATCCTCATCGACACCGGAAGCTCCATCGACATTATGTTCTCAGACTGTTTCAAACGTCTGGGACATAAGTATCAAAGCCTCGACGTCGTCCCGACTGTGATCACCGGCTTCAATGGTGAACAAAGCATCACAGTGGGCGAATCCAGATTTACTATCGACCTCAGCCGAGAGACTCGAGTCTCGGTGAGGTTTGCAATCGTCGAAGGAATGTCTAGCTACAACGCCATTCTTGGGCGACCATTCCTCCATCAGATCAATGCCATCTCCTCCTCTTACCATCAACTACTCAAATTTGCAACTGGAGAAGGCATCGTCTGCATTCGAGGCGATCAGCAAGCTGGAAGATCTTGTGAAGCTGTTGCTGCTAAAACAGATCGAAAGATCAATATTGCTCCTCCAAAGCGGCCACGAGATGAAGTTGGTCCCTCTTCTAAATAGCAATCAAAGGAGATTCCGCTGACCGAACCTCCGCCAATCGAATGGGAAGCATCACCTTCAATTGAAGAAATCATCCCAATCAATATTGGCAGCGGAGATCTCCCTCAACAAACATTTATTGGTACCGGTCTTAGCAACGCAGAAGCGCAAGACATGGTATCCTTCCTCCAGTCCAATATCGACGTCTTCGCATGGTGCTTCGAAGACATGCCTGGGATCAATCCAGATGACGCTTGTCACCGACTTGCGATCAAAGAAGAGGTGAAGCCTGTCAAGCAAAAGCCTCGCACCATTCGACCAGAGCTGCAAGTTGCTGTTCAAGAAGAAATTACCAAGCTACTCGCAGCCGGATTCATCCGAGAAGTAGAGTATCCAACTTGGATCTCTAATATAGTGGCTGTTCCAAAGAAGAATGGGAAAGTCAGAGTATGCATCGACTTTACCAATCTCAACAAGGCTTGCCCCAAAGATCCTTTTCCCATGCCAAGGATAGATAGACTCGTCGACGCCACTGCTGGCCACGAGCTATTGTCTTTCATGGATGGGTATTCCGGATACAATCAAATTCCACTCCACACTGACGATCAAGAGAAGACATGTTTTGTGACTAGCCGAGGCCTTTATTGCTACAATGTCATGCCATTCGGCCTCAAAAATGCTGGTTCCACCTATCAAAGGTTAGTCACGAAAATGTTCGAAGATCAGATCGGTCGCAACGTCGAAGTCTATGTAGATGATCTCCTTACCAAAAGCTTCACTAGAGGGAAGCATCTATCTGATCTAGCTGAAACCTTCCAAGTCCTTCGAAAGTATCGAATGAAGCTCAATCCAGCCAAGTGCGCCTTCGGAGTTCAATCTGGCAAATTCCTGGGTCATCTTGTGACCAGGAGAGGTATTGAAGCCAATCCTGATCAAATTCGAGCCATCATTGATATGCCTTCACCTACAAATCGAAAAGAAGTTCAACGTCTCACTGGAAGGTTAGCAGCACTCAATCGATTCATCTCAAAGTCCTCAGACAAGTGCAAGCCACTCTTCGACAAACTACGAAAGGCGGATACCTTCGGCTGGAGTCCAACCTGTGAAGAAGCATTTCAAAGCATCAAGAAATATCTGGTGCAAGCTCCTATCCTGACTGCTCCACTTCCAAAAGAAGACTTGTGGCTCTACCTTGCCGTGACCGATCAAGCAATCAGCGCGGTCTTAGTCAGTAGAAGAGAAGGCATCGAACATCCAGTCTACTACATCAGCCACACTCTTCTTCCGGCTGAGACTCGCTACTCAAAAACTGAGAAGGTCATCTTGGCCTTGCTCACTGCTTCGCGTCGTCTTCAACCGTACTTCGTCTCCCACCAGATTACTGTCATTTCAGAACACTCACTCAAAGATATCATTGACAAAGCTGGTCGAGCTGGTCGAATGACCAAATGGGTGATCGAAATGAGTGCTCTGGGGATTCAATTCGAATCTCGCACTTCTATCAAAGGTCAAGCAATTGCTGATTTTCTAGCTGACTTTCCAGTTGAAGACCCCATCACTTGGGAAGAGGATGTCGACATGCGCTTGGAAGATGAGGATACTCCTCCGATCAATCCTGCAACAAAAATTGATCCAAGTCTTGAAGTTATTTCTGCAACTCCTCCATGGAAGCTTTATACTGATGGAGCATCAAGTTCGATCGGTTCGGGAACTGGGATAGTCTTAATATCCCCCGAACTCGATCATCTCCAGAAGGCCACTCTCCTTGGGTTTAATGCCACCAACAACGAAGCTGAATATGAAGCACTCATTTCCGGACTCGAAATGGCAGAATCTCTGGGGGTAGATCGAATCATCATATACAGCGACTCCCAACTGATCATAAGGCAAATCAATGGAGAGTACACAGCTCGAGAAGAAAGAATGCAACTCTACTTGGCCTTAGTACGACGTCTTCAACAACGTTTTACTAGCGCTGAATTCATTCAAATCCCCAGAGCAGAGAACCGAGAAGCAGATGCCTTAGCTAATGCTGCCTCAGTTCTTGGAGACTCACTCGGAGGAAGGCAAATACAGATCGATTATCAAGAAGTGCCCAAGACCATCCCCGATCAACAGATTCTTACTACTACAAAAGGATCTGGGGGTGGAGACCAGCTTGAAGATTGGAGACGACCAATTCTTGACTTCTTCAAACATGGCAAAATGCCAGAAGATCCAAATCAAGCCCGAAGGCTTCAAAGGAAGCTCCCTTGCTACACTTTACAAGGTGAAGATTTATATTTCAAATCTCACAGCGGGATGTTACTCAAGTGCCTTGGTCCTGAACAAGCACAGGCAATCCTGATTGATATCCACTCCGGAGCTTGTGGAAATCATTCGGGAGGAAGATCCCTTGAAGCCAAGACGAAGCTACAAGGGTACTACTGGCCAACAATGGCAAGGGATGCTCAACAAGTCGTTCAAAGGTGCGAGCATTGTCAAAGGCACGCTCGAGCTATTCATCTCCCTGCAGATGAACTCCATCAATTATCAAGTCCCTGGCCCTTCCATCAATGGGGGTTAGACTTCTTGGGTCCTTTCCCTCCAACTCCAAGCAAGAAGAAATATCTACTGCTGGCCACAGATTACTTCACCAAATGGGTTGAAGCTGTGCCCCTCTTTCGAGAGACTGACGACGAAGTGATCAAATTCATTCGGCACAACATCTTCTCAAGATTTGGCACACCTCAAGTTCTTGTTGCTGACAATGGAGCTCAATTTGACTCAGACAAATTCCGAGAGTTCTGTCTGAACAACGGTATCAAGCTATTCTATTCAACTCCAAGATATCCTCAATGCAATGGTCAAGCTGAAGCCTCAAACAGAGCTATACTTGATATACTCAAGAAGAAACTCAACGACAAGAAAGGATTGTGGGAGCAAGTCCTACCTGAAGTTCTTTGGGGGTATCGCACAACTCCGAGAAGATCAACAGGGTTCTCACCCTTCCGTCTAACATATGGATCCGAAGCAATACTCCCAACAGAAAATATATCTAGTACTTTGAAGACCAAAGCTATTGAAGAAGGAGTCAATGAAGAACTTCGGATCAATGATCTAGACTTCTCTGAAGAACTACGAGATCTAGCATCACTTCGTGTGGCCAAATATCAACAGAAGATCAAAAGAGCCTATGACAAGAAAGTCCACAAGAGACAGTTCCCAGTGGGTAGTTTAGTTCTCAGAGCAGTTTTCTACAATACCAAAGAGCACAGCAGTGGAAAGCTTGCTCCCAACTGGGAAGGTCCATACATCATTGAGTCAGTTGGAGGCAAAGGTTCTTACAGACTGATCACACCAGAAGGAGATAGATTGCCTCGAGCTTGGAATTCTAGACACCTCAAGTTGTTCTATCCATAATGTAAATTCTGTGATGAATAAAGCTCTCTTTCAAATGTTCAAGTGTACAAGTGTTCTGATTTTCAATCCAAGTTCTGAAGCAGTTTCAAGTTATCCATATTCAAATTACCAGGTCTTTTAACAAGTTTGGGTGTTAGGGTTGCGACCCAACCCCTTACTAGCAAATGTTAAAAACTGACCATTTTCAAGTTACCAGGTCTTAACATGTTTGGGTGTTAGAGTTGCGACTCGACCCCTTACTAGCTAATGTTAAACTGACCTTCGAAATTCAATATCCAATTTCAATCAATTCGATATCGTCTAACAGGTTTGGGAGTCTGAGTTGCGACTCGACCCCTTACATTCAAATGTTATTCGAATTCAAATTCAATTTTCAAAGTTACAAGTTTGGGTGATTGAGTAGCGACTCAACCCCTTACATTCAAGTATATGCGTATTCAAATTACGTTCAAATTTATGAATACTCAATCATGTCAAATAGCATTCCAGAACTCAACATTCAAAAACATTCAACTCAAAAGAAGTGCAAGTTTCAAATACCAAAAAGATGTCTTCTATTATCATCAAAATATGTCAGATACAAGAAGCTGTTACATTTCAAAAATTTACAAGTACAACAACAAAGAAGAAGAAAAGTCTCAGGGCTTGGCCACACTCTTTGCATGCGACTTCTCCCCTTCAGATCCAGGACGAGCTTTACTCGCCACTGATGCCTTGGAGGATCGGACGCTAGCTACATGAGTCCTGAGCGCTTCTGCTGCCTTCTCTGCTGTTTCCTTGTAAACCTTGCACTCTGACAGCGCATGCTCCAGTGCCTTCTTGGAAGTCTCCTCTCTGGCAGTGAAGGCAGCGTGCTGAGTAGCAAGTTGTTGCTTCAGCTCTTGAATCTCGATGGTGCGGCCACAGGACACGTCCTCAACCTTGGAGAGTCGAGTCTTCAAGGATTCGAGCTCGTGACTCTGTGCCTCACACCGATCCTTCAGCCCCTTGATCTCCAGCCTTCCCCTTGCGAAGTTCCTCAATCTTGGATTTGAGAGAGGCTTTCTTCGAAGTCAGGAGCTCTCTCAGCTCATCTCTCTCCGCGGTCAACTGATTTATTTCAGCTACAGCTTCTTTTGCTCCCGCCCTCAAGGAGAGTTTGGTTGCAACATTCATAAGTGCTGAGTTCTGCAAAAGAACAAAAGAGTTGAATTATTCTGAAGAAAGATACGATTCAAATGATCGATCAAGCAGATGCACCTACCAACAGGTTAATTCTATCGAAAGCTTCATCCAAAGTGGCACTCGGAAGGTTGATGAGTTTTCTGATCGCAGCAGTGGGGCGGTTGATATCAACGTCACCCAAGCTCCTTATTGTTGGAGTCAATCCAGCAGGCGCACCTGCAATCAAAGGGAATCAAAGTGTTAGATTATTTTCGAACTTCAGAGACAAGACATTCAAAGCAAGTTAAGTTCAAATACCTGATGTTTCGACCCTCGGCTCTTTGCCCTTCCGACGATCAGAGCCACTCTGAGGAGTCGATTTCTCCTGAATCAGGGTTGGCGCTGGTTGAGGTTGAGGAGCCCCATCGCCCACTCGACTTCTCCTCTCCAAATTAGCAGGGGGGGAAGCATTCCTGGGAGGTGAGGCTCTCTCTTCTTGCGACCCGCCTGGCTGAATAAGCCCGGCCAGCATGGCCTCCACCTCGTTGAGCAGAGAGTGAGAGGGGGGAGGGGGTTGCTCAACCTCTACACCCCCACTCATTGTTGCTCCCTCAATGCGAAGAGCGTCGGGGGGGATTTGATCAAGAGGCGTGGGGTTGCTTCCAACCCCAGCACTCTTCGATAGTTTAATTTTGAAGCGCATTGGCCTCTTCAATTCGTCAAATTTGTAGGTGGGAACCACCTTTTTGCCGTCGCCTTCTGTGTCGAGAATTTCCTCCATCTGACGGGCTTTAACCTCGTCAATGGGAATAGGGATCGAGTCCTCCCCCGTTGCACCACCAGTGGGGGTGGGAGGAATTTCTTCCTCACCACCCCCATTCTCATCATCCCCACTGGAGGGGGTAGAAGACGGATCGTCCTCGCCGTCCCCGTCCTCATCTTCGCCATTGCCACTGTTGTCGTGGCTGGCATTCTCAGTTTCTTCTTCTTCATTCTTCTTTTCTTCTTCTTCATCTTCATTCTTCTTGTCTTGGTCTTCATCTTCCTTAGACTTGACGAGAGTTTTTCGCTTCTTCTTCACTGGGCCTCTTTGGAGCACCAGTTTCTCATCCATGGTAGGTAACCGGCGCCTCGCAGTGTAGATTTTCTTCTCGGCCCGAACCTTCCGGATGACCTTGCCCGAGTTGGGATCCTCTTCATAGTCAGAGTATAGGACTTCGTTGTCCTCATACCTGTCTTTTGATCTGTGGAGGAGATTGGCCTTGCCATATCTCACAGGACAGTTAGAAAACTGTTTCCACGATCTGGTTCCACAGGTCAGCTCGAGGAACAAGTTATCTATGGCTCCCGCCCTCTCAGAATTCCAGGCGAAGATACCTCCAGCGCTGTACATCTTAACCGCCTCGTGCACGCTGTCTCGGGGGGTGTTAGGCACAGACATGGATGTCCAGGCGCCAGATACAGAAATAGGCCAGTCAGTATACAATTTGTCCGAGGGGACTGTATCGGTGAGTGGGCGCAGTGGAGATACTCCTGTCAAATTGTAGAACGGGCTGTCCTTCCTGTAATTCCATCGATAATGGAAGAAGAAGTATCCGAGCTCAATCCTGGCAGGTTCACCTTCCGGGATACTGGAGTAACAGGCCCTCAAGTCCTCTTGAAAATCTGATTCCACCCGGCAGAACGCATAGATGATTCGCCAGGCATTCCCTGTGACTTGCCCCGGGCAGAGGCCAGAGGTGTTCAGTAGTCTTGCAGCGAATGGTGGCAGAGGCAGACGTAGGCCGCAGTTCATTTGGCCGATGGTCACGATGGTTCCCATGACCTTCTCGTTGCTGGCAAAACTGGTGAAGACGGTCTTCTTGTCGATGCCGAAAGCCGTCTGGATGCTAGGGAGTGAAGGCTGCGCTCCCTTCCCTTCAGTGAAATAAGAGAGAAGTGCTTGCCACTTCTTTCTCTTCGTATCTGTGAACTCACCGCCAGTATTATACATGTACTCTGTCTCCTCTGTCAGTGGCATAAGCGGACCCAGAACGAACTTCACTTTGGGGATGAATTCTGGCCTTGACGGCGCTAAGGCAAAACCTACCCCTTGGTGCCTCTTGCCCAGTTGGCCAAGTTCAGCGAGAGCAGCCTTGCCTTTGCCACGGCCCCTCGGAGGAGATTGAACCTCGACAATTTCCTTCCCCTTTCTCTTCGAGGGAGCTGTACCGGACTTCTTCGAACTGCCAGATGAAGCCATTCGACCGATCGAACGAGAACAAGAACAAGAGCAGAAAATCAAGAGAACAAGGGTCTGGACTTCGAAAAATTTTGGAAGCGTGAGGCAAAATGACAGCCGGTGAAAGCTTTTGTACCCAGGGTAAAACAGGTGCGCAAATCGAGAAGACACATGTCTTCACCATATCAAATCGCGTGTTTTTGTAGGTACACGTGGCATCCATCCGTAGCAAGCGCAAATGATGCAGGCGCGCGTCGTCGAAGGGCGGTTGATGAAGGCGATGTAATATTTTTGGTATTTTCTTTGTAAAAGATAACTAGTGATACGGAATCACCGAGAGGAAGTGGCGGAGGGGGTAAGAACTGTGACAGAGAAGAAAAGACTAGAAGCTTAGACGAGAGGGGGCCTGAAATCCATCAGGGTACAAGGTGGGGACTCAAATCCATGAGCCAACGAAGGCATCCGCCATCAATTTTCATTCATAATAATCTCCCTTCAATGGTTACAATGGGGGCCTTTAAATAGGCTAAAGAAAAGATAAAAATGGCAACAAATTTAAAAGACATTAAGTATCCTAACTACTTGCCTAAAATAAAGATCTCAAATAAAAAAAGATTCTAAAAGATATCATAAGAGATATCCTGCTTAATCCATCCATGGCAGGCTAGGATGGGCCTTCGGGTGGGCCAACGGGCTTGGGCCCAAGTCGGATCACATCATTCGCTTCCGCTGCGAAGAACTCGCCCTCGAGTTCATACGGTAAAGCGCAATCATCATCGAGGTTGTCGCCGATGTAGTATCTGTCGTCAGGAGCTGATGGTGGAGGCCCAACAAATGATGTCTCACTATACCGAAGTCACCACCGGGGTCCCATGAGAAGGTATCACTGCCGTCGATCGGAAAACGCACACCAAAGCGATGCTGGGGTAGACGATCGAGTCGGATAGTAGTATCAGACCGCTGCGATAGCTCGAACATCGGCTCGCCTGAACGGAGGTAGAGCGGAACAAACACTGTAGGCACCAATAGTCGGTCTAGCCCAAGAAAATCAATCTGCTGAAGCTCGGCTAGAGAGACATCCTCGAAAGAATCCGCAGTAGGTGGTAGCATGGCTGGTGGCAGAAGATCCTCTGGAAGGGGAAGCTCGTCTGCTGGTGGTGGTACTGGAGGTGATGGATCCACCAAAGATACAACTGGAGGAAGCTCTGTCGGTGGTGGAGGCTCTACTGAAAGTGTTGGAGGTGGAGACTCATCTGTGGTGGCCGCTAGAGGTGAGTCCATTTGTTGTAGCTCCCATTCAATCCCACAAGCTATCTCATAGGCTTCGTCCAGATCCCTCCAAGATCCAGCTGAAAACTTGCCCTTTATGTCGGAGCGGAGTCCTCTAATGTACAGTACCACTGCCAAAAAATCTTTCTCTGAAAAACCATAGCGGATCATGCGCCGATAGAATGCTGAAGTATACTCATAGACGGATGTGTTCCCTTGATGACAACGAATCAGCCCTTGCGTCTTGGCATCCATGTCACAATGGTGGAAATGTGGTCCAGGGGTAAATCTGGAAATCTGTAATTACTGGTTCACTGAAAATTTCTGCTGATGGTATAGATGCGTAGAGCTCGAAAAACCCTTCGATTTGATAGGTCGCACGCCAAAAACGGACCAGAAATGAAAGAGATATGTCCAATTGAAGTTGGCGGGTCTGTTTTGTGAACGGGTTGGATCCGAATTCAACTCGGGTTCAGCACTTAAGTGCAAAATAGTAACTAAAAAGGATGGGGATTTGAGGACTGTAGGATGAGGATCTAAGGGCTGTGGTGGGGGGTGAATTGGGAAAATAGAAAGGGGTAAAAAGGGGGTTTCGGTTTAGGGTTTATTTAGGGGGCACTTGTTTGCAAATATGGAAGGGGAAAAGGCCAAAGGGGCGGCAGCAATGGCAGCAAGCAGCAAAAGAGGTGGCTGCAGCTGGGAGCAAAAGAGGTGGCTGCAGCTGGGAGCAAAGGGGCCGGCAAAGGTATGTTTCCTCTTTCCTTTCTCTCTTCTTTCCTTCTTTCTTTTCTTTCCTTTTTTCTCTTTCTTTCCTTTTTCTTTTTCTTCCCTTTTCTTCTCTTTCTTTTCTTTTTTTTTTTTCTTTTCCTTTTTCTGCTGCGATCACAGATCTGATGTTTTTTTTTTTTTGATGGCTGCGGGGTGCGTGGGAGCACGGAAAGAGGTGGCGGTTTAGCGGGTGGAGCGAGAGGAAGGGTGCAGCGGCAAAGGAGAGGGTTTGCGGGTGGCTTGCGGTGGTTGCACAAGCTAGCAAAGGAGGTGGGTAGCGGATGGAGGTATGCTCTTTCTCTTTTTTTTTTTTTTTTTCTCAAGATCTGATCTCTCTTCTTCTTCCTTTTTTTTGTTGTTGGGATTGTAGGGCGACGTACCAGAAGAAGATGACGACTCGGCGAGGATGGTGACGATGGAACGGCGACGATGACGATGACGATGGACGACGGCGATCGAAGCGAAGATCGTTCGTGGTGCGGGAACGCCACGAAGCCGAAGCTCTGATACCAACTTGATGCAGGCGCGCGTCGTCGAAGGGCGGTTGATGAAGGCGATGTAATATTTTTGGTATTTTCTTTGTAAAAGATAACTAGTGATACGGAATCACCGAGAGGAAGTGGCGGAGGGGGTAAGAACTGTGACAGAGAAGAAAAGACTAGAAGCTTAGACGAGAGGGGGCCTGAAATCCATCAGGGTACAAGGTGGGGACTCAAATCCATGAGCCAACGAAGGCATCCGCCATCAATTTTCATTCATAATAATCTCCCTTCAATGGTTACAATGGGGGCCTTTAAATAGGCTAAAGAAAAGATAAAAATGGCAACAAATTTAAAAGACATTAAGTATCCTAACTACTTGCCTAAAATAAAGATCTCAAATAAAAAAAGATTCTAAAAGATATCATAAGAGATATCCTGCTTAATCCATCCATGGCAGGCTAGGATGGGCCTTCGGGTGGGCCAACGGGCTTGGGCCCAAGTCGGATCACATCAGCAAAACCAGGCGAACAGTCGCGACCAGGCGAAACGTCGGACCTACCGGTCCACATGAACCAACGGTCCAATCAAGCCACCGGTCTGGGTAAACCGGACCGCCGGTTCAAAGCAACCATCAAGCCAACCAAGGATTCAAAACAAGAAGAATCAAGCTCCATCAATGTTCAAAACTCTGCCAAAATATCGAAGAACAAAGCAGCAAACTTTCTCTGAAGGGCAGGTTCGAAACTTTACCTTGACCGGATATTTCTTCACCGATCGGACAAACATGTCCGATCGGCGAAAGTTATCTGATCGGTCAAATTTCTACTGGATCTGGCAAAAAACCAAGGTTTTTTGCCGATCACTCGAACCTTGACCGGATATTTTTCACCGATCGGACAAACATGTCCGATCGGCGAAAGTTATCTGATCGGTCAAATTTCTACTGGATCTGGCAAAAAACCAAGGTATTTTGCCGATCACTCGAACCTTGACCGGATATTTTTCACCGATCGGACAAACATGTCCGATCGGCGAAAGTTATCTGATCGGTCAAATTTCTACTGGATCTGGCAAAAAAACCAAGGTTTTTTGCCGATCACTCGAACCTTGATCGGATATTTTTCACCGATCGGACAAACATGTCCGATCGGCGAAAGTTATCTGATCGGTCAAATTTCTACTGGATCTGGCAAAAAACCAAGGTTTTTTGCCGATCACTCGAACCTTGACCGGATATTTTTCACCGATCGGACAAACATGTCCGATCGGCGAAAGTTATCTGATCGGTCAAATTTCTACTGGATCTGGCGAAAAACCAAGGTTTTTTGCCGATCACTCGAACCTTGACCGGATATTTTTCACCGATCGGACAAACATGTCCGATCGGCGAAAGTTATCTGATCGGTCAAATTTCTACTGGATCTGGCAAAAAACCAAGGTTTTTTGCCGATCACTCGAACCTTGACCGGATATTTTTCACCGATCGGACAAACATGTCCGATCGGCGAAAGTTATCTGATCGGTCAAATTTCTACTGGATCTGGCAAAAAACCAAGGTTTTTTGCCGATCGCTCGAACCTTGACCGGATATTTTTCACCGATCGGACAAACATGTCCGATCGGCGAAAGTTATCTGATCGGTCAAATTTCTACTGGATCTGGCAAAAAACCAAGGTTTTTTGCCGATCACTCGAACCTTGACCGGATATTTTTCACCGATCGGACAAACATGTCCGATCGGCGAAAGTTATCTGATCGGTCAAATTTCTACTGGATCTGGCAAAAAACCAAGGTTTTTTGCCGATCACTCGAACCTTGACCGGATATTTTTCACCGATCGGACAAACATGTCCGATCGGCGAAAGTTATCTGATCGGTCAAATTTCTACTGGATCTGGCAAAAAACCAAGGTTTTTTGCCGATCACTCGAACCTTGACCGGATATTTTTCACCGATCGGACAAACATGTCCGATCGGCGAAAGTTATTTGATCGGTCAAATTTACTACTGGATCGGTCAAAAAACCCTGTTTTTTGACCGATCACCCGATTCTTGACCGGTTGAATTTTGCCCGATCGGTCAAAATTTGACCGATCGGTCAAAAGTGACCGATCGGTCAAAATTTAACCGATCGGCCAAATTTCAGCTGATCGGTCAAAATTACTACTGGATCGGTCAAAAAACCCTGTTTTTTGACCGATCACCCGATTCTTGACCGGTTGAATTTTGACCGATCGGTCAAAATTTGACCGATCGGTCAAATTTGACCGATCGGTCCAAATTGACCGATCAGTCACTTTTTTCTCTAACATGCGACAAGTTTCTTCGTGTCCGTTTTTCTAAACAGGAAGTTGCTATTTTTTGCACCAAGTCCAAGCCAGCTAGAATGCACTCTAGCTAACTTGGAGGGGGTAACTGTGGGTGCAAATTTTGGCATAAATCTACCACGGGACCCACCGGCCCTGCCTGGTGGGCCCACGAGGACTACAGCGGGACCCACCGGCCCTGCCTGGTGGGCCCACGAGGACTACAGCGGGACCCACCGGCCCTGCCTGGTGGGCCCACGAGGACTACAGCGGGACCCACCGGCCCTGCCTGGTGGGCCCACGAGGACTACAGCGGGACCCACCAGCCCTGCCTGGTGGACCCCCGAAGACAACCGCAGGGCCCGCAACTTTACCTGGAGAATCCCCAGATACTACAGCGGAAACCGCCATTCGCCACCCAGAATGCCTATAAATAGCAGAGCCTTCGAATGTAAAAAGGATCCCGATCCACAAATCTGATTTCCACTCTGAGATCTGACTTTCAGAACCAGAGCTCTGGGATTTCAAACTTCCGATCTACCATCTCCCTTTGATCTTCTTTCAGAAAGATCAGTGTTTACAGTGATACTCGGCCTATCGAGATCACTTCAACATAAGTGTTAGTGAATTCGGGTTGCACCCTATAGCACGGAGACGTAGGCTTCGGCTGAACTCCGAGATCACTTCTCGTGTCAAACTCTCTCTCTGATTGCATCTCTCTGTTTACAAATCAAAAGCTTCAACTTCGATCAACAGATCGACCAACGATCTTCGACATTAACTTCGACTCCAATTGACTGGTGCTGCGAAGGTCTTCGGGTCGGCACGAAGATTTTCCCCCACAATGTGAATGATACATGACAAGCTGCCAAAGGTAATAGGGCTGATACATACGCAGATGATTGTTCAAAAACTCGAAACTCAGACTCGACTCTACTCGAAAATCAGCCGAATCAAGTAAACTCGGTCCACCTTGGCCGAGGCCCAAGTTTTATCCAAACTCAGTCCGACTTGGCCAAATAACTTGAATTGAAATATGACCGAGTAAAGTCGACACGGCCCGACTCGGCCGAGTTTTAGGGAGTTTTAAAACACCAACGCGGATAATGAGGTAGAAGAGTTCCCATGAGATATCATCAATTCAAGATTGGGCTGTATAAAGGATTTTGTATAATACTTTCTAAATCAGTACTGTAATCAAAATAAAATGCATTGGCCAGGTACCTGTGTCGGATAAATGAATTCCAATTCTCCTTTCCTCCTTGTCTAAAGCATGTATCTTTCATTGTGATCTTTCTTTAATCCTTTTGTCACAGCTATCCAAGTTTTGTTAAAGCCTCCAACTCATTTCTTGCCCTTTTCCCCAAACCTAAGCTACTTTATTCAATTAGGTCAATTTTGACCTTGTTCAACCATGAGCTAACCATCTCAATTGGTCACCCATCGGTTAATTTTCTGTTGCTCCAATCCCTGACTTTCCTTCACTAGAAGTTAATCTGCTTATGACCAAACAACATTAAGCACCTCATCTCTGTGAGAAGGGCTGAAATTAACTACAAGATGTGGATGCCAAAAACTTTTCTTGTTTGGTTCAACTGCTTTGATTTCATTCCCCATTTGTTTCACAAGAAGTTCAAAAGAAATTTTAACAATTATGTGAACCCAAAAAATGATTTGTAAAAGTGCTTTAGTTAGGAAATTATTTAGTGGCAATTGTAACATCATTCCTTGATTAAAAAAAAAGACTTGATTAGTGAATTAACTACATTGCTCTAGTACAAATCTTGTAATGTGGTTTTTGTATCTGTATATGAAGCATGATGTGTTCCTTGCTATCATGTAGGAAGAAGTTGTAAAAAAGACCCAAGCCTTCGAGAAGTTGAAAGTAGAAGCCGAGAGATGCTTATCACAAAGCGAGAAGTTTAACAATGAGAAAGCTGAATTTGAATCTGTTGTCTACGCAAAGGTATTTATGGTGTCTAACAGGCGTTGATCTGATTTTGATGTTGGTTAGTTATCGGGAGTAGTATATGGTTTGAAACTTTACATATTCTCTTTCAACAATTAGGCGCAACTCTTGTCCTTATCGTATGGAGTCCAAAGCCACCACCCAGAATGGATTTGGAGACCAGTATTTTTAGTTTCTTTGGATTTACTGCATGCTTCTTTTTAATTGGTGCATATAATATGTTACTTGGAATTAAATCCTAAATTTTCAGTCAAATACACAGTACGTAATTAGTTAATTGGAAACTTAGTTGCTTTGAATTTTGTTAAAATGGACGATACCCTCAGATTCTTTTTCTTCACCCTTACCGAGTTGTTTTGTGTTGTATCTTGTCTTAGATTTTACCTTCTAAGGGCTCAACGGAAGAACCTTTTGCAACTATCATGTCAATTGGTTGGGGACAGCCTTTGCAATTGATGCATTTATTTGTATTTTGATGCATTTTAAAAATTTTGTTTATGTTATCTTGAATATATAGCAAGTACAGTATCTCCCTCAATATCTATTTCATGTTGTCTCCAATCTTCCATCTCTAAGCCCTAGCCACTGTTCTCTGAGCCAAAAATTTAATAGTGCAAAATCTAATGGACTGGCATGCTATCTTTGCCCCTAACATGCTTGAGTTGTTAGGGGTATGTCGTGGAGTGGTACTCTATGTGTGTGTGTGTGTGCTTATACTGCCCTTGTGTTCGTTAGTTGCCGCATTATAGTGTAAGTTCTATCGCTGTAGATATTTGGCTCTATGCCCTAATGATATTTGGGTTCACATCTATATAACATGTTAAGGCCGTTCGAGTTATTTACAACCTTGCCATCCTCAAAATCGCGCAGAGGAAACTTATCCATCCGATCTAATCGTACGGAACACACACATCACTATCCTCATGTTCCTCGATGTAGCCAATCCAATGCGTGTCTCTCTCTCTCTAACCGCATCCCCCATGGCCCACCCGAATCTCTATACCGCATCATCTCCATTGTCCCCCCACTCGATTCTCTCGCTCTCTCTCTCTCTCTCTCTCTAACATCATCCCCCATGGCCCACCTGAATCTCTCTCTCTAACCGCATCATCCCCACTGTCCCCACCCCCACCTGATTCTCTTTCTCTCTCTCTAACCGCATCCCCCATGGCCCACCTGAATCTCTCTCTCTAACCGCATCATTCCCACTGTCCCCACCCTCACCCAACTCTCTCTCTCTCTCTCTCTCTCTCTCTCTCTCTCTCTCTCTCTCTCTCTCTCTCTCTCTCTCTCTCTCTCTCTCTCTCTCTCTCTCTCTGTTTCTTTTTCTTCTTTGTGTTTGACTGTACAACGGAACCGACCCATTAGGGGGGAGGGGTCGCGCCGAATGCACTCGCTTTGTGCCAATCGGCATGGGCATTCACTAGTTTTCAACATTTTATGACCTCATGTTTGCACCCGGTATTTAGAACCTCATCCAACGGCCATCAGCACATGTGACCCTTTGGATGATGATCAACATAGATTAAATCACTTCTAAGAAGATCTGACAGTTGGATGCGCTCTACACAACTTTTTGAAGGTTCTCTGTTTACATGTCACAATATGACAACTTCTCTAGCTGCCCGTGATGAGCAGTTTTTCAGATTTGGACAAAATCAGAGTGTTTTTTGTTCAATTGTTGAGAGTTCATCGGAGGTGGTTTCACGTCAAACAGACTAGCGTTGTTTCCATTTCGTCTTTATCCTTGGTCTAAATAATGTCTTCAATTGTATGTGATGTCGTTGTTCACATTAAAGCCACTCGTCTCCATTATCAACATGTAAGCTCCGTAAGGACCTTCCCAAGCTTCCTATGGTAGTCTCTTTTGATCCTTGAGCCTGTATTTGCTTACATTGAATCTTCGTTAACCCAACTTATTGTACATACTTTATTCTTTGAAACGAAATTCCACCTAGGCTCAATTCAATCTACGTCCTCCTTTTATATATGTAGAACCTCTCTATGCCTCTATTTCCCTAGTTTGGCACATCCTTTTCCGTTTTGTTAGTTTCCATCTTTTTTTTCTATGCTACTGTACAAGTTACACATATATTGTTACACAATAAAACCATTGATGAACTAACCAATTCTCTGAAACTATATTGAACCCATATTATTGTCCTTTTATATGCCCTATGCACTTATATTTACACAATTTTATGGCCATTGCCACCTTATTTTATTGAATTTATAGCTTTTAACCCTTATTTTACAATTGTTTCCTTGCTTTCATGTATTTGATTATTGAATATTGTTTCCCTTGCATGGATGCATTGAAATCACCCTTGTGTTAGGTAGGGTTGGGACTTGGTCCGGACGAATCCGAGCAACCGAACAAATTATTAATTTGGACAATCACAGGTAACAATATTTGGGAATTTGGACGATTATGGGCAAATATGTGCAAACATGGTCAACCACATGAGCAACCCGAGAAATGAGGAATATATATATATATATATATATATATATATATATATATATATATATATATATATATATATATATATATATATATATATATATATATAGAGAGAGAGAGAGAGAGAGGAATACACATGTTCGCTTGAAAATCGTCCAATGAAAATCGCATGGCAAGTATCACTGTATGGTCTGCACAGCTGCATCCACTGGGCCATTCAACCGTCCAATATCCATAGCCATAGACTCATAGTTGATGGAAAAAATAACTCTATTAATACCCCAAAAAAATAACTCATAGTTGATGGAAAAAACAACTCTATTGATGATAGTTTTATGTTTGTTCGCACTAGGCTTGACCAACCTGACCAGATTGACCAAATCTATGCAACTCGAGCAACCCGATGAACTTCCATGGTCCAAACACAAGCAGACCCTCTACGGGTTCCTTGAGCAAAGACGATGTAGCTTAATCCAAGTACGGTCAGACCTCCAACCCCGACCAACCCACCCATGTCCACGTCTAGTTATAGGTCATATGCCAATTTCTAGTATTAGGTAGCCCATGACTCTGGGCCCATATCCAACCTATCAACAACAAAGGGTATCGTGTCCGTGTTGGACGCATACACCTTGTTGCATACAAAAGAGTCGGAATAGAAGGAAGCTACAGATGGGGAACACCTCACTGAAAAGGGGGGGGGGGGGGGGGGGGGGGGGGATCTGGCCCTCGGGAATCCATACGAGTGCACGTAACATGCGTGTACGTTCAAGACTGTTCATGCTGACAGATCCGATCCATAGGTGGATCGATCCGATCCAACATCAAAACCTGTATGTGCAGAATTCTTCAGGTGAGTTGATCCGCCTGATAGGCGGATGGGTGTGTCTGAACCATACTACTATTTCTGGACGGTTTTCTATAAATAGCTCTCATATAAGTAGATAGAGAAATTGGTTAAGGTAGGGTTGTAGATTCCACGATGCTACCATGAGAACATCCCCACGGACACCAAGATTCCTACAGAGAGAGACATGGAGAGCAGAGTACCGGGGCACAGACACAGTATTTCCCTGGGTGTTTTGGCATTTAATATGTGGCGTGTGCACAGCAATGACAAAGCAAGCGAGGTTCTATAGATACTGGTGTAGAAGGAGCACGATGGTCGTACAACGAGCACATACCGGTCTGCGCAAGTGAATATGGCATCACTGTGGAGGCAGGTTGTGGCACAATGCAAGGCGATATTTGCAAGCAGTACGTGCAGTGAGTGCTTGTGAAGAGGCTAACGCGCGGAAAGCGGCCAATGCAAGCGCTGATAGATAATCGTGTGACTAGTGCCTGCGAAGGTAGGGTGGAGGCGACCCTAAGTGTGTGGAGCGTAGTGCTCGCAGAAGCCCTCAGGTGGATAGGTTCGTCATCCCCGACGGACCAATCTGGGGTGGTAAACAGAACACTAATCTCAAAAGCTATAAAAATGTTGTTCCATTTCAGCTCTTTGGATTATAGCTTGTGCTACATAGATGAATGGATTTCCCTATATCAAACCTTGTCCACCTCTTTGCCTAGGCTTTCTCAGTGAAATTTGGAGGGTTGCTCCATGGTTGCATGAGCTTAAATTATGTAACCAATATGTTCGATCTCTCTACTCTCCAACTAGCCTTTTAGGTTTCTTGGCATTAGCCCTTTCCCGCCAGGTTGCCTTGGACAGATTTTCGACACCAATCTTAGATGGTTGATGTTGGATTCACGCACAGTCAGTAAATTCTTATCAATCGCCCCTATAGTCAATCCGATCTTGATGGGTTAAGACTTGGATGGCAATGATGGTGACAACGATGATACTCACAAGCTACGAGAAATATTGATGTTTTATAATTATACAATACGTTAACATTAATCATAAAAGGCTTGAATGAGTAACAGAATGCAATTGTTTTTAAAAAAAAATAGAACTCTGTTATCATATTCTTCCCCTTTTGCTGCATGACAATCTGTGAGGATTTGCCAAACGCCGTTGAAATCGGACCAAATTACACTGTTGGATCATATCATACATGCATTGGTTAATAGCAGACCATTGATTTGAAGGAACATTAGTTAGAAGCATTATACGTCTATTCTCCATCTTTATTTTCATTTGTATTTTGATGGTTACAGTTTGTCGCGGTACTGAACTCTAAGAAGACTAAACTGCGAGAGCTGAGGGACCAGATATCAAAACCAGGAACTGCTGGGAGAGCTCCACAAGAGGAGGACGTGTCCACCGATAAAACTGAGAGCTTTGATGAAGGAAGCGACGATGGTAGTGATGATCAGAAAATCAAGGAGGAACCTGTTGAAGATCTTGCTGATACTTCAGAGGAAGCTGCAGCTTCCAGTTCGAGCATTCGAAAGAGGATAACTCGAAGGTAGTCCTTCTGTTGAGCCATCTGAATGTCAAAGTTTTTTGCTGAATGCACATAATGTTGTATATGAGTACTTAAAATGGAAAACTCCCATCCCACCTCTCTCTCTCTCTCTCTCTCTCTCTCTCTCTCTCTCTCATGATGATTCCTGAAAATGGTAGGATTAACCATGTAATCAGATGGCTACAATTCTCTCTTTCTCTTCACATAGGCTCAGTTTGGTTCGGAGTATCTTGTGTGGTATTATGGTTACAAGGTATTCTTGATATGAGGTATTTGCCTTACCGGTCATTTTGTGGTATTTAGTTACCTCGGTTACGGGGTATCCAAGAGATACCAAATCAACTTACTACGCCGGATACTACAAAACAAGTATAGTTAGTCATACACGATATTTTGAATATTTATCTCAAAGCGACTTATTGCATCGGATACTTCGAACCAAATAGAGCCATGATTATTCCTGAAAATGGTAGGCTTAACCATGTAATCAGTTGGATACAAATTCGGTCGAATTTCCTAAAAAATTATCAAAGTACTTTTTCAATGTCTCTTTTTTAGGATCCAACTTAAACATCATCCAAAGCTTTGAAAGTACCGAATCTTGGTATGCTATCATGAAATGTCGGTCAAAATGACAATTTGATCTACAGTTCGAGACTGATTTTCCATGCCTTTTCAGGCATTTTTACTAGAAAATTCCATGTTTTCAATGAAAATTTCTACCTTTCATCTCCATCCATTTTTTTTTTTTCAAAATGAACCAAACCAATATCGAATGACTTAAAATAGCCACCCCGAACCACAGAATCACTGTGGTTCAGGGTCCAGCAAACAACACATGTCCCCTCCTGTCCGATCACCTGACTTTTATGATAGGAAAATTGGGGGTTCTCTTATCCGCCTGTAGATCTCAACAATTTGGAACCATCCAATCAGACGGGAATAACAGCTTTCGATGTCTGGACCCCAAACTACAGTGATACCATGATTTCGGGGTGCCTAAGTTGGCTTCAAACCAATATTGACCAAAATCTTTCCATACAATAAACATTCAAAACGTTGGCTTCGGCTTTAAGAGCATCTCCAACAAGCTCCGAGCGGAGCTCTGAAGGCCGACGTGGCATGTGGAAGGAACTCCGCCGCTCCAATCGGGCTCCGAACGTTCCTCTAAAGTCTTGCGGTCAGGACCTCCAAAGGCCTCCACCTACAACAGAGGTCCTTCGGAGGTTCCGTAGAAATAAAAAATTCTGTATTTTTATAAAAAAAACCCCTGACTTTTCATATATATATATATATATATATATATATATATATATATATATATATATATATATATATATATATATATATATATATATATATATATATATATATATGGGCAGGGGGATACTCTTACTAATGGAAACTTACTAATGAAAGTTACAAATCGTCTTTTACCTAACCTAGATGTTTCAGAAGTTGATGAAACTTGGTGGGGATGCTCTCTATGGCAAGTTGATCATCCTCACCAAAAATCATAAAATTCTATAACCTCTAGGGGCATCAAATGTTAGAAGCTTTATCGACCGTTCATTTTAACCGTTAATTTGAATAACATCTTTGATGCCCCTAGAGGTTATAGAATTTGATGATTTTTGGTGAGGATGATCAACTTGCCATAGAGAGCATCCCCACCAAGTTTCATCAAATTCTGAAACCTCTAGGTAGGTAAAAGGTGATTTGTAACTTTCATTAGTAAGATTCCATTAGTAAGAGTATCCCTCCCATATATATATATATATATATATATATATATATATATATATATATATATATATATATATATATATATATATATATATATATATATATATATATATATATATATATATATATATATATATATATATATATATCAAAACATGTACTTTTCAACTAGGATCTCTGATGCGGACATCAGTACGGAGCCTGAGGTGCAGCAAGAACGCTGCACCTCAGGCTTGTTTTACCTACCTAAAAGTTTTGGAATTTGATGAAATTTGGTGAGGTGTTGTCTAGGGTAAGGTGATCATCCTCACCAATTTTCATCAAATTCCAAAACTTCTAGGGGGGTCAAATGGTCGAAGCAAAATCAGTCGTTCACAATCACCGTTAAAATCTGCAGATTTTGCTTCGACCATTTGACCCCCCCCTAGAAGTTTTGGAATTTGATGAAAATTTGTGAGGATGATCATCTTACACTAGACAACACCCTCACCAAATTTCATCAAATTCCAAAACTTCTAGGTAGGTAAAACAAGCCTGAGGTGCAGCGTTCTTGCTGCACCTCACGTCCAACATCCACGCCCCCTATATATATATATATATATATATATATATATATATATATATATATATATATATATATATATATATATATATATATATATATATATATATATATATATATATATATATATATATATATATATATATATATATATATATATATATATATGGGGCAAGGTAGCCTACTCCATGGAGTAGGTAACTTATCTACTCCATGGGTTAAATGGATGCCATGTGGCACTTTTTAACCGGAGATAAGACTTTATTAACTTAGGTTCATCCCTCCCAATAATTGTCAAGAAAAAAATTTGAGAAAAACACATGCCAAGTAGTATTTTTAGCATGCAAAAAAAAAAAGTTTTTACGATGCATAATTTACCGTTAAATTTGTTACAACTTGATCGAGTTGATTGAGATTTTTTTCTTCGGTTTTTTTTTCATAATCCTAATCTATCCATTTTGGATTGACCATACATCAACAAAATACCCGATTTAAAAGTGTCATGTGGCGTCTATTTAGGCCATGGAGTAGATAAGTAGCCTACTCCATGGAGTAGGCTACCCTTTCCCTATATATATATATATATATATATATATATATATATATATATATATATATATATATATATATATATATATATATATATATATATATATATATATATATATATATATATATATATATATATATATATATATATATATCAAAACATGTACTTTTCAACTAGGATCTCTGATGCGGACATCAGTACGGAGCCGCGCCCGTGGCGTGTGTACCAGCGCAGGAGACGTCAGCTTAGTTTGTGGATATGATCAGTGTTTCAGCATGATTCCATGTTATTTTTGTCTTTATTTTTTGGCACTTGTGTTTAGTCCTACCTCTCCTTTTGGCTGTGTGGATCAGTCGTTGTAAGCCTATATAAAGGCCCCTGTCTTCTCATTTGAGGTACTGAATAATGAAAAATAAAAACTTGTTCCTCCACTTGGTATTGAGTGACAACAGGGTGAGTCGTGTGAAACCCAACCCCAAACCCTAGGTGTGTGAAACCCTAGGTTCGTGCTAGGAGTGTGAAACCCTAGCCGAATTTTCCCTTCCCTAAATCCTAGCCAACCCCTAACTGTACAGCCGCCACCCTCCTTCCCCTCTTTCCTCTCTCGTACGCCCAAGCCCGGCCCCCCCTCCCTACCATGCCTTGATGCCCGGTCCCCTCCTTCCTTCCTCTCTCGTGCGCCCACCCCGGCCCCCCTCTTCCCTCCGCCTCTCCGTCGCGCACCCGGGCCTGACCCCCCTTTTTCTCCGCCTCCCCCTACCGTGGCCAGACCCATCCAGCCCCGCCCCTCCGCCTCCTCCCGCGCCGACCCGAGCCCAGCCCCGTCGCTTCCCTGACGATGACGCCCCACCGCCCGGCCTGCGCCCAACCCCCTGTCCTCCCTCCCGAGCACGCCGCACCCCAGCCCCGCCACCCTCCTCCCGCGCCGCCTCGTGTTCAACCCGCCTCCCCCCTGCGCCTCCACATCAACCCCCCCTGCCATTCTTCCCCTGCGCCGACCCACGCCCAGCTCCGCCTTCACCCTCCCTCCTCTGTCACGCTCAACCCCGAACCCCCCACTCCCTCCTTCTCCCCGTGACCCAACCCCGATCCCCTTTTCCCGTGACCCAATCCCAGACCCGACCCGACCCGATCCATTTGCCCCGTTGTTCTGCAGCCCGATCCCACACCCACGCTACCCCCTCCTCCCCGCTCAACCCCACATCTCCTCGGTATGTTCGCACGGCGGACCCAGACGAAGATCATGGCTTGATCCACGACGATCGAGGTTCCTGCACCGATCTCACCACTCCCGGAGATCCCAGCACCGCCATTGCCTCACCCAGGGATCCGCAAGGTTTCAAAACACGCTCCCGCATCATCATAACCATCTCAATCAAACCACTCCTACCCAGCCAGATACCTCCGTGTTCCCCAATCGACTCTTTAGTGTATTATCAATTGCTCACGCTAGCCACTGTTGAGAGGTTGTGTGTCCATTCCTGCCCGGCAGGCTATTAGTATTTGATATTGCGGGACGGACTTGTGCTCGATAGTTTAAGTATTAATTATTTTAATTTTGGATACTATAAGAGAACTGTAGGGTGCTAGTAGTAACTTGTTAAATCCATCATTCTTGTGATTGTATGAACTAAGATTTCTGTCTGAGATTCTTAATTTACTGTGAATATTATTGGCACAATTAAACTGCTGATTTCCTGCTCACCTGCATCGTATTACATCAAACTCTCTTATTTTCTATATCAGGCTGTGGTAGGCCCAAACCCGGCCCATGCTGGTCTACCGTTATGCACAAAAAAAACGTCTACCGTTGCCTGAAACGTTGGGGCCACCAGATCCAAATCACTGTTCCGAAAGAAAGAAAGAAAAAATTGAATAAAACAGTTGTGAGAAGTGCAAGTTAGCAGGAGCAAGGCGGAGAGGTTCCTAAAGTGCACCAAATCTATTTCTTTCTCATATCACGAGTCGAACCCGACTAACTAACTAACACATGAGTGGAAGCCGCAACCTGGCCTAGCAATCTTTTTCCCCACCCAAGACTACCCCTGCAAGATCAGCCGATTTACAACCACATACCCCTGAGCAAGCAAACAAAAACCCCTACGCCTAGTTCTTCGCGTTCCTCGCCGGAGTCCTCCTCGTCGGAGTTGCAACCTTCTTCGCCCCCTTGGCCTTGGCGGGAGCCGCCTTCTTCGGCGCGGCGGCGGTCTTCGACGGAGCCGCGGTCTTCTTCCCGGGGGTGTCCTTGGGGGACGTCTTGGCCGCCTTGGATGGACGGCCCATGGCCTTCGGCTTCATCTCCTTGGCAGCGGCCGCCTTCTGCTTCGCCGGCGCCGGCTTCGGAGCAGGCGCCTTGGCTTTCGGCTTCGGAGCAGGCGCCTTGGCTTTAGGCTTTGCAGCCACCGGCTTCGGAGCAGGCGCCTTGGCTTTAGGCTTTGCAGCCACCGGCTTCGGAGCAGGCGCCTTGGCTTTAGGCTTTGCAGCCACCGGCTTCGGAGCAGGTGCCTTGGCTTTAGGCTTTGCAGCCACCGGTTTCGGAGCAGGCGCCTTGGCTTTAGGCTTTGCAGCCACCGGCTTCGGAGCAGGCGCCTTGGCCTTTGGCTTAGAGGCGGCTGCTGGCTTCGGCTTAGACTTGGAGGCGGCGGCCGGCTTCGGCTTGGCTGCAGCCTTGCCCCTGGCCGGGGCGGAGGCGGCGGGCTTCTTGGGAGCGGCGGGCCTGGAGCGTAGCGGAGAGGCGGAGGGGAGCTTGTAGGAGCGCTTCACCCTGGTGAGCTTGCCGGCGACGGAGAGCTTCTTGAGCTGGACGAGTAATTGCCGCTTGTAGTTGAGAGGGAGGTGGCCCCTGTGCTTCTCCTCGATGAACTTCCCGATCGCCGCCTGGCTTGATCCCCCCCTCTCCTTCAGCGAGAGGATCGCTTCACTGATCATCTAGGGTTTCCATAACACACAGATATCAGATCTGCAGAAATGTAGAGAGAGAGAGAGAGAGAGAGAGAGAGAGAGAGAGAGAGAGAGAGAGAGAGGTGGTGGTGGTCTCACCTCGGAGTAAGGAGGGTGAGAGGGAGCGACGCTGGTCTTCTTGGGGGCGGAGAGCTTCTTGGCCTTGGGCACCTTGGACTTGGAGGCTCTGCCCTTCTTCCGCTTCACCGCCGGCTTCTCGTCCACCGTCTCCTCTGACGTGAGGTCAGCCGGGGCCGGATCTTGGACGGCCTCATCAGCAGTGGTGGCGGTGGTGTCTTCGGAGGCCATGGCTCAGAGCAGTGGGCTAGGGTTTCCCCGGCGACGGAGATAGCGGAGCTCGGCGGACGACAGGGGCCGAGAGGAGGGGCGGAGGCTTTAATACCGACCGGCTTGGCTAAACGGAGAGCGCTGATTGGTCCGCGACCATTTCACTCGGATCATTCCCTTCCGCAGTCTTAAACGGGCGCCGTTGGATCATCTGCTTATCGACGGCTGTCAGCGCTTGGCTGCGTGAGGTGAGGAGTGTGGAGGGGAGGAGTTTTTACTGAAATCAGGTTCTTAGGATGGGAATGTGTGTGCTTTCTTCTCTATTGTTTTGCCAATAACTTGATCTGTGGTTAATGGATTTAAGTGAGGTTGGGACCATTTTAAAGCCCTGGAGTCTATCTTCTCGGCGAGCATAGCCGCGTTTAGTTTCGTCAAGCGGTTTGGGAGAATTTCAGCCTCGAATGTACATCTGTCCGGCGAAGGGTTATGTGTGAGTTTGTCGAAGTTCCAGCTTAATTCGCGAAATTGCTGAGCATTTTGTTCGATTCCTTCGAATCGGGATGATAGTAGCCGAGAATTCGGAACTTCGGAACTTGGAATCATCGAAATCCGATGAGAAATGGATAGGTAACTACTTGATTGAAGGACATAGAACTCACACATCTACTAACAAAGGTACATTCATTTCTTGGTGATAATCAGCTAGATGTGATTCATGACTATAGAAAATGAATTGTTTGAAGACTATAATTGTATTCACACATTGTGGGTTAGATGGAAAAAAAAAAAAAAAATTTGCTGCTTAATCAAGTGGATGTTTACCTTCTAACCTCATTTTCACGCCCGATCTGCATGATTGGAACTTCCCTTGATTGTGTGGCTTGATTAATTATGCGGCTTTATGTTCTTCATGGCGAAATTAGTGCACCTTAATTTTTTGTATTAGCCCCTTGTGTTTGGAATGAAGGGTAGTACTTCTAACATGCTAAAAATGTTAAAGATGGAGTTCCCAAAGAAAATTATGTGGTTTTATGGAACGTAAATGCACATAAATTATATAGCTAATCTTGGTTCATCATAAAGATCACTTATCTTTATTAGCATGTTCATAAACTGTGGAGAATTTTTTGTTTTTTTTTACAATTCAGTAATGCTACATACTTAGATTTTTCCAAGCTCACAACAAATGTGTAAAATTCCAAATTCCGGACCATTAGTGTGGACTTTCAATAATTAGAAAAATTCTAAGTGTTGAACTCTCGACCTAGACTTCGATGAAAGCAAAATCAGATTCCCACAAAACACGATAAAAAGTATGATCGATAAAACTGATGCATGCACAATCGATGAAATTATGCAAGTACAAAACATAAATTCTAATTAGATTTTCGAGGGTGTTGCCCTCGAACCCCCACCATGTGGCGCTATCCTCTAAACCCTCACGAGCTCAGCAGAGAGTTCGACCCTTATGTACATAACGCACGTTGGTTTGACCCAGGGCACACAATATGTCTCGGCTAGCCCTAACATAAAAACCAATTGCAATCACGTCGAATCATCAAAAAGCGTGACTAAACATAAGCGATGAAAACACATGCACAATGCTGCGATAAAAAATTCTTATTCTACCCATGTAAACTCACTCATCGCACGACTCTCAGGTGAGCATCTAAAGTCATGAGATAAACTGTTGAGCCTTCAGATGATCTTCAACTACTGTGATGTACTTCGATAGATCTTCAGGAGTGCAAGTACTACTACGACTTAAGAGTAAATGGCTTATATGTAGTTTCTCACATATTGGTTTTGATGCACAAATTAAGCCAACAAAGATGAGACCTCGTAAGTTGTAACACGCATTGCACATGTAATACCTGGTAGTTCTGAGTTGACTTTTGCTAAGGGTACCCCCCTATGATTTTTATTTAATTTGTATTATTAGCTATTGGTATGATAAATAAATTGAATTATTATTATATATCGTTTTATATTTTGTTGATACATGTTGTTGGTTGGACTTGAGTTGGACCGGACCATGGGTCCCGGGTTTGGGTCACGAGGTGGCGATGGAATGATTAAAATTGCTACTTGAGCAGATGTGCGTATGTTTCAGTGCAGATGAATCATGGTAAATAAAATTAATTAATATCATCGTTATTGTAGTGAGTCGAACGGAC
The DNA here is from genome assembly GCA_947650365.1 of Chamaelirium japonicum. Lineage (NCBI taxonomy): Eukaryota > Viridiplantae > Streptophyta > Magnoliopsida > Liliales > Melanthiaceae > Chamaelirium > Chamaelirium japonicum. The sequence continues at coordinate 13,131,869 of OX393557.1, forward strand.
TAGATGAGGTCCACAAGCCGATGTATCGTGGCGCGATCCGGGTTCGAGTATGAATCGTGCAAGATAGTTATTAAGAGATAGGTCCCATGAATCCCCGACCGTTCGATTAGGATTGGATCTATAACATTCGCCCCAAACACACAAGATATTGTCCGCTTTGCTCGTGCTCGTACGAGAACTTTCCAAAGAAGTCACCCATCCTAGTACTGCTCTCGTCGGAGCACGCTTAACTACGGATTTCTTACGAAATCCGTAGCGGCGCATGGTTTTAAAACGCGTTTTCTATATTTGGGAGGGGAAATTATATAAGTAGCTCAGGATCTCCTTGTCTCCAGGTGATGTAGGGCTAACTCATGACCTTGTACACCTCACCTCACCTCATCCATCTTGGCATCACAGCCTTAGGAGTCTTGGCTCTTGGCTCTTGGCCATCACAATCCACCCCCTTAAGGGCTACACGTCCTCGTGTAAGGTTAGACCCCCCCATCCCGAGGAGAATCGGCTCTAATACCATTTTGTAACATCTGTCCCAAACACACAAGATATTGTTCGCTTTGCCCGTGCCCGTACGAGGACTTCCCAGGGAGGTCACCCATCCTAGTACTACTCTCGCTCGAGCATGCTTAACTACGAAGTTCTTAAGAAATTCATAGCGGCGCATGGTTTTAAAACGCGTCTTCTATGTTTGGGAGGGGAAATTATATAAGTAGCTCAGGATCTCCTTCTTTCCAGGCGACGTAGGGCTAACTCATGGTCTTGTACACCTCACCTCATCTTGGCATCACAGACTCAGGAGTCTTCGCTCTTAGATATTGGCCTATTGAATCTTGGTCGTTACAATCCACCTCCCTTGGGGCTACACGTCCTCGTGTAGGGTTAGACCCCCCCATTACGAGGAGAACCGGCTCTGATAATATTTTGTAACATCCGCCCCAAACACACAAGATATTATCCGCTTTGCCCGTGCCTGTACGAGAACTTTCTAGGGAGGTCACCCATCCTAGTACTTCTCGCACCTGAGCATGCTTAACTACGGAGTTCTTACAAAATCCGTAGCGGCACACGATTTTAAAACGCGTCTTCTATATTTGGGATAGGAAATTATATAAGTAGTTCTGATCTCCTTCTCTCCAGGCGATGTGGGGCTAACTCATGGCCTTGTACACCTCACCTCATCCATCTTGGCATCACAGTCTCAGGAGTCTTGGCTCTTGGTCGTCACAACTTCGGCCCGTTGATGTCGGAGCCCAAAGGTAAGGGCAAGGTGTCGCAGTCAGCAACGGCGCCTGTGTCTGCTCCAGAGGCTTTTGTCGGGGGTACCGATAGGCTTGTTGATCCCTACATAGGCATGGCGGCTACCGCCAAGAAGCTCCTCCATGAGGCAACGGATCAACGGAAGAGGGAGGAATTGATCATTGTACGTTTTACGAAGCATGGCCTACGTAAGCAACCCTAGTGGGTCCTACTAGTTGTGCCACTGAGATTCCTAGTCAAATTAGGATTCCCAAGGAATAACTAACCGTGCACAAAGATCGGGTAGCCCATTTGAATGAATAGGCTAGGAGATAAAATCTTTGGGAACCTCCATGACCTCCGCTCTAACTGAATATGCGTGTGACCATCTCATGGACACACCATCCTTAGTTAGCCATGACTACAACCACTACTAGGTCACGACCGCACTCCGTGGTCCATTGGATATTATGCATGAACCCTTCTCCATTGTGTTGTACGTAACCCCTCCTACTTTCAGTGTCCGTGAAACTATCCGGGAGCAAAAGATTGTCCCCCCGGTATAGTACACCCACTTGAGTCCTAACTTTCCAAATTCTTGTGATCATCAGCTTTACTTAGAAGTGTTTGGCCAGACTTGATTATCAGACTTTTATGGAAGTTACTCAAAGAGACACCTTGCTCCCCTCGAGGAATGAGGAATTGCCAAGCATGCCCCCGTTCTCCAGTATCTAATGCAAGCCACTTTATCTATCCAGATTTTGATCTACAATAGACCGTACTGTTTGACAGATTAAAGTGACAAGTACCAAATCCAGAGTCTAAAGGACATTATGAGATTTAAGGTTTAGTCAACTAGTAGAAGAGTGATCATTAGTCTTAGCAACAGTTTTATTAGACTTGGTTTACTCTCTCGATTTCGTTCGGTGCACTCAACTCACACCAACACGTATGGTTTAGAGTCAACTATTCCAATAGTCGAGATAGATCTTCTCTCCATTACGAGAAGACCTGAGTGTTACAGTATTTCAAATCAGGTATCCAATCTGATTACTAATTACAAACCTTCTAAGATGTGTGAACTGACGTACTCAAATCTCATGTGTGCTAATCTCATCAATACACTTGAATCATCTAGCACAACTCAGATGACAAGTGGTAAGAAACAACTGAGTAAGCTATGAAAAGATGTGACGTCTGTGATTCAAATAACCAAGGTCTGATACAATGGTATTTGGCATTGTCGAACTTAAAATCCAACAGCACGGTGAGAGACTTGGCCCTCTACATCGAAATAAAAGACCCTATAGTAATGTCCTACCAGGGAGAGGATGAACAAAATATTCGGTGTTCACATTAGGATATACGTCTTATTTAATTATTGATTAGCATTATGGAATATTGAATGAATTTTATATTAGATAATCTAGTGATAGTAGAAATCGAATGAGAACATAGACTACTAGTAGGCTTATGTTATCTTTCTGCAAACATTGATCATACTAAAACTGATAAATACATTTTAATTCATTAAGACATCTTGTCTCATATTATTAAAGGTTTTTAGGATATCACTAGTCATTAAATTGGTTAATCTTTCAAATTCTCTTTTGAGGCTACTCTTTCCCACGAGTAGACCCAGTTTCAGGTTCGTAACAAAGTTCGGAGTACCAGTAGGAGCTCAACAGAGTGCAGTAGATTATAGTTTTCTTCAGTTTAGTACCAGCACGATAGACTTGGTTTATTTGAGATTAGTGTTTTGGACGAAAAACAATAATGTTAATTCTTGAGTTGTGCTCTGACTAGCTATAGTAATATTGCAATAATCCAGCTGAATTCTGTTGGGTAGACCTATCCTGGAGCCCCCAAGCCTATGATAGATCATAATAAAATATAAGTATACATAAATAACCTAATTGATCAACCATATAAATAAGACCATTGGAGAGTCAGGGAGTGGATGAGGCTACTTGGCTCGCCGTTTGAGACTTGAGCGGCGTTCTCCCTTAAAAGGACTTCTGTCAGCATGTAGTGGTACCGACGTGCCACACATACTGAGAGGATAGTCCTCTTGAAGGTCGAGTTTTGCGTGAGAAGCTTCCTCTCTATGACAACTTTTGTTTCTCTGCTTTTTAATAAAACTGTTTTTATAAAATCATATTAAAAATATTTCATCATGTTTTTCTCCCTCCTTTTCCATTTTGTGAGAACATAGAATAAGCCTGTGAGAACCCGAATTGGTGTAGTTGATTGACTAAACCAAAAGTCTTCTCATTTTTTTCACCTCATATCCTAAGTATCGGTCTTCAGATTTTTAGGGTGTGACAATACGTACGCACATATAGTCGTTGCCTTTAAACTTAAACCCCACGGGCGAGGCGGGGTTGGCAATGGTAGGATAATCCGAACCGGGGCTAGCCTGACCACAGGCTGAGGGTGGTGGGCCCAGCCCGGTCCACAAGTCTTTCGAGTCGAGCCGGATTTACACCTATAGCAAATAAAGAGTAGATGAGATTAGGCTCAACAATATAAGCGTAAAATGGTTATTTGAGATCTCAGATAAAAGGCACACCATGGTTAAAAGCCTACCTATATGGCAACAATGGATAAACCATGAACATACTTGGAATATTCCACCCAAATAGACGTCGATTAATCTGAAGATCGATATGCATAGGTAATCCAATATGTAAGGGTCAATACTTAAATATTAAAATGTTTAAGGATTAATATGCAATTAGCCTACTTTCCAAGGTGCTAGATATAAAAATTCTATATTTATTTTTTAGATCATTATCATTGTTTTAAAACACGTTAGGCGGATCCAAGGCGGGTAGGGGGGGTCCAAGGCGGAAGGCGGAAGGCGGGCGCCCAGAGGAAAGGTGGCAGTGGCACTTTTATTTTTATTTCTTCACTTTTTTTGAGGGATAATAAGATAAAAATATAATAAAAAAAGGGCAAATGGGGAGTAAAAGTGAAAATGGAGCACTATTGTGTGTCAACTAACTTAGCAGTCGGCGACAATTAATGATTCAACTATTCAAGTTGCTCTCACATGAGATGCGTGAGAAATGAGAAACAATGCACAAAATTGTATTAAGTGGAGGCGGAGCACAGGTACCCCTTGAAGACCTTACAGCAGCATTTGCATACGCATGATACGCAGCATACTGCATACGGTACCTCAGGTCCTCAGCATGACAGCAACTTCATCTTCTAAGCCCATATCACTAAAGTCAGCTAGTTGCGCAGCTTGCGCTCAACAACAGTCATAAAAAATCAGCAACAATGGGGGTGCAGCTACAATCAGCATTATCAAATAGCAGCAAATGTATAGCTATCAATCAGTATTAACAGCTAATGTGCAACCCAAGTTACCCAACTCTACAAAAGGTGGTTCACAGTCGGTAACAATTGATGATTCAAATTGCTCTCAGATGAGATGCTTGAGAAATGGGAATCAAAATAAAAAATCAGCAACAATGCACAAAATTGTATTAAGTGGAGCACAGGTACCCCTTGAAGACCTTACAGCAGCATTTGTATACGCAGCATACCTCAGCATGACAGCATTACAATCAGCATTATCAAATAGCAGCAAATGTACAGCTCTCAATCAGCATTAACAGCAAATGTACAACGGTGCAACCCAACTCTAAAAAAAGTGGTTCACAGGCAACAATGCGCAGCTATGAATCAGGCTAATCAACATTAAAAGCAAATTTGCAACCTCATCAAGTAGCACTTCAAACATCTTTTCCAATCACCAAATGATAATGGGAACCAGTAGGTCCAGCACAAACATCATAAACAACAATTTAGTTCAAACTTCAAAACATAATTAACTAGTTCAAACTTCAAAGCAAGCAGAAGTAAATAGTAATAAACTACTAAACTAGTAATAAGTCCTATTAAGTCCTTCAACAGTTCAACTGTTTATGCAAAAAAAAAAAATCCTTCAAGCATTGCAATATTTTTTTAATCTTCCCCATTGACTTCATCAAGGTTATGATCTGAATCATCTGATATATCCAATCCGTCGTCATTAGAAGTATCATCAAGCTCAACATATCCATCATCCTCCTCATCAGTCTCATCCTCAGACTCAGATAGTGCCTCATCTTCCTCCAATCCTTGGGAACTGTATGCACCGGCACTAAATCTGGAACTTCTTCTTGGCTCAGACGTTGATGTCGCTCCTAAATATATTATATATGAAAATTTTAAAATCAAAACAAAGATTGGAGGAAGAGAAACATGAAGCTGTGAGTAACAACTTGTACAGTACTATAGTTGTACCTGAAGCTTTGTCAACTACACCCCAAGTCAAGCCTGACCCGGGAAAAACCTCTTCTGTTTCGGGATCAAGGTCATTCAACCATGAAGCTGCATTATCTATGTTCTTTGAGCATAACGGATCCCTAGATTTCTCAGTCTGACGCTCTTTCAGTCTTGCATTAAATTGGACATAGACTAGATCATTCAATTTTTTTGTTCTAGTCTATTTCTTTTCTTTGTATGAATCTGTAAATAAAACATTAAAATTTGAAATATTATCAGCTTTAAGTCTCTGACATAAGTGAAAAATTGAAAATTACAAAATAGTGAAATACTTATATGCTTTCAATTTACCATCTCGAAGGTACTCCAATTGCGTTCACATCCTGAAGAACTACATGTCAGATTCAATATTTTCATAGCCATGCGTGAAAGCAAAGGCACATGCGACCCATACATCGACCACTATTGAACTACACCCCAAAAGACAAATACATAAAATACATCATCAAATAAAAAAATGAGATCATTGACATGAAAGTGTAAGTGTGTAACATACTAACAGAGTAACAGTCTAAGTGTAAAGTGTCTAACATGTTAATATGAGAGTTACCTGGATTAACATCAGGTTTGTTCCTTTGCCTCGTGGCCATTTCTTTTCCAAATGCACCACCTGCATTTCTATATATAACTAGCTCATTTGCAATTTGGTCTTGTGCTTCGTTGTCACTTTGAAAAAACCCCTCAATGCACTCGACCAAACCATTCATAATGGTATTATTCGTCTCAACATTATTATCATTGTAGTAGCACAACGGATTAAGATAATATCCGGCTGCATGTAATGGACGATGGAGCTTCTTATCCCATTTTGCATCAACTATTTCAAATATCGGCTTCAACAATGCCTCGTCGTTGTTCAAACTTGAAGCCATTTCTTTCTTTGCATTTTCCATCGCGGCATATATAAAACCCATAGCTGGTATGCAATCACTATCAACCAGACGAAGAACTTTAACAAGGGGTTGAAAGACCTTCAAAGCAAACACCACCCCTTTCCAGAAATGACTGTTAAGTACTGTTGCCGCAGCTCTCTGACCCTTGGTATTTTTTGACCATTTACAATTCAACCACTCATCTGAAGTAAACATTAACCTCAGCTTGTCCTTTTGATCCAATATACTTTGTAAACTAAGATATGACGTGGCAAAACGTGTAACTCCTGGTCTCACCAAGTCCTTCTTGCCAGTACAACGCCTCATCATGCTCAACGTGATGTGATGGCTATATATGAAAACTGTGAGTGCTCTTGCTTTGATAATGATCGACTTCACCTTTTGCATACCACCAATAGCTTCAAGCATAAGGTCAATGCAATGAGCAGCACACGGACTCCAAAATATCTTAGGCCTCTTTATCTTCAAAAGCTTTGCTGCTGCAATATTAGAAGAAAAACTATCAGTAACAACTTGTATTACGTTTTTTTCCCCCACCTCTTCAATGCAGCTTTCCACTAACTCAAATATGTAGTGCGCGTCATGTATTCGATCCGAAGCATCAACTGATCGCAAAAAGGTAGTGCCCAAATGAGTGTTCACACAAAGATTCATAATGCTTCTCCCTCTTCTGTCTGTCCACCCATCGGTCATAATAGTGCATCCATATTTTTCCCATGCCTCCCTATGGATTTTTAAACTTTCTTTTGTTAACTCCACCTCTTTTTTCAGTAAGGGCTCACTAAGCTCATAAGGGGTCGGGCCAACAAATCCTGGGCCATACTGACCAACAGCTTCCAACATGACATTGAATGCCTTCAATGATGCAGTGTTCATTGCAATTCCTGCTTGATACATCCAACGAGCTACATACTGGCAAACTTTCGCCCTCTCTTCCTTCTGGAATGCATCTTTCATCGTAGTCTGCTTTAACTTTTTTCTTGCACTTATAGCGACCTCAGGATCAATTGCGATGAACCTATCCATTGGCCCTTTTGTACGAGGCTTCTTACGAGAGCTTGAATCTCCAAGTTCTACAATGTCCTCTTCTTCATCTTTTCCAAACACGTTAACACTGCTTCTCAGCTCTTCCATTTCTTTCTTTTTATCCACTTTTTGTTGTTTTTTAATGTTTATATAGTCCAAAATCTCCTGCCTCATCTCTGATGGCACCTTCGTGCATGGAGCGACGTCTCCTCGAATACCGGCGATGTGCTTTTTAAATCTATTTATCCCGCCCCTTGTCCTCTACCCACAGAATTTACATTGTACTGTGTTTTTGTCCTTTTCATCGGGACAAAAACCATATTTTCAACCCGGATCATCTTTGGGATTTACTGCGCTGGACGAGCCCGACATTAGTAGTAGTACTTGTTGAATGTTGATAATTGATAACTTAAAGTTACTTGATAGTTGATACACCAAGTCTCCAATCAATACCTTGCTGCAAAATAGTAAAATACAAACATAATAATTAACAAACCTCCCGAGCACTTGCAAAGTTGAAAGTTGCAAAATAAAAAAAATCCTACAATAGAGAGAATTCTATTTCTGCACTATACAAAAGAGAGAATTCTGCAGAATCTGCACTATACTAAAAAAATCTTAGATAGAGAGAGAGAATTCTGCACTATACTAAAAAAATCTTAGATAGAGAGAAAGACTGAAAGAGAGAGAGAGATAATTCTGCAGTCATGCACATACAGACATACTGTACTAAAAATCCAGTCTCTGACTCTCTGCATAATCGCACTGCATTACTGCAGTGCAAAAAAAAAAAAAATCCAGTCTCGGCATAATCACACTGCATTACTGCAGTGCAAAAAAGTGAAAAACTAAAAATCTGAGAGAGAGAAAGAGAGAGAATTCTGCAGTCTGCAGTGCACATACAGACATACTGCACATCAGAAGAAAAAAAAAAATCTAATCTCTGATTCTCTGCATTACTGCAGTGCAAAAACTGAAAAAAGTGAAAAACTAAAAAAATCTGAGAGAGAGAGATAGAGAGAGAATTCTGCAGTATGTTGTATGCACATACAGATTACAGACATACTGTACAGTGTACATCAGAAAAAAAAAAATTCCAATCTCTGCATTACTGCAGTGCAAAAAAGTGAAAAACTAAAAAAATCTGAGAGAGAGAAAGAGAGATAGAGAGAGAGAATTCTGCAGTAGCAGCAGTACATCAGAAGAAAAAAAAAAATTTCCAATCTCTGCATTATCACAGATTCACAGTGCAAAAAAGTGAAACTAATAAAATCTGAGAGAGAGAGAGAGAGAGACTGAGAGAGAGTTGGGGGGGGGGGAACCTGCGCCTGGTGGACTGTGGGAGGCGTTCGGGGCTCCTCCTTTGGCTTGCGGCGTGCGGACCTCAGGCGGTGGGCCTCCTCTGTTGGCCTGCGGAGTGGGGGTCTCCGGCGGTGGGGCTTCTCCTCTGTCGGCCTGCGGAGTGGGGGTGCTGCCGGGCTGGAGCTCCTGCGAGAGAGGAACGGAGGGAGACGAACGGACGAGTGGACGGACGACGCAGGGATAAAAAAAAAACCTAAAGTTGGGTCACGGTTTTTAAATAAACGTTCGGGTCGGGTTTGGATCCGAACAGCCCGCCCGGTCCGCCTACTCGGCCGCCTCTTAACCCGCTTAAGCGGTTACCCGACCCGCTTAAGCGCCGCCCAGCTACAACCGCCTGTTATTACCGCCTAAAGCCAAGGCGGGTCGGTCTGTGCATAAAACCGCCTAGGCGGCCGCCTAGGCGGCCGCCTGGACTGTGTTTTAAAACAATGATCATTATCCATAACCAGGACTAACAAACCAAATTCAACAAACCAAATTATTGTCACATTGAGCAAGTATTGAAATATCAATTCTCATAAGCTGGGAGGGACATTACAATTTTTAATTCATATTTCATACCATATCTCAAGACATCTAAAAATTAAGATATTTTGCACACTATTGTTGTATTGATGGCTTGCACCTATTGTTGTGTTGTTGGCTTGCAAAAGGCCAAACCTGACCCGCACGCCCAACAAAGCCTAATAAAACTATCTTAACCCTAGCTACGTAAGGTCTCCAATCGATGTACGACAGCCTATCTTAACCCTAGCTACGTAAGGGGAAGGGAAAAAGGCTTATTTGTGTGTTGAAGATATGTGGAAATTGTCGTTGACGGCTACGAAATTACTCGAGATCATCTTCAGAGAAAAAAATTTACGATGAGAATGAAGGATCCGAAAAAAGTGGGGTAAGTCCAGCCCTCCCCTAAACCTTTGGAGACTCAATGCAACAGATGATCGCAATAACGTGATAATTCTAAGGTAGAAGATTGAGAGAGCGAATTAAAAGATAAAAAAAAAAAAAACCAATCTAGGATTTACTAGAGAGAGTGGTGGAGATAAAAAGAAAAAGGATTATTTTGACTTTGCCCCCCAAATTTTGCCTTGAATTAGACTTTGCCCCCCATACTTTCATTAATTAGACTTTACTCCTCAAAACTAACTGTTCCGTCAAGTCACCCTTCAAAACTTTATTTCTTTTCCATCAGCTCACCCTCTCTTAGATGGTGAGCTGACGGAACAGTTAGTTTTGAGGGGTAAAGTCTAATTAATGAAATAATGGGGGGTAAAGTCTAATTCAAGGCAAAAATTTGGGGGGCAAAGTCAAAATAACCCAAAGAAAAAAAGAAAAACATATATAGTGTGCAGAACTGTATGATAAACTGTACTTTACCCCGCTGAAGTTTATCTGACATCATTTAGGTGGGATGGAAAAGGCTTTAGATTTCAGAAACTGTATGATAAATTATACTTTACCCGCCTGAAGTTTATGTCAAAAACACTTCAACCCACCTATAGTTTATTGTGCTCCAAATTACTCCCTAAAATTCGAAATGTTAGCACATTACACCCTTTTATTAACATCTTAATTTCCTAATTTGGTAATTTTTATCTAACCAAAACTGAATTGAAGGGGGAAAAATGTAGATTTTTAACTTATAAGAGGTTTAAGTGTTTTTTAGGGGTAAAGTGTAAAGTTCCAACGACACCAGGAAACTAATATATGTGGCTGCCATTCAACAGAAAATTGCAATCCCATCCAACGAACACTCAGAAATGCACTATTAAACACCGCTAAAAAGATTCCATAAATACTTAAAAAAGAAGGGGCTACATATAAAATTCCAAACAAGGCAGACGCAAAAGACATGCGTACCCCCTACTGCACCAACAAATTTACAACCAGCTACACATCGGGAAACACACCCAGATCTCCCTACTTCTTAGCCTTCCTCGATAGTGCCTTCCTCGCCGGAGATTTCACGGCCTTCGGCTTCTTCACAGCCTTGGCGGCGGCGGGAGCAGCTTTCTTCGGCAAGGCGGCGGGCTTCGCCGGGGCAGCGGCCTTCTTCCCGGGGGTGTCCTTGGCGGAGGTCTTGGCCGCCTTGGTCGGCCGGGCCTTGGGCTTCGGCCTCGCCACCTTGGCCACCGGCTTTGTCTTGGCTGCCGACTTCGGCTTGGCCGCTGGCGCTTTAGCCTTCGGCGCAACGGCCTTCGGCTTGGGCTTGGCCACCACTGGCTTGGACTTCGGCTTGGCGGCGGGCTTGGGCTTCGGCTTCGGTTTGCTGGCTACAGCCTTCGCCTTGGCCGGAGCCGCAGCGGCGGGCTTTTTGGGGGCGGCAAGCCTTGGGGAGTGCTGGGAGGCGGAGGAGAGCTTGTAGGAGTTCTTCACCTTGGTGAGCTTGCCGGCGGCGACGAGCTTCCGGAGCTGGACGAGGAGGAGCCTCTTGAAGTTAGGAGGGAGGCCCTTTTGCTTCTCCTCTATGAACTTCCCGATTGCGTACTGGCTCGATCCCGTCCTCTCCTTCAGCGAGAGGATCGCCCCACTGATCATCTAGGGTTTTCCATGGCACACAAGAACGAGAAATCAACAACGATACCAGACCGCAGAGAAAGAGAGAGAGAGAGAGGGGTGGAGGTCTCACCTCGAGGTAAGGTGGGTGGGAGGAAGCGGCCTTCGGCTTCTTTGGGGCGGAGGGCTTCTTCGCCTTGGGGGCCTTCGCCTTCGTCGGCTTGGCCGCCGGTTCCTCCGCCGCGGCCTCAGCCGGGGCCGGATCCGCGACGGGCTCCTCTACCGCGGTGGCCGTGGTCGTTTCCTCGGGAGCCATAGAGACGGATTTGGGAGAGGAGGGGAAACTAGGGTTTATCGGAGGGGATGAGATGCAGGCGGTCGGGCTCGTCGGCGGTGGGAGGAGACGGAGGGGCAGTGGGGGTTTTAAAGAACAATCGGATGGTGAAATCCTGATGGGGGGTGAGAGCTGATTGGTCCGCGGCCACTTCACTCGGATCGCTTCACCCGCCGTTTCAAACTTTAGCCGTTGGATTGTTTAGGTTATCTACGGCTGTGAACGCATGAGCGGGTGAGGTGAGGATTGAGGGGGGGGGGGTGTTGGATGAGAGAATGAGGGGTTTGGGGTGGATGGGTGTGCTTTCCCCCTCTCTTGAGTTGGCAATAACTTGAGATGTGGTTGATGGATTTGGGTGGGGTTTGGACCGGATTAAAGCTTTGGAATCTAGCTTTCATATGAGCATGGTTGTGCTAGATTTGGGTGAGTGGTGTGAGAGAATTTCAGTTTGGAAGGCACATTGGTTGTGCGCACGATTCCGTATGAGTTCGGCGAAGTTTCGGAATTCTCAAGTAAAATGCTGGAGGTTTTGACATGATTTATTGATCGGTGATGATAGTAGTCAAGTAAACGGATGCATAGAACTTGGAACCACGTAAATCGGACTAGAAATGGGTAGGTAATCACTTGATTAAAGGCCATGTAACTGACACATCTGTCTATCAATGCAGTATGGATTCAATTACTATCTCGCTCCTAGTAGATAATTAGCTAGATGATTCTTGACCGATCGATTGCTTGATTGACCGTTCGAAAATGTCAATTGCGAAAAGAAACATCTTTTGAATAGGGAAATGTTGAGATATTTTATCCTTGAATGTCAATCTTTAAAGCTATGAGGCAAAATTTGACTAAGCCATAAATTCTTATTACACTTTCTCTTTATACGTGAATATATTTGCCTTTAGCAAAGCATGATTGGCATGAGTATATCTACTTTGTACTTCACGAGCAAATGTATCCTTCAAATTTCATCCATCGGCTTAAAGAATGTAACGGTCTTGTAGCACCGAATCATCGAGTATATCTACATACAAGGAAAGATAAGTTTAGAGAATATGAGCCCTAAGGAAAATTTTATGAAAGGAAATACCACCTTGAGATATCTACTTGTATGTGTATGTCATGACGCATATTAATTAGGAATGAAGTATTTTTTATTGGCAAATAAATTTTTCAATGGTGTTGACGAAGGGAATGTTGACGGATTTTAGGATTTAGAGAAGGGAGTATTGAGGGACAAGGGTTAGGAAAAAAGTTCTTATGAAAGATTGTGACAATATAGGAAGGTGTAAGACATGGTATTTGGAATGTGATTTCCCTATCACCGTGTTCTTTGCGTCCCTTTCATCTAGATGTTTGTTAACGATCTTTGTGCATTATGTTGAGTTGTCAAGATAATTGTCAATATCTAGACAGAGTATTGAACCGCCAAAGGGAATTCACCATCGTTATTTTGTCATCGAAGTTTGTCGATAACTTTGTCCAAAGTCGATAAACTAAAATTCCGAATTGAGTGCAAAATACAAACCTTTCCCCTTTAAGAATGAAACTATATTCATTTAAACTAATCAACAAACAACTAAAAAAAAACTCCAAAATTCCTACATTTATAAGTGAAATAGAAGAAAGAGAGGAGATAAGAAAAATGAGGAGAGAAGATGGGGTATTGAAGTAGAAAACAAGAGAGGACATAGGGGGGGGGGGGGGGGGGGACGAGGAAGGAAATGAGAGAAGATGTGTGTATGCGCAGAAAAATATACGGGTCGTCTTTATTGCAAAACACAAAGATTACAGATACCCGGACTCGGGGGTGGTGAGCCAGGTGCGGTGAATATTTTATTAGGAGATTGTGGGATAGATCCTCTGGAGGGTCCCTTTGATCCGCGTCTCCACGTGGTATTCGTGCGAGAGCTCTAAAGGGGTTGCGTAGGACATGGGTCTTTACAGGGATAGGGTTTCTTGAGAGGCTAAGGTGTATCCGCCATTGCTTTTGTCCCTTTCGTGCTTCACGCTTTCTCGGCTAGGGGGTTTTTGGCTTCGTTCCTTGGTCTTCATGTCTTCCTTGATCCTTGCTAGACCTCGGCGTCCTTGATCGTCGGTTCGCGACGTCGAACGTGCTTTTGGCATCGACTTTGGCTTTGGCTGTCGGCTTTGGCTTTGCTTTGGCGTGGCTCTGGCTTTTGCTTTGCTTTGGCGCTTGCGCTTGAACAAAGACGGGTAGAGACTTGCGATGCTTTAGTTCTTCCAGACTTAACGTCGTATCAGCTAGAACATGTGGTGCTTTGCTCATGACCGACATAGTTGTTTGGCTTTGGCACTTGCGTTGCTTTGGCATAGGCTTTACCGGTGCGTGTGCTTCGACTTCGTACGTTGGCTTTTGCTTCGGCGTTGACTCGATCTTCTTCTCGAACGGCGATGGCTACTTCTTCAAGGCTTCTTTGTCCTTCCGGCTTCCTCGACAGTTGTGGCATCGGCTTGACTTCTCCTCTCCTCCGGGTTTCTTTGGCGTGATCGGAGTCGAAGGCCTTGTTTTGAATACAACAGTGTAGTGACGCTTCGGGTGTCCTTCTCCAAGCTTTCTACTTCGTTGATGGAACAGGTGTTTGTCGAAGATGACGGGGTGATGCGGCTTTGATCTTCTTCTCCAGGCTTTTGGGCTTGATCGGAGTTGAAGGCTTGTTAGAGACGACGGGGTGATGACGCTCATGTCTTCTTCTCTGGGCTTTTGGGCATGATCGGAGTCGAAGGCTCGTTGGAGACGACGGGTGATACCGCTCTGATCTTCTTCTCCGGCCTTTGCTTCTGGCATCTTCGGAGTCGAAGGGTTCTTCTTCTCCGAGCTTTCTCCTTCGTGCACGGAGTCGAAGAGGTGAACTTCTTGTGTAAGGGTCTTCACTTTGATTTGGACTTTCAATGGACTAAGCCGATCCCGAAGGGATAGGCTTGCCCGTGCCTTGTGAAGTCTTGGGTCGATGAAGGGCGCGCGTCTTCTCATCTGCAGAGCTTCTTCGCTTTGTCTTCAGTTTTGACTTCGACCTAGCGACGGTTGTGGCATCGTCTTCTTCTCCGGGCATATTTGGCGTAATCGAAGTTGAAGGCTTTGTTGAAGATGACGAGTGTAGTGCCGCTTCGAGTATCCTTCTTCAAGATTTCTTCTTCGTGAATGGAGCGGATGCTTATTGAAGCCGACGAGGTGATGCCGCTTCAATTTTCTTCTCCGGCTGATCGGAGTTGAAGGTTTGTTAGAGACGATGAGGTGATGCCGCTCCGGGCTTTTGGGCTTGATCGGAGTTGAAGGTTTGTTGGAGATGACGGGGTGATGTCGCTCCTATCTTCTTCTCCGGGCTTTTGGGCTTGATCGGAGTTGAAAGCTTGATGAAGACAATGGGGTGATGCTGCTTCGATCTTCTTCTCCGGCCTTTTCTTCTGGCGTCTTCGGAGTTAAAGGTTTCTTCTTCTTTGAGCTTTCTCCTTTGTGCCCGGAGTCGAAGGGTTTTTGAAGACGACGGGGTAATACCGCTTCAATCTTCTTCTCTGGCCTTTGCTTCTGGTATCTTCGGAGTTGAAGGATTGTTGAAGACGATGGGTGATGCCGCTTTAATCTTCTCTTCTGGTATTTGCTTCTGGTGTCTTCGGAGTTGAAGGTTTCTTCTTCTTCGAGCTTTTTCCTTCGTGCATGGAGTCGAAGGGTTGATCGTCTTGTGCAAGGGTCTTCACGTTGATGAGGACTTTTAATGGACTAAGCCGGTCCCAAAGGGATAGGCTTGCCCGAGCCTCGTAAAGCCTTGGGTCAATGAAAGCGTGTCTCTTCTTTTGCAGAGCTTCCTTGCCTCTTGTCATCTGACCTTTTGAGTATTCCCCCTCCCCCTCTATTTATAGGTGAAGGGGGGTGGGAGAGATATGGGAAGATTTATTTGAATTTCCTTTAATATCTCCCCCATAACTACCCAAGATTTATTCTTCCATTGATGAGGGAATAAACCTTTATTTGCTTTCCTTTTCTAGCGGAGTAGTTATGGCCCAATCCTTTTTGAATTTATTTGAATCTTGCACATAAAGTCGATGGCGACCCGGCTTTATTTCTTGTCCGTCGGTTCGAGAGATCGACACAGATCCACCCTTATGTAGACGTCATACGCTACCTCCCCCTGCGCATGGTGGTCTTTCTTTGCTTGTTCTTCTTCTTCATTTTATTTTCTTTTCTTTTTCTTTCTTTCTTGCATGGCCGGCCACCCCTTACCTGCGGGTAAGGGGCTCAGGTTTCTAGAACAAAGGGGGGGCCGGGTGGGCCCCATTTGAGGTTGGGCCCACCCGGCCTCTTGTTTGGCTCGGATCGGGTCCGGTTTGTCTCCGAGTCGGTTTCGGGTCCGAGTTCGTGTCGAGTTTACCTTCGAGGCTGTGCATGCGAATCAGGTTCAGGTTTGACACAATTTGTGTGTCTACAATGTGTGTTTATAGAGATACCACACATGCGTAATATTACTTAGCACCATGTGAATCACAACTTGACCCCGATTGTGAATTCCTCAAATGGCTTTAATGGCTACAAGCCCAAATCCGATAGACTCAAAGAAATCGGTACTATGTGGGAGTTATGCCTTGTAAGTCGAAGGGTTCTAGGTGTGACATTTGTTGGCATTTGTTGTTGTCCACGTGAAGGGGCGTGTGCCTTATTTAGTCCCACATCGGCTATGGAAAGATTGGGAGTTTGCTTATTACTATGTTGGGACATTTCCTTATAACTCAAATTTTGGGGTAAGAAGATTTCAAGATTGGTATCAGAGTGTCTGAATCTCACCCGGGTGTGGAGTCCCATCCTTTATTTGTTGTCCACGTGCATAGTCTCACAATGTCGATTTGCATGTGAGGGCGTGTTAGCGTTTGTTGTCGTCCACGTAAGGGGACGTGTGACTTGTTTAGTCCCACATCGGCTATGGGAAGATTGGGAGTTTGCTTATATACTACGATAGATCGTTCCCTACAACTCGAGTTTTGGGGTGGGGGTTAAGAAAATTCCAAGAACATTAATAAGTAAAGCAATGTTTTTTAAACACAAATCAAGGGACCAAACGAAATGCCGATGTGGCATACTTTGGTCGCTCTTTCAGCACATCAAATAGCTTTCCTAAGAGAAATTCGATTAGAACCCACCCAACCTTGATTGACACCCTTTTCAATTGGAACCTAACCCACTTAGGAGGGCATGTATTTGCATCCACCATTTACCCCCAAAATACCCCCGTCCCTGTTGTATAACGACACATTTGATAACAATCAAGACTAGTGAAAGGTCATTGAGAACCTATAGATATGTCTACAAATAAAGGTTCATAGCTAGGAGAAAGCAAAATAGAACTTATTGGATTCAAAATATGCCAAGGCTCATGATTGGAAACGATGCTTTGAAAATAATATCTCCGCAGTGACGGTGCTCCCGGCCTCATTACGCCCTATTACCTAGGGTTCAACGGCTTGACCGACCTCTTTTTTACACCAAAGAGGAATTGGAAACTCTATAGTACTTCAAATAGAACATTAGGGCTCCGTTTGGTTCAAAGTATGTGATGCCTGGGGCCCACGGAGATGACAGTGGGACTCGCTAGCCCTGCTTGGGGCCCACGGAGATGACAGTAGGACCCGCCAGCCCAGTCTGGGGCCCACGGAGATCACAATCCGGCGCTTGGTAAATCTCCCCGGATATTTACCAAAGCCCCGGATATTTCTAGAACTCTATAAATAGCAGATCATGTAAATACGCCAGACCGAAATTCATTATTCCCAACTCCACTTTTTGTTTTCCAGAGCTCTCTAAGCCTTATGGTGATTAGACTCTAGTCAAGCCTACTATACCCTTTGTTTACTTGTATAAGCACTTCTCGGCCTGTCAAGAGTAGCTCTACTTTCTCAGAGTTAGTGAATTCAAATGTTGCGTCTTACCGCACGGAGGCGTAGGCTTCGACCTAACTTTGTCATCACATCCTCTCTCTCTCTCTCTCTCTCTCTCTCTCTCTCTCTCTCTCTCTCTCTCTCTCTCTCTCTCTCTTTCTTTATCTCAATAGTGTTAGTGTGACAACTCAACACACAACTACTCAGCACTCCACATTGCTTCACACTCAAAGACAACTCTCAATCGACTATTAAACAGAGATCGTACGGTGGCCATAATTTTGCACCGTCTGTGGGATCCTTCCCTATTGACTTGTGACCTCTGATCATCCCAGCTCCTTCAGTCAAGCAACAACTACTGATAGCCTGAGTAACCCATTTGTCTCCATCGCTATACCATAATGGTGAAGACATGACCCATGGATCAGCTAGAGGGACATTATCTAAATCCAAACGTTCAAACATCGAGGGTGAATTCTCCGACATCAGCCACCGGTATCAACGACGGAGCAAACATCCATTGGTCGCGAGACCCGTCCTCTGATCCCTACATCATGAGTGATGTTCGAAACTATGACCGTCAATCGAGTGCTTGGAGACAACCAACCTCGGGTATCCTTCGGCATTGCAGATCGCCCGAGGATTCAACCGTCAACTGAGGGGTTGGAGACAGACAACCCTCAGACATCCTTCGGTGTTGCAGATTGCCCGAGTATTTAACCATCAACCAAGGGCTTAGAGATAGTCAACTCTCGGGCATCCTTCAGCTTTGCAGATTGCCTAAGTATTCAATCGTCGACTGAAGGCTTGGAGACAGCTAGGGATGGCAACAGGTCGGGTTTGGGGCCGGTCGGCCCTATCCCAAACCCGCCCCATTATATTTTATCCTGCCCCATAACCGTCCCAAACCCACTTCGGGTTTTGAGGGTAATTTCCAAACCCGTCCCAATTAGCATTGGGAAAACCCGTGCTCGCCCCGCCCCGTTTATGCATTGCGGGTCGGGTCATCTAAATCTTGCCCATCCCTTCCCATTTGAAATTTGAATTTTAAACGTCTGGGGAGGGAGTTCAAGAGGGCCTAAACCATGCTAGGAGGTTAGGAGGCAAGTCCTAGGGCTGGTCGGGCTCGGTCACAGGCCATGAACTGGGCTCGGTTGAAACCCGGGTGCGATTCATCTACTAACCGGGCTAAAAAGAATAATAAGTCATAACTATCAAACCATAAGTTGAAATAGGGTCCGAGAGGATTCATTGGAAAGGTCTCATTGACATTAACACGTCGGCGCTTGGTACATAATTTTCTGACTTCTGGATCTCTCGAAAAGAAAAAACAATTACAAAAATTAAAATAATAATAACTTATCACTCGGGTGTCGAATCGACCCTAACTCAGGGTCATTGGAAATCTCCCTCAGAGCCTCATCCAATGCATTCAGCCTTGTTATGATCCGATCACCCGATCTCTTGTGGTAAATAAAACAACACCAAAGATCGATCAATTATTGTTATTTTAGGGTTTAACTATCGGGCTGTCGAAACTGGCTGCGTATACACCCGATCGTTGCACGGAACGCACCATCGCAACGTGCTCAAAGTTACGGAGAATATGAACGTAAAATATCTCATAGGTTTATGATCCATTAATCTAGAAAAGGCCCAAAGAAAAAATCTGGCTGTAAAAAGACGAAAATAGCCATGGAGGATTTCTATTATTCTCAAATCTAACACCATAGGTATTACACAATATATAACGTCGGAGGATATCTAAGGTTAATTATCTCCAAGACCTCGGTTGACAGTTGAATTCTCGAGCGATCTGCAACGCTGGAGGATGTCCGAGGGTTGGTAATCTCTAAGCCCTTAGTTGACGATTGAATCCTTGAGCGATCTGCTATGCTAGAGGATGTTCAAGGGTTGCTTGTCTCCAAACCCTCGATTGACGATTGAATCCTCGGGTGATCTGCAACACTAAAGGATATCCAAGGGTTGGCTGTCTCTACACCCTTGGTTGACGGTTGAATCATCGGGCAATCTGCAATACCAGAGGATGTCCGAGGGTTGGCTGTCTCCAAGCCCTCGGTTGTCGATTAAATTCTTGAGCGGTCTACAATGCTGGAGGATATCTGAGAATTGGTCGTCTCCAACCTCTCAGTTGTCGATTGAATCCTTGGGCAATCTACAACGCCTGAGGATATCCGAGGGTTGGCTATCTCCAAGCCGCTGTTGGACAGTTGAATCCTCGAGCGATCTACAACGCCGGAGGATGTTAGAGGGTACGTTTAATATCTCCAAACCCTCGGTTGACGGTTAAATCCTCGGGCGATCTGGAATGTTGAAGAATGTTCGGGGGTTGGCTGTCTCTAAACCTTCGGTTGATGGTTGAATCCTCGGGTAATCTATAACGCCGGAGGATGCCTGAGGGTTGACTGTCTCTAAAAACATGGATGTATAGGCTCCCGAGTGCATACAAGTTGTATTTGTCCTGCAAGTGTTCTTGATTGTTCGATCTAGGGCATCAGGATGCTCAGATGGTCATGTCCGATCGATGTTTCTTCACTAGAAACATGGATGTATAGGCTCCCGAGTGCATACAAGTTGTATTTGTCCTGCAAGTGTTCTTGATTGTTCGATCTAGGGCATCAGGATGCTCAGATGGTCATGTCCGATCGATCGACGTTCAAACCCGATCGATCGGTCATGACAAACGTACTGCCTGCAGAGAGGGTCACGGTCAATTGATCAGGCCTCGCGGGTAATCGATCGGTCGCTCCGATTTCTCTATTTATGGGGACTACACACGGAGGTTGCCTTTGGATATTGTTCTTTCTCATGGATGCCCTTAGTTTTCTTCCTCATTATGCTGCATTTGATGTTGCGCTTTTGATGTTTGTGGTTCTTTCCCTGCTAATCATAAAAATACAACTAATTAGAACACTTTAATGCAGAAATCTCATGATTTGCAAATGTTTAGAGGCATGAATACGATGTGTTTATGCGTCGATTAATACTCTTCTTCTCCACTAGGATCACCTTTAAGGTTGATCAAAGAGAATGATGCATTGTTGGTGGGCTCAGAACTCGTGCTTGCTGAAGTAGACATAGAAAGAAGGGCATATATCCAACCTCGGGACGACATAGAGGAGAAATTTTGACCCAAGAAAGAAGCACAAGACCTTGGTGTGACAGAGCTTGGGTTCAAGAAATAGGAGCACAAGACCTTGGTGTGATAGAGCTTGAGATCGAGAAATAGGAGCCATACCTCGGTGTGTTCAAACTCGGGATCGAGGAAGAGGATTGTTGCCCACAAAATTGTGATGAATATGATTAGTGTTGCAAATATCAATATGAACAATAGCAATAGATCTAATAAAATTATTCAAATTTTACTTATTCCCAAACTATGCATACCCGGCTTGCAAACTTCTCGATCCAATCTCTTCCACTACTAAGAAATTATTGTAGAAAGAGATATCAAAATAAAAGAGTTAGAGAGAGTTTACTCGACGACTGAAGCACGTTAGAAACACTTTCCGTAAAGAAAATTCACCCCCTCTGCACAGGAAAATCCGACGATCTCCTTCCAATATACGACAACCACACAACTCATTGTCTTGTGCAGATAGACGAGTTCTCGAACCACCCTATTCGCCCTTTGAAGGAGAGTATCCAAGAAAAATTAAAAAAATGAAGAAGAAGAGGTTTTTCACTTTTTCTCCCTGCTTTTTGCTTTTCACCCATAGAAAGCCAAAAACCCACTACTCTCTTGAAAACCACTTTGCTGGTTTTTCTCCCAACAACCCCAGCCAAGTGCACGTGGGCACCAAACAGCCCAGTCCTCAAATACCGAAAGACCAAGTCAAAATAAAACAAAAAAATAAATATTTTATTCAAAAAGAAATCCAACAATCCCCCCACATGAATAAAATATTTAAACTCATAAATCAAAGAAATTATTTTGAATATCTCACATCAATTATATACAAGTGTTTTCGGTAAGAGATGTCTGACTGACTTGAACCTTTACCAGTGAGACTAATCTTTATAAGTACAAGTCCGAGGTGAACTAAGTCTTGAACCTGAACCCTTATGTAAATATATTGACTAGAAACACACATTGAATGGGCTATTAGGGTAAGTTCTCACGGGTTGCGCTTTCCGGCCATGCACAATATCCTGTTTCATGAGTGCTCTAGGAATTAGCCCAAATTTCATAGATAGCGACCCCACTACCACACTCACATAGGTGAGTTCTCCAAGGGTAAACTGTAACTAATACCCTGCCACATAGGCCTTGAACTCATTCAGAGTATTAAACTCTTCCTATAGTTTTTCAATTAATGAGAACTTACATCATAAGAAGGGACTTGGAGTTAAACTTCCAAATTAGTGCTCCTACTAGTTATTCGATCAGCTCGTTTCTCATTGAACTTTTTTCTGGGATCTCCAGTCAAATAAGTTGGATAGCCACTAACGATAACTATCAAAAAATTGGCTTCAGTCTCATCCCCCTCGATGTATCCTCAACTTACTTTCTAGCAAGCCCCTTTGTGAATGGATCAGTAAGATTCTTTGCCGATCTCACATAATCGAGTGAAACACTCCACGAGTCAAAAGATATCTAATGAAATTATGTCTCAGACGAATATGTCGTCTCTTTCCATTATACAATGCACTCTTCACTAAAGCAATGGTTGCTTGGTTGTCACAGTGTAGAGACACCGGTGGAATAGGTTTATCTCCCAACAAAAAATCCGCTAACAGATTCCTAACCCACTCGCCCTTAGCTCCAGTCAAGTCTAGAGCTATCAACTTGACCTCCATCGTGGACCGAGACAACAAAGTCTGCTTAGCAGACTTCCAAGACACAACAACACCTCCTAAGAGAAAAACATAGCCACTAGTGGTCTTAGTCTTATCAGACTTAAAGATCCAGTTTGCATCATTGAATCCTCTAGTACTGATGGAAATTTGGAGTAATTAAGCCTCAGGTTCATGGTACCTCTCAAGTACCTAAGAACTTTGTCTAAAGCATCCCAGTGATGCACATCTGGGCAACTAGTAAACCTGCTCAACTTGTTCACAGCATAAGCTATGTCTGGCCTAGAACAGTTCGTGAGATACATCAAACTCCTAATGATTTGAGAGTGTCTCAACTGCGAGACAGCCTCTCCTCTATTCTTTCTAAGATTGTTACTAGAATCAAATGGAGTATGAACATGTTTACAACAGAATTTTTCAAATTTTTTGAGAATCTTCTCAATATAATAAGACCGAGAAAGAGAATACCCATCTGGAGTCTTATCTAGCTTGAGTCCCAAGACAACACTAGCAACACCAAGGTCAGTCATCTTAAAATGATTTGAAAGAAATGTCTTAGTGCTCAAGATAATATCTAAACAAGATCCAAATAATAATATGTCATCTACATAAAGACAAAGTAGAATAATACTATTATCCTCTACTCTACTATAAACATATTTATCTAAATAATTAATAGAAAAACCATCAAATAAAAGGATCTGGTCGAATTTTGTATGAAACTGCTTAGGGTTGCTTAAGCCCATAAAGATACTTAACTAATCTATAGACCTTATGCTCTTGACCTGGAATCACAAATCCCTCTAGCTGATCCATATAAATCTCCTCTTCAAGATCACCGTTCAAGAAGGCGGTCTTGACATCCATTTGATGGATCTCGAGATTATGGATAACATGATAGTAGTGAACTTGGTCACATGGGAGTAGATATCAAAGAAATCTATCCCCTTTCGCTGTTTGTACCCCTTGGCAACAAGGCGAGCCTTAAACTTATCTATAGTGCCATATGGCCTAATCTTCTTCTTAAAGATCCACTTGGATCATATGGTCTTAATGCCATGAGGTAGATCGGTTAATACCCATGTATTATTGGATTGGATTGACTCTATCTCACTGTTAATTGCCTCTTCCCAAAAAGGAGCATCTACTGAGGTTATAACAGCTTGAAAAGTCAACGGATCTTCCTCTGCCAAAAAGGTAAGGAAGTTATTACTAAAGTTCTTCTCAACTATGGTTCTAATACTTCTCCTAAGTTCAACCGATTCTACTTCCACTGGTGCAAATCCACTAGAAGAAGGAATGTTAGAGGAATCAACTATAGATCTATTAGGCCTATTGCTGAATGGAAACACATTCTCAAAGAATGTAGCATCCCTAGACTTCATAATAGAGTTTTCAGCAATGCCACTCATCTCGGACCTGACGACCAGAAACCTAAAATCTGCACTAGTATGTGCATATCCTAAAAAGACACAGTCAACGGACTGGGGACCTAATTTTTGCTTCTTGTTCAATGGTACAACTACTATAGCCAAGCACCCCCACACTTTAAAGTATTTGAGGCTAGGCTTCCTACCTTTCCATAACTTATAGGGAGTCTTGTCATTACCTTTAAATAGAATTCGATAAAGTATATGACATATTGATAACAGTGCCTCACCCCACAAGTTCTAGGGTACACTCGAACTGCTCAACATGGAATTTACCATGTTCTTAAAAGTTATATTCTTTCTTTCAGCTACCCCATTGGACTGGGGTGAAAAATGAGCTGTGACTTTATAGATAATCCCATGCTATTCACAAAATTATGACATATAAGCAGCAATATATTCCCCCCCATGATCCGATCTAAGGATTTTAATCTTTTTCTCTTGTTGATTTTCAACCTCGGGTTTATAGGCAGTAAACCTATCCAAAGCCTCATCCTTGGTCTTAATAAGATACACATAGCAGAATTTTAAAAAGTCATCGATGAAGGAAATAAAATACTTTTTCCCTCTTGGGTAAAAATATTATTGAACTCACATAGATCACTATGGCTTAACTCTAGCAAGCTAGAATCACGCTCAACGGAAAGAAAAGATTTACGAGCTTGCTTAGCCCGTACACAAATCTGACATTTATCTTTATAATTTATACTAGAAGAAGGAATTAGACTAACATTCATCATACGTTTCAGAGTGCCAACATTAACATATCCTAATTTAGCATGCCAGATAGTAGAATTATCAATATTTGATAAAACGGATAATGGACATTTATTCAAATTCAAATTTGATAAAACAGATAGCTTGAAAAGGCCATCACAGCCATATCACAGGACAATAAAAGAACTGAATTTAGACACTACTACTTTATTAGATTCAAACATCAACTTGTAGCCGTCTTGTACTAGACGGGATCCACTAATCAGGTTCTTGCAAAGCTCTGGCACATGCTGCACATGATGTAGATGGAGGACCTTCCCTGAAGTCAACTTAAGGTCTATTTGTCCTTGTCCAAGCACTCGTGCAACGGTAGCATTCCTCATGGTCACGATGCCATCAGATTCCTGATACGACACGAATGTAGACCGATCAGCACAAACATGTATATTTGCACCAGTATCCACCCACCACTCCTCTGGTTGGTAGATAATATGAACTTGAGGATGACAAGAAATGTACCCTCCTCCTGAAGTGGAGTCACCTCCAGTCACCACATTCACCTGGCCATCGACAACTGATTTCCCCCTCCTAATCTTGTTCTGGAAGCACTCTCTAGCATAGTGGCCAATTTTATGGCACACATAGCACTCAATTTTGCTCTTATCCTTCTTGATCTTATAATAGGGTTTAAGGTTGACCGGTTTCTTCTGAAAGATTTTCTTATTGATATTAGGTTTTTGACCTACCACTACATTAGCTTTGGCATGAAACTCAGAAGTCTGCCCCTTAGAGTCATGGTCTCTTTCTCGGGCTTTCTCCTCTATCTGGAGGGACACAAGAAGATCATCTAGGGAAATAGGTTCTTTCTTATGTTTTAGGGAAATGTCAAAGTTTTTCCAAGATTTATGTAGCTTTTCTATAACAGTGGCTACAACAAATTTTTCATGAATAGGGATACCTGTATGGTTAAGCTCATGGACTAAAAGTTAGAGTTCATGGGTTTGGTCAACTACAAATTTGTCTTCTACCATTTTAAAATCGAGATATTTGCCCACATGATACTTCTCAAGTGCAGCATTTTCGGTGCTGTACTTCTTATCCAAGGCATACCAAAGGTCATGGGCAGAAGGACTTGGATGGTAGATGTCGAAAAGTTAGTCTTCCAAACGGCTACAGATGCGACCGTGACAGAGGAAATTCCTTTCATTCCTAAGCTCAAGAGTAGCATTACGATCAGGTACCTCCTCAGAATTAGGAATGAGGAAATAATCGATTATCGAGAAAAGGCCCAACGTGGTAAGCTAGAATTTCATCCGCGCTTGCCAGCGTTTGAAATTTTGCCCACCGAAAATTCAGGGGCTGGGTTTGAGGAATGAACAACAGATTCCTCAATGGCCATTTTTAAGTAAAAATGCTGAAAGTAGATAATGAATAAATAAGCCACGGTAGGAATCATCCAAACTCGATTTTCATTGCATATAGTAAAATCGAAGTAGACGGTAGATATGAGAGCATTCAATATAAATTGAAACATGTCAATTGCTAACCGATACATATACTTATTTCGAAAAAATAAGTATATTATAATGATGTTCAAGAATAAAATTAAACTAATCATATTCACAAAGGAATTTCCTTTACGATTGTTGCCCACAAAATTATGATGAATATGATTAGTGTTACAAATATCAATATGAACAATATCAATAGATCTAATAAAATTATTCAAATTTTACTTATTCCCAAACTATGCATACCCGGCTTGCAAACTTCTCGATCCAATCTCTTCCACTACTAAAAAATTACTGTAGAAAGAGATATCAAGATAAAAGAGTTAGAGAGAGTTTACTCGACGGTTGAAGCACGTTAGAAACGCTTTCCGTAAAGAAAATTCGCCCCCTCTGCACAGGAAAATCCGACAATCTCCTTTCAAGATACGATGACCACACAACTCATCGTCTTGTGCAGATAGACGAGTTCTCGAACCACCCTATTCGCCCTTCGATTGATGGAGAGTATCCAAGAAAAATTACAAAAATGAAGAAGAAAAGGTTTTTCACTTTTTCTCTCTGCTTTTCACCCAAAGAAAACCAAGAAACCCACTACTCTCTCAAAAATCACTTTGTTGGTTTTTCTCCCAACAACCCTAGCCAAGTGCACGTGGGCACCAAACACCCCACTCCTAAAATACCAAAAGACCAAGTCAAAACAAAACAAAACAAAAAAATAAATATTTTATTCAAAAAGAAATCCAACAGATTTGACCTCGCTGCCACGGAGCTCGGGCTCGAGGAAGTAGAAGAGGATCTCAATGCGACAGAGCTCGGGCTGTAATGACCAGAAAAAGAAAAATAATAATAATAATAACAAAAATAAAAAACTGAACTAAAGAGAAAAAAAAACAAAAAAAAAAAAAAAACCTAAACCCCACTACCCTTTCCCAACTCCGACTCCAGCAACCCGTGACCCAACCACCCACTCCCTCTCTCTCTCCCTCTCTCTCTCTCTCTCTCTCACTCTCTCTTCCTCTCTTCTCTCTTTCTCTGGTTCCTCTCTCTCTCTCTCCCTCTTGAACCCAAACCCGCCGCCCCCGATTCCCGCCGACGCCACCACCCCTGCCGCCGCCGCCCCCTACGCTGCACCCGCCACCCCTAGGCCCCTACCCGGCCGGATTCTCGCCGACCGTCGCCCCTACCTGCCGCCGCCGCCCCTACTAGCTGCCGCGCCGCCCCCTACCCTGCATCCGCCGCCCCTCCTCTCCCTTTAAAAGTCTGCTCCACCCCCCCTTCTCCCCCCTTCCATAATCCGATCCCCCTCTTCCCTTCTCCAAACCCCTCACCCCCTATCCGATCCCCCTCTTTCCCACCCGATCTCTCTCTTTCTCCCTCTCTTCTCTCCCTCTCTCCTCTCCCTCTTGCTGCGTGTGTGGCGCGCGACAGCCGGAGCACTGCCGGCATGAGGAGGAGCCGTCGCCGGAGCATACCGGCGCCGAGGAGGAGGACGCACCGGAGCCGGGAGGAGCCGCAGCCGGTCGAGGGCGAGCGGCAGGGGAAGTTGCTGAAGGACTTCAAGGCGATGGGACCACCGAGCTTCAGGGGTGAGCCAGACCCCTTGGAGGCCGATCGATGGTTCCAGCAGACGGAGAAGATACTCAACACGTTGGGCATCACCGGCGATAAGAGAGTCACCTTCGCCTCCTATTAGTTCGAGGCGGAGACAGACTTCTGGTGGCAGACAGTTCAGCGCACTCGAGCAGCAGATCGAGAAGCGATTACTTGGCCAGAGTTCGAGGAGATCTTTCGGAAGAAGTTCTTTCCGGTTACTGTGCAGAACCGGATGGAGATGGAGTTTCTGGCGCTCTACCAGGGGTCTCGTATTGTGTCACAGTATGAGGCCAAATTCTCGGAGCTTGCGAGGTATGCTCCTCACCAGGTGGCGACCGATGGCAGGAGGGCTATGCGCTTTGAGCATGGCTTGAACCCGGCGATCAGAGGTAGGGTTGCTGCCTTCCTGGGGCAATCCTATGAGGAGTTGGTCAACCGGTCCCTAGCAGTGGAGCAGGAGTTGAAGGAGTCCCGTGTTATCTTAGAGAAGCGGGGTAATGGCAGTCGCCATGGCCCACCGGCTCAGAAGAGGTTTAGACCCACAGAGGTTCGACCCCCGCCTCGCCAGCCTATGCATTTCCATGGTCCTCCAGTTCCTGCACCCCAGAGGCGTGGCTGTTTTCAGTGCGGCTCGCTTGAGCATCTGAAGTGGAGCTGCCCACAGCTCCGTCGGCAGCCGCTTCTACCAGCTCCACACCTCAGGCCTGCATTGCCGGCACTACCTGTGCAGCAGCAGAGGCCCCCGCAGAGAGTTCAGCAGCAGCAGCGTCCTCCCCAGCCACCGCAGCAGAGGCCTTTCCCCCGTCAGGGCGGAGGAGGCAACCAGTCCCAGGGCAGGGTATACTTGTTGGTCGGTCAAGACCCAGAGGCTTCTGGGGGAGCGATCGAAGGTAACCCTGAACTTCGTAGTTCAATTCTTAGTCGTAGCTGCCTTACTGCTTTTGATTATTTGGGGCTTGTTAGGATTAGTTTTGGTCATAGCTAGCTTAGCCTCTTACGTTCTTTCGGTATTGTTAGGCACCCTTCCTGTCTTCTCGACCCTGGCCCACGTTCTTTTCGACAATGGGTCCACGCACTCCTATATTGTCCCTAGTTTTGTCAAAACTTTGGGACTGGAGTCGGTTCCATTAGGTCACACTCTGTCGGTGTTTTCACCGCACGGGGTGAGTATCGATGTGGACCGAGTCTGTCGAGACTGCATCATTCTTGTTGGAGACAGGGAGCTCTCGGCTGACCTTATTATCTTAGACTTGGGAGGAGTGGACGTGTTGCTCGGGATGGACTGGATGTCGGCTTACCACGTCACCCTCGACTGCTTCTCGAGGAAGGTCACCTTCTCACCTCTGGAGAGCGATGTCTTCTACTTTATGGGAGACAAGCATAAGGTTTTGTGCCCGGTACCGCTGCAGTAGATCTCCCTCAGCTTACTGGCGCAGCTACCGAGCAGGGATCGAGATGGGAACCCAGTAGTACTCCCGCCGATGGTTTGTGAGTTCCCAGACGTCTTTCCAGACGAGCTCCCAGGCTTACCTCCACCTCGGGAGGTCGAGTTTGCTATAGATCTGGTACCGGGAGCGGCACCGGTCTCGATTGCTCCGTACCGGATGGCTCTTGCTGAGCTGAAGGAGCTGAAGACTCAGTTAGAGGAGTTGCTTGATAAAGGCTTCATCCGTCCCAGCACATCTCCTTGGGGAGCCCCAGTCCTCTTTGCTCAGAAGAAGGATGGGACGAAGAGGCTTTGCATCGATTATCGCAAACTGAATAGCCTCACGATAAAGAACAAGTACTCGTTGCCGCGGATAGAGGATCTGTTTGATCAGTTGAAGGGTGCTTGTTGCTTCTCGAAGATTGATCTGAGGACTGGATATCACCAGTTGGCTGTGAGGGCAGAGGATATTTCGAAGACAGCGTTTCGGACGCGATATGGGCACTATGAGTTCTTAGTCATGCCCTTCGGTCTGACGAACGCTCCTGCAGCATTTATGGATATGATGAACCGCATCTTCAGCATGTTCCTGGACAGATTTATGGTAGTATTTGTGGACGATGTCCTCATTTACTCCAAGACGGAGGATGATCATCGGGAGCACCTGAGCGCAGTATTATAGACCCTCAGAGATCACCAACTGTATGCCAAGCTCAGTAAGTGTGAGTTCTGGATGCAGGAGGTGAAGTTCCTCGGACACGTTGTCTCGAAGGAAGGTATCTCGGTGGATCCAGCGAAGATAGAGGCCGTTATGGACTGGGAGCAGCCAAGGAATGTCTTCGAGATCAGGAGTTTCTTGGGGCTAGCAGGCTACTATCGACGCTTCGTGGAGGGATTCTCACGTCTGGCTGCACCTCTCACCCGTCTGACTAAGAAGGGTGTCAAATTCGAGTGGTCGGAAGATTGTGAGAAGTCCTTCCGAGAGTTGAAGAGGCGTCTCACGTCGGCCCTAATGCTGACGATTCCAGCTAGCGGCAAGGGTTATGTGGTCTTTACCGATGCCTCACTGATGGGGCTTGGAGCAGTTCTGATGCAAGACGGTAGAGTGGTCGCATACGCCTCGAGATAGCTGAAGACTCATGAGAAGAATTATCTCACCTATGATCTGGAGTTGGCAGCAGTGGTCTTCGCCCTGAAGATCTGGAGGCATTACTTGTACGGTGAAGAGTTTGAGATGTATTGTGATCACAAGAGCTTGCGGTACATCGCAAGTCAGAAGGATCTGAACATGCGGCAGAGGAGGTGGATCGAAGTCCTGAAGGACTTCAACTATTCGCTCTTTTACCATCCTGGTAAAGCGAATGTTGTTGCTGATGCCCTGAGCCGGAAGTCCCGTAGCCAACTTGCCAGACTGGTGACAGATCGACATGACTTTTTGGCTACGATAGAGGGTTTTGATTTGTGGGTTCGGTGGGAGCATTCTCGTACCATGTTGCGCGCCATGCGAGTACAATCCAACCTACTTCAGAAGGTGATTACAGCACAGAGGTTGGATTCAGAGCTAAAGGAGATAAGGGCACGGTGCGATAGTGGGGAGTCTGTTCCAGACTGGTCAATTGATGCTGATGGAGGTCTGAGGTTCTAGAGGAGGTTATGCCTTCCCACAAATAAGGAGGTTCGAGAGGAGGTGCTATCAGAGGCGCATCGATCTAGATTCTCGGTGCACCCCGGCAGCACCAAGATGTACCACGACCTACGGAGGCAGTTCTGGTGGAAGGGCATGAAGTGGGATGTAGCCGCCTTCGTGTCCCGATGTTTGACTTGTCAGCAAGTCAAGGCTGAGCACCAGAGACCGGCTGGATTGCTGCAGCCACTCCCAGTAGCTGAGTGGAAATGGGAGCATATTACGATGGACTTCGTTTCGTGGTTGCCTTTGACCCGGAACAGGCATGACTCAGTTTGGGTGGTCGTGGACAGACTGACGAAGTCAGCGCACTTTCTTCCCGTGCGGACGACGATGACGTCCATCGACAGGGCAAAGTTGTACGTGAGGGAGATTGTTAGACTGCACGGAGTTCCAGTTTCCATCGTCTCAGATCGGGATCCTCGGTTCATTTCTCACTTTTGGGAGAGCCTGCAGACAGCCTTGGGGACTGAGCTCAGCTTTAGCACAGCCTTCCACCCGCAGACAGATGGCTAGTCCGAGAGGATGATTCAGATTCTGGAGGATATGTTGCGGGCATGTTCTGTGGATTTTGGAGGCAGTTGGGAGGAGCATTTACCACTTGTGGAGTTCGCCTACAACAATAGCCACCAAGCCAGCATCGGCATTGTTGTAGCTCGTGTGTCCTTAGCTTGGATTTTCTGTATTAACATTAATAAAGATGACTTTGGTTATTGCTTTAATTAGAATACTACTGTGGTGTATGATAATACTCATATAATAAAAGGACCCTAGGGAACACAGTAGGCCACTGAGGCGCATGGAGGATCCATGCTTGGGAGACCCATTGGACCAGTTCTATGTAGACCTAGAACTAGTTCACAGCTTTGGTGATGCTGATCGCTTCACCGAGAATAAGTTGTTGGCAGGTAGAGGATGTGGTGAAGTCTCCACCACGGGAACGTGGGATTCCCATTCACCTGACCAAGCACGATGATCGTGTTGAACAGGAACCAAGACGGTGCACAGTTCAGTGATTCAGACACTGGTGCAGAAACCGTCTTACTACTATAGATAATTTGTCCTTAACCCTGAGGGACCATGCTCACTGGGCCAACCAGTTGTGTGGTGCTTTGATGTGCCAACGTGTGTGGACCTTCCATAGTCCAATACCATGGTACGTTGGGTTACTCGGCTGGCGCTTGAGTGACATGTAATCCCTACAGGTTATCCGACATCCAGTATTGGATGGGTGCGTTTTGATGAGTCAATCTGTCCACACAGTTAACCCAGGCCTGGTGGTTGTCAGTATGACTGACGATGTTCCGGATACTAGGCATAGCACCGAAAGGTGTGTGGTGTTATAGATGACAAGTCATCAAACCCTAGTCAGATGATCGATCGGGATCTGACGGTGCTCCCCACCGCCCGAGTCGTATCATGGCACCAGTAATAGGAAGGATAAGGATTATCGAAGTATAGTAGAGAACAGGGTTACGAGGGAGTAACATAAGTTTAGGATCACTAGAGTTCAACTCGTGTCGCACTCTGGGTGGCTACGCGGGTTAATCGGATTAGGGCTGATTAACGGAACTTTCGATGTGTCACCGGAACAGTTAATCAGGGATCCGGTTGGAGCTAGAGATCCCGAACCCTGAAGGTTCCACCCTGTCGTTGCGTATAGGAATTATTCCCCGACCTAGTTGGATACGTTGGATGCGAAGTAGCGCGATGGAGCGCAAGCCCGGAGCCTAAGAACCTAATTCACGTGTGTTACGGGCCGTAGGGGTATTTTGATAAATATTGAAATATGGCTCAGAATATATTGAATATGGATCTTAGATTGAGCGGAATAATTCCATGAGCTCACAGGCGCTGACGGAACTCGATTCCGAGTAGTGCACCTCACTCAGTCTCACTTTCAGTTTTCCGCTTTTCGTGAAGGGCGTTTTCGTCCGGACTTCACGATAGACACCCGGGAGACCTAAATCCGACCCCTCCTCATCCCTATCCACCTAGGGGCCGGCCCTAGGCTCCTTGGAGCCATGGGAGACCGGCTCTATAAAGGTAATAGGGAGGGGAGGGCCGGCCCTAATGGTTCTACTCCCTCTCCTCCAAAAATCCGACCCCTAGTCCTCCTCCTTTGTGGTTTCGGCCAAGGAAAAGAGAGGAAGAAGAAGGGAGAAGGAAGAGGAAGGAAGGAGAAGGAAGAAAGGATAAAGAGGAGGAGAAAATCTCGCGGCTCGCCATCGTCTTCGCAACGGATTCCTCCGTCGGCTCGTAATCCCTGCACTCAGAGACGGGATTTCGAGGATTCTTCAATTCGCAAAGGACAAGGTGCTATCCGACAGTTTCCCTTACGATTCAAGTGCGGTTCTTCATCGTTCCATAATCTCCGGATCATAGATCTATAAGGTATGATGAATCTAAACACCTAAGTAGATACATGCATGTCTTCCGTAGATCGTAGTATGCCTCTAGGGTGTCCGCACATATGCTAAGATCGTAGATTTGCATGTAGATTGTTTTGTATCACGAATTGTAATGAAACATACACCGTATGATCTTCGGATCTTTCTTTTTGCTTCCGCTGCGACCCTGATACACGGATCCAATTCCAACAATTGGTATCAGAGCACGCTTTGGTGTATGTTTCATGTATGAATTCGTGAAAACATCATGTGAATATATGATGGCATATGTTTTCATCGGGGTTCGGCGTAGATCATGCATATGGATTGTGCTATGTATCGTCTTTTTGTAGGTGCTGCGCTGAATAGTAATCTGTGATTGCATGCATCCGGGGGTCGGACCCCGGATTTTATTTTGCATCGATTATTATTGTGGATTGTAAGGCTCTAGATGGGCGAGGGTGGGGGTTGACCATCCTCGGTTCCTTGGCCAGTTTTCTAGGATTGTCTTTTTTACTTTCTAGCGAAATTGTACACGAACGAGCACTTGCTCGGAGCGTGTTAGTTTTTCGGTCAGAGAAAGAAGGAGATGATGCTACATCCACGGTTCGGGCAAGCGGTACCATGGCGTGCAAAGACCCGACGAAAGCGTGCACGTTGGCGATGAAGGGGATCATCGTCAGAGATCGTGCATAACAGAAGAGCGGGATATCTTAGCTGTGTTATTCAGGTTCAGGGGTCGGACCCTGGACTTGATTCAGTTTGGATATTTTTCTGTTGTTTCTCTTTATTTCATATTTAGAGAACCCCGATAATAATATGATTATCTTGCTTGTGAGTTTGTCTGTAGATCAGGCTTAGGGTTAGTACTAAGCTTATGGATTTATCGGTGTCTCTAAATGCTTCTAACACGTGCGAATCTGGTGGCTAGCTAAAAGGAAAGGTGGTAACCGCCCTCGTGGTAGTTCAGGTAGCCAAGTACTGTGCACCGAGATAGACGCAGTGTTAGATTTGTTTAGTGATAATTAACTAATGTCTCCATAAGAAGTATGGTAACCCTAGTAGGATGCCCTTTCCCCACGTGGTCCTAGCGACCAAGTTAGGTTAGGATTTCACTATATGATACCCGTTTCTAGATGACGTTTGATGGTAGTATGAACTCATCACGATTTGGTTATGCCACAATTAGGTTGAGGTCCGACGGAGGTTGTCGGTGTCCCTATTTGGCCAGCATCGAAACCTGTAATGAGATGAGGTCTACTATGACATCAGGTATCAAATTGTAAACGAGGCGTCATCGTAGTGGGAGTCCTTTCCACGTTGACCTTAGGCTAGGCTCCAGATCTTAGGATTATGGATAAACTAGTGAAGTATCGGGATCCTTGGAATCTATGTAATATGATCCTTGCAAGAAAGGCGAAAGCTGAGTATTCAAGGTAGGGACTATGATATTTTCTGAGGATACTAATGCTTTACGGGAGGGTTTGTAATCCTAGTGGGAGCGTGGTAGACCAGGGTCTAAGTCTAGGAGGTCGTGACCTTTCTAGATATGCATAAAACCTCATAAAGAAGGGATGTGTAAGAGGTTCCCTCCAAAGGGGAGCCCTTGGCCTCCACAATCAACCGGCTAAGGGTCTGGGTGGGAGGTACACATTTCGATATTCCCACCGGGTGAGAGCTGTGTTTCCTTCCATGCTGGTTCACCTAGTGGTTTCCTTCGGGACATGGAGGATGCCGGTGGCAGTGGGTGACGGTTTTATTCTGCACCGCGGGAGCCTATGGACCCCCCTGCCGATACCACCTAGATTTGTGGGAAGCATCAGAAAGCTTGTGTGAAGCCGCTGTTGCTGTGCACGCGGGGCACATATAGCTGGCCAAAAGGAGACAGGGAGGTCTTTCAGTTTGCCGTGGGTAATTCTGATGAAGACTGGGTCGTAAAAACCCCGTTGGCAGAAGTGGTTGCATGCTCTCACCGAGATGTTGTCTCCAATTTAGGGTCGATAGTCTCAGTGCTCGAGCCTAGGGAATTTAGATTCCTGGATGTCTTCACTTGAGGTGGTGAAGATATAGCGGCTGGAGTAGACATTATCTATTTCTAAATTCCATGAAATAGATTGTAGTAGACCCTAACTATTGCTTTAAACCATTATTTACAGAAATCATGACCAAGCTCGACCCCCTTGCCTCCATACTTAATGATAACAAACTTACGGGACCAAACTACGAGGACTAGAAGCGTAACCTAATGCTCGTCCTAAGGGTTGGCAAACACACAATTGCCCTAAGTACCCCTCAACCGGCCATGCCGGGACCAATTGCAACTGAGACCCAGTTAAAGGAATGAAAAGACTGGCTAGATGCTGATGAGATGTGCAAGTGCTATATTGTGGCATCCTTGCAGACCGTCCTTCAGAAGCAAGTCGAAGACATAGCCTTTGCTTCAGACATGATGCTCTACCTAAAGGAAATGTTCGAGGGTTGTAGTCGGGTAACTCGTTACCTGACCATCAAGAAATTGGTGGCCACGAAGATGGCATAGGGGACTTTAGTTCGGGATCATATGCTGAAGTTATTTGGCTATGTGAACGAGCTTGGTTCCTTCGATGTCATCTTGGATGCAGAGATCCAGACCGATATTTTTCTCGCGTCTCTGTCAGGAACGTTTGAGGGCTTCGTTACCAACTTCAACCTTAACCGGTTGGAGATGTCTAACGCAGAGCTCCTAGTGGCGCTCCAGGCGGCAGAGGACGGGATGAAGGCAGGAGCCCAATCCCTAAACGTGGAGCGGAATTCTTCTCTGAAAGCCAAGGGCAAGTTTCAGAAAAGAAAGTCTAAGAAGCCCGTGAAGATGGGCCAGGTGCAGTTGCAGGTTCCCAAGCAGAATGGTCCGGCGAAGCCCAAAGGAAAATTTTCTGATGCGGCAAGAAGGGGCACTGGAAGGGCGACTGCCGCGCGGCTCTCAAGAAGGCTGAGACAGGTATATCTCAAATCCACATAGTGGAATCCCTTGTAGCATCCAGTTGTTCTCCAATTTCATGGATTGTGGATTC
Organism: Chamaelirium japonicum; assembly: GCA_947650365.1. Lineage (NCBI taxonomy): Eukaryota > Viridiplantae > Streptophyta > Magnoliopsida > Liliales > Melanthiaceae > Chamaelirium > Chamaelirium japonicum. The sequence goes on from OX393557.1 coordinate 13,168,062, forward strand.
TGGTTCCACTAACCATGCTTGCAATAATTTGCAAGGGTTCAAGGAGACAAGAAAATTGGGTGATGGGGAGATAATGCTAAGCATGGGAACTAAGGCCGTGGCAGAGGCTGAAGCAGTTGGAGATGTCATCTTGTAGTTCCTTGATGAAAGAAGTTTATTACTTAGAGACATACTTTATGTACCGTCCTTGAGACGTAATTTAATTTCTGTTTCCTTATTGAATAATGAAGGTTTTTTAGTTTTATTTGATGCTTCAGGTGTGTCAATTAAATTGAATGGTTCCTTTGTTTGTAAGGAAAAGATACAGAATGGTCTCTATGTAATTAACTCCAATCATAAGCAGGATAACATAACTGAAGTTTGTGTGATTAATTCATCTAAAAGGAAAAATCCCTCAGATAATCCAACACTCCTTTGGCATCTAAGGCTTAGACACATAACCTCAGACAGGATTCACAGGTTGGTTAAGGTAGGACTCTTAAGTCCAAATGTTTCAGAAAGCCTACCGACGTGTGAGTCTTGCCTGGAAGGCAAGATGACTAAAAGGTCTTTCCGAGCCAAAGGTAGCAGATCTAAGGAGGTATTGGAGTTGGTACACACTGATGTATGTGGGCCCATAAGTGTCCGTGCTATAGGAGGCTTCGAGTATTTCATCACCTTCACGGATGATCACTTGAGGTTTGGATACATATACCTAATGCGGCGAAAGTCTGAATCCTTTGATAAGTTCAAGGAGTTCAGAGCTGAAGTAGAAAAGCAGACGGGTAGAAGTATCAAGTCTCTTCGATCGGATCGAGGAGGCGAATACCTATCGGATGAATTTATTGGGTACCTGCGTGAGCATGGGATCGTATCCCAGTTGACTGCACCAGGGACACCACAACAGAACGGTGTATCTGAGAGGAAAAACTGAACTTTGTTAGACATGGTTCGGACTATGATGAGTTATGCAACATTGCCACCTAGTTTTTGGGGATATGCCCTAGAGACGACATCATATACTTTGAACTTTGTTCCATCAAAGTCAGTACCCCTAACTCCTTGGGAGCTGTGGTTGAAGCGAAAGCCAAGCCTACAATACTTTAGGATTTGGGGTTGTCCAGCACATGTGCGGAAGGACAAGCGAGATAAGATGGAGTCAAAAACTAAGGTATGTCTGTTCGTTGGGTATCCAAAAGGGACAAAGGGTGGTTTATTTTATGATCCTGAGGATAGAAAGGTTGTCGTCTCGACAAACACCGTATTCCTATAGCAGGATTATTTAATAGACCATAAGCCCACCAGTAAAGTAGTTCTTGAAGAATTGCTTGGTACTGATGGGAGTACGCAGACAGAAAACATAGTGGGAGCCGATACCACTAAGATTAACGGTACTGTAGAATCGACTCCTATGGAACCACCGCAGGTTCGTCACAGTGGGAGGACCACAGGTGCTCCTGATAGATACATTGGAGAAGCCTTTATGGTTGATCCAGAGTTTCAGAAGAATAATCCTCTAAACTATGACGAAGCGATGGTATCCACTGACCATACAGCATGGCAGGAAGCCATAGAGGCAAAACTGACATCGATGTCCCAAAATTCGGTCTGGACACTTGTAACACCACCTCACAACATTAAACCTGTTGGGTGTATGTGGGTGTACAAAAGGAAAAGAGGCCCGGATGGTACCGTTGAGACTTACAAAGCTAGACTAGTCGCTAAAGGTTATACCCAGTGAGAAGGGATTGACTATGATGAAACCTTTTCGCCAGTGGCTATGCTTAAGTCTATCCGGATCCTCTTGTCCATTGTAGCCCATTATGATTGGGAGATCTAGCAAATGGACGTCAAGACCGCATTCCTCAAAGGGGATTTGCAAAAAGACATCTACATGTCTCAGCCTCCAGGCTTTGTCGCAAAAGGTCAGGAAGGTCTGGTGTGCAAGTTGCAAAGGTCCATTTATGGACTGAAGCAAGCATCCAGAAGTTGGAACATGCGTTTTGATCAGGCTATCCAGTCTTATGGATTTGAACAGAACGTAGATGAACCATGTGTTTATAAAAAGAGCGATAAGACTGAAGTAGTTTTTCTAGTGCTTTACGTGGACGATATCATGCTCATCGGAAACGATGTTGGAACGTTGTCTACAGTGAAGGTGTGGTTATCCTCTCAATTTGACATGAAAGACCTGGGTGAAGCGAGTTATGTTCTGGGGATCAAGGTAACTCGAGATCGCCAGAACAAGATTCTCTCGCTGTCACAGTCAGCCTACATAGATACTATCTTGGTCAGATTCAGTATGCACAACTCCAAGAAGGGACTGGTTCTATTCAGACATGGAATGAAGTTGTCCAAGGATCAGGGTCCTAAGACTCCTGAGGAGAGGGCAGAGATACAGAAGATACCTTATGCTTCGGCAGTAGGGAGTCTGATGTATGCCATGCAGTGCACGAGACCAGATATATGCTATGCAGTAGGCATGATGGGTAGGTATCAGTCAAATCCGGGTCCAGGGCACTGGACTGCTGTGAAAAGTATACTCAAGTATCTCTGTAGGACGAGAGATTATGAGTTAGTTTACTCTTCACAGGAACTGATGCCAATTGGATATACGGATTCTGACTTTGCGTCAGATCCGGAATCCAGGAGATTGACGTCAGGGTTTGTGTTTTCATTAGGAGGAGGAGCTGTCAGTTGGAGGAGCATGAAGCAGGGATGCATCGCGGATTCGACGACAGAGGCTGAGTACGTTGCGGCGTGCGAAGCAGCTAAGGAGGCGGTGTGGCTTAAGAAGTTCCTCACGGACTTAGGATGCGTACCGGGAGCTCAAGATCCTATTGTTCTTTACTGTGACAATAGTAGAGCGGTAGCACAATCCAAGGAGCCAAGATATCACCAGAAGAGCAAGCATATCGAGCGGAAATACTACATTATCCGGGACTTGCAGAAGCGAGAGGAGGTTGCAGTGACTCAGGTGGCATCTGCAGATAACATGGCGGACCCTTTCACAAAGGAGTTACCGACCAAGGCTTTTGAGAAGCACGTGGATGCCATGGGAGTTAAGACTGTTTTTTTCTGCTAGGCCAAGTGGGAGATTGTTGTAGCTCGTGTGTCCTTAGCGTGGATTTTCTGTATTAACATTAATAAAGATGACTTTGGTTATTGCTTTAATTAGAATACTACTGTGGTGTATGATAATACTCATATAATAAAAGGACCCTAGGGAACACAGTAGGCCACTGAGGCGCATAGAGGATCCATGCTTGGGAGACCCAGTGGACCAGTTCTATGTAGACCTAGAACTAGTTCACAACTTTGGTGATGTTGGTCGCTTCACCGAGAATAAGTTGTTGGCAGATAGAGGATGTGGTGAAGTCTCCACCACGGAAACATGGGATTCCCATTCACCTGACCAAGCACGATGATCGTGTTGAACAGGAACCAAGACAGTGCACAGTTCAGTGATTCAGACACTGGTGCAGAAACCGTCTTACTACTATAGATAATATGTCCTTAACCCTAAGGGACCATGCTCACTGGGCCAACCAGTTGTGTGGTGCTTTGATGTGCCAACGTGTGCGGACCTTCCATAGTCCAATACCACGGTACGTTGGGTTACCCGGCTGGCGCTTGAGTGACATGTAATCCCTACAGGTTATCCGACGTCCAGTGTTAAATGGGTGCGTTTTGATGAGTCAATCTGTCCACACAGTTAACCCAGGCCTGGTGGTTGTCAGTATGACTGACGATGTTCCGGATGCTAGGCATAGCACCGAAAGGTGTGTGGTGTTATAGATGACAAGTCATCAAACCCTAGTTAGATGATCGATCGGGATCTGACGGTGCTCCCCACCGCCTGAGTCGTATCATGGCACCAGTAATAGGAGGGATAAGGATTATCGGAGTATAGTAGAGAACAGGGTTACGAGGGAGTAACATAAGTTTAGGATCACTAGAGTTCAACTCGCATCGCACTCTGGGTGGCTACGCGGGTTAATCGGATTAGAGCTGATTAACGGAACTTTCGGTGTGTCACCGGAACAGTTAATCAGGGATCCGGTTGGAGCTAGAGATCCCGAACCCTGAAGGTTCCACCCTGTCGTTGCGTATAGGAATTGTTCCCCGACCTAGTTGGATACGTTGGATGCGAAGTAGCGCAAGCCCGGAGCCTAAGAACCTAATTCACGTGTGTTACGGGCCGTAGGGGTATTTTGGTAAATACTAAAATATGGCTCAGAACATATTGAATATGGATCTTAGATTGAGCGGAATAATTCCAGAAGCTCACAGGCGCTGACGGAACTCGATTTTGAGTAGCGCACCTCACTCAGTCTCACTTTCAGTTTTTCGCTTTTCATGAAGGGCGTTTTCGTCCGGACTTCACGATAGACACCCGGGAGACCTAAATCCGACCCCTCCTCATCCCTATCCACCTACGGGCCGGCCCTAGGCTCCTTGGATCCATGGGAGATCGACCCTATAAAGGTAATAGGGAGGGGAGGGCCGGCCCTAATGGTTTTACTCCCTCTCCTCCAAAAATCCGACCCCTAGTACTCCTCCTTTGTGGTTTCGGCCAAGAAAAAGAGAGGAAGAAGAAGGGAGAAGGAAGAGGAAGGAAGGAGAAGGAAGAAAGGAGAAAGAGGAGGAGAAAATCTCGCGGCTCGCCATCGTCTTCGCAAAGGATTCCTCCGTCGGCTCGTAATCCCTGCACTCAGAGACGGGATTTCGAGGATTCTTCAATTCGTAAAGGACAAGGTGTTGTCCGACAGTTTCCTTTGCGATTCAAGTGCGGTTCTTCATCGTTCCGTAATCTCCGAATCATAGATCCATAAGGTATGATGAATCTAAACACCTAAGTAGATGCATGCATGTCTTCCGTAGATCGTAGTATGCCTCTAGGGTGTCCGCACATATGCTAAGATCGTAGATTTGTATGTAGATTGTTTTGTATCACGAATTGTAATGAAACATACACCATATGATCTTCGGATCTTTCTTTTTGCTTCCGCTGCGACCCTGATACACGGATCCAATTCCAATAGGCATAGCCCCCTATGAGGCCTTGTACGGGAGGCCATGTCGGTCACCTCATTGTTGGGCAGAGGTAGGAGAGCGGAGCCTTTTGGGACCAGAGCTCGTACAGGAGATGACAGAGAAGATTCAGCTGATCAGGGAGCGACTTCGAGCAGCACAGAGTCGACAGAAGAGCTATGTTGATGTGTGTCGACGCCTGCTCGAGTTCACTGTTGGAGACCATGTCTTCTTGAAGGTTTCCCCTCGTCGAGGCATCACGAGATTTGGGAAGAAAGGGAAGTTGGCTCCGAGATTTATCGGCCCCTTCGAGATCTTGGAGAGAGTTGGTGAGGTAGCATATCGGCTGGCACTGCCTCCACAGCTCTCTAGTGTCCACGGTGTATTCCACGTATCAATGCTTCGGAGGTACGAGGCGGACCCGTCCCACGTGCAGGATTGGTAGGATCTGGCACTCAGTTCAGATGCATCCTACGAGGAACGGCCGATCAGGATTCTAGCTAGCGAGGATCGAGTGCTTCGCACGAAGACCATCCCCATGGTGAAAGTGCAGTGGCAACACTGCAGAGAGGAGGAAGCTACTTGGGAGCTTGAGTCTGCGATGCGATCCCTGTACCCATCTTTGTTTGATGACTAGTGTTATTTAATTTTCGGGATGAAAATTCTATTAAGGTGGGTAGCATGTAATGACCAGAAAAAAAAATAATAATAACAAAAATAAAAAACTGAACTAAAGAGACAAAAAAAAAAACCTAAACCCCACTACCCTTTCCCAACTCCGACCCCAGCAACCCGTGACCCAACCACCCACTCCCTCTCTCTCTCTCTCTATCTCTCTCTCACTCTCTCTTCCTCTCTTCTCTCTTTCTCTGGTTCCTCTCTCTCTTTCTCTCTCCCTCTTGAACCCAAACCCGACGCCCCCGATTCCCGCCGATGCCACCACCCCTGCCGCCACCGCCCCCTACGCTGCACCCGCCACCCCTAGGCCCTTACCCGACCGGATTCTCGCCGACCGCCGCCCCTACCTGCCGCCGCCGCCTCTACTAGCTGTCGCGCCGCCCCCCCTACCCTGCACCCGCCGCCCCTTCTCTCCCTTTAAAAGTCTACTCCACCCCCCCCCCTTTTCCCCCCTTCCACAATCTGATCCCCCTCTTCCCTTCTCCAAACCCCTCACCCCCTATCCGATCCCCCTCTTTCCTACCCGATCTCTCTCTCTCTCCCTCTCTCCTCTCCCTCTTGCTGCGTATGTGGTGCACGGCAGCCGGAGCACTGTCGGCCGGAGGAGGAGCCGTCGCCGGAGCATACCGGCGCCGAGGAGGAGGACGCACCGGAGCCGGGAGGAGCCGCAGCCGGTCGAAGCCGACGACCCCGACACTAGGTCGGCTCTTCCCCCTTCTTTTTCTTTTGTGTGTGTGTTGTGGGTTGACCGGCCACACCCACCCCCGTCCGCCTCGTGCCACGGCCATGGCTGCCGGCCGGCGACGGTGCGATCGCCGAGACCCCTCCCCCGTGATGATCTGCGCAACCATGGCCATCGGCCATGTGGCCGGTGGCTGTGCAGCCGGCAAAGCCGACCCGGCGTCGGCGACACTTTTCTTTCTTATGAACCCTATCGATCCAGCCCGTATCGCCTTAGATTTGGCATGGCCATAGTCGCCGGCCAGGTGTCCGGCGGTTGTGCAACCAAACGAGCCCGACCAAACACCCGGTGGCATCCTACCACCCTTGGGTCGCTATTAGGGAAGCCATTGCCGGCCGGCTATGCAATTGGCTTAGAGCCGACAGTGAGTCAACCCTAGTTCCAGCGTAGCCTAGTGCACGCTGTCAAACCATACTCGAGCCAGGCGAAAATTCGGCAATTGGATAGCCGGCAACGCCAAGTTGTGGCTTGGCACACCAACCCCGACCTCCCCACAATGTCGATCATGCCCTTTGGGCCACGCGCATGGTTAGCGGGCCCGACCTCCCCGGGTCATGCTCGTAGCAAGGTCGTGGATGCCGATGCGGGCCAAACCACCTCGCATGGCCTTTTGCGCATGAGATCAATCTCCAACACCTAAGCCCGACTGAGATCGGCTTTTGCCGATTTTGCCACCGACCGACGCGGTTATGACCGTTTGGCCGGATTAGTGCATTTGGACCCTAATGTGGCTTTTGGCGTCGGCAACACCGACTAACCATGACGCTACCTTTGGCATACCGGTTTGCGTGCCAGTAGACCGGTGTCCGATGACGCTATCTTTGGCACCTCGGTTTGCATGCCAGTAGATCGGTGTCCGATGACGCTATCTTTGGCACCTCGGTTTGTGTGCCAGTAGATCAGCATCCGATGATGCTATCTTTGGCACCTCGATTTGCGTGCTAGTAGATCGGTATCTGATTACGCTACCTTTGGCACACCGGTTTGCGTGCTAGCAGATGGTGTTCGATGACGCTGCCTTTGGCGCATCGATTTGCGTGCCAGTAGACCGGCGTCCGAGGATGCATAAATTCTCGGCCCGGCCAATCAGACCTAAGCCGGTAATATTTTAAGTAGCACTTAATGACCATAGGCCGCTGGTATGTTTGGAAGTTGGTGAGCACGTGGACCGAGTCAGAGGCGGAGCAGAGGGCGCTTAGCAACATCAGCCCGAGCACACTTTCCAGGTGACACTGCACGCTGTTTAGATAGTTAATTATACTGTTATAGAAATTAAGGGTAGGTGTCCATAACGCTGCATGCGTGTCCCGCCGGACATCGTCGCATGTGGTCGAGTGGACCCCGCCTTGCATGCGGAGTCGCGAGTCCGGCGACGCATGCTTAATAATATAATTTAATAATAAATTTTTTGATTGCTTGGACACCGTAAGTAGGAATCCCCTTAATATTAATAATTAATGATTAAATAATAATTATCGGGCTCACTCTCCTTGATGGAGTGTAGAGACCCGGGCACACGGGAATACAGACGAGAGTAAATTCTTTATAGTTATTATGATGCATGGGTTGTGAGCGCGGTGCGAATCCCGGGGTAAAACATCGAAATTGCTTTATTATTATACTGGTGTGATATTCTATCATGTGGAAAGATTTGGACCCCGTGCGCGCAAGGGTCGTGAACCACCCTGTGCGCACAGTCGAAGATTAGTAGGTCAGGGGGTCACGGGCAGAGATTGTGGTAAAGCCAATAGGTGGTGCCCTCGAAGAGGGATTGACCTAGCAATCCTGTACCGGGGTAGTTGAAGCCCCCAAAGAAAGCAAGTTGGGCGGTAGAGCTCCACCGTGAAAGACGGGAAACCCCTTATGATCATATGGGTGACTTTGCGCATGGTGTCGGAGTATGCGCGGCGAGAGAGTTGGCCCTCTACATCGAAATAAAAGGCCCTATAGTAATGCCCGACCGGGGGCAGGATGAACAAAATATCCGGGGTTCACATTGTGTGTGTTTAATTTTATTAATTGTAAAATACTACTCTCGATAACCTAGTGACAGTAGGAATTGTATGCAAATGTAGAAAATGCATGGACACTTAGGGCGTGATTGAGAATATAGTTGGATAATTAGGTTAATCAGTAAATTATTTATAAAGTACGGGCGTCATTAATTACCTAGGCAGCTAGCTTGTCACTAGCCATTTATTTGGCTAATCTCCCAATTCATTTTGGGGGCTACTCATTCCCACGAGTAGGCTCTTCTGCAGGTTCGGAGACTCAGGGGTACCCGCAGCACGGGCCCAGTGGCGGAGTGAGGACGGTGGCAGAGTTTAGACTTCCGTATGTCGTGTAGCAGTACTATTTCTTTCTGGCATTGTAATCGAACTAGGTTTGAGTTAGTGTATGTTATTAGTGGCAATGATTCAGCTGTAATCTTTTTGGGTAGGCCTCTCCTCAAGGCCCCAAGCCTAGGGTAGCTCACTGTGAAAAATATAAGACATAAAATGACCTAATTGACTAGCCCCATAGATAGGACCTTTAAACCAGTATCCGTGTGTTAGAGAGCGAGTGAGGCTACTTGGCTCGCCATCAGAGGCTTGAGCCTCGTGCTCCCTTAAGAGGGATTTCTGTCAGCATGTGGGGCACCAGCAGGCCGCACATGCTGAGAGGATAGCCCGTTTGAGGGTCGAGCGTGATCACCCCTCTGTCGATAAAATTGTATGTCTATATTTTCTTTGAAAATAAAAATGTTTTCGTAAGTTTTAAAATATTCCTTGAGAGAGTAGAAATCCTGTGAGAAACCCTAATAGAAGTAGACAGTTGACTAAACCCTAAATCCCTTGGTTTTCCTCAATTCACACCCCAGGGATCGGTTCCGGATTTCTGGGGCGTGACACGGGCTTGAGGATGTGGAGTCGGTCCTCGGTGTCGAAGGCGGAGCAGCATCTCGGCTTCAATGGAAGAGTTGTACTTCGGCTTCAAAGGAGGAACAACAGATGTGATATGACTCTCTAACGTTCTAAAGAACATAATATGTAAGGCAACCTATAACCATCCGATTCCCTCATAAATTGGGACCAATAAAATCAATTAAAATCATCTTATTCACACCCCAATTTTAATATAAAATATATTTTATATTAAAAAAATGCAATAGTCCTTAATCTCAAATCAAACCAACCCTCTCTTCCTCACTGCTCGCCCATAGCCTCCCATAGAATCCAAGCCATCTCCTCCCCCCTCCTCTTATTCATCTTCCTCTCCTCCTTCCATGTGCTCCTCCTCTTTTTCTTCATCTTCTGCGAAAACCTATCCCGTCTCGTCAGTGTTGCTCACAAGCTGACATTATAGGTTCCCTTCTCCAGTGCCATCGGTAGCTTTTCTGACCAAAATGATAATGAGGATGTCAACAAATGCCAAGTTGCCAACCGTTATTGTAATGTCAATTTTGGTTGAAAGTCTATCGAGGGTGTCGAGGAAGGGATCGACATTGTCAACAGGTGCCAACCAACATTGTATTCTAATGTCGACATGTGTGCATCGACATTGACTAGATGAGTTAGGGTTTCAACGAGAGAGAGAGAGAGAGAGAGAGAGAGAGAGAGAGAGAGAGAGAGAGAGAGAGAGAGAGAGAGAGAGAGAGCGGCGGTAATGGGAGGCTGGGTGGGTGCAAATTAGGATGATTGAAGTTTAGGGATGATACTATTTTAAGGATAAATTGTAGACTTGTTAGGGGTGTTTTTAGTGGGTGCCAAGCTAGGTTGGGTGCGTTTGAAAAGAATTTCCCTTTTATCCTAACAAGTGTTATGAAATATTGGTTGCATTGCAAGGTGGAACACAAATGGTGCTTGTATATGCACCCACCAACAGATAAGGGCACCCGACTTAACAAAAAAGAAAATACCTAATGTATCCAGAGGCCTATTGACAAGGGCATCACCACCTCCGTTGTTGGTCTCATATGCCCCACCGTCATCTCCACAGTTGCAAGGCAACTGACTGTCGCCCTCGCTACACCATCCCTTTTCCTTCCCATTATTATTCTTCATCCCTCCCCCCCTCCACACACACACACACACACACACATCCTCTTCCTCCTCCTTTCTTCCTTCTCCTCCTTCCGTGGTGCCTTCCTCCTCTAGCCTACTCCATCTTCCTTAGCAAAAATCTAACCCTATTGGAAACGTGTCGATCACAATTAGTTGGCATCGTGTGGAACAGTTTCGGTAGCTATCCTCCGAACCCATGCTGGTTGATTGCGACCAACACATCTCCAACAAGTTTAGAGTTTCGATAATGATGAATGATAAGGGATAAGAAGGGGAGGAGCAAGAGGAGAAAAGAGGAAGGAGGAAGGCAGATTTGGCACCGACATATCATAGGGGGGAGGAGGAGAGAAGGGAGGAAGATGGGGGAGGAAGAAAGGAAAAGGAGGGCGGGAGGCGAACTTGGACCAGAAGGAGAATAGAGAAAGCGATGAGGTGCCCTCATCAAGAGGGTGCCTCTATTAAATCACTGATTCAGGTGTTTGGTGCCCGTATCAATTTGGGGCCCTTGTTGATGAGTGGTGTGCAAATAACAATACCCATATAGAACCCCATCCATGAACCCTAGCCCTCGCCGCGCCGCCTCCACAGAAAGCCCGCCAACAAAAGTTCTCTCTCAGGGATCTAGGGTTTTCCTCCCCTCGCTTCCAGTCATGGTGAGCACCCGATCCATTCAACCAACCCATCCAAGCTTTAGATTTCATTAGCCCATCTAACCCCCCCTTCTCCTCTCTCTCTCTCTCTCTCTCCCTGAAATGCAGGCGGACGTCGACGCAGATGTGGCGGCAGGGCAGCCGAAGAGGAGGACGTTCAGGAAGTTCAGCTTCAGGGGCGTCGATCTCGACGCTCTCCTCGACATGTCCACCGACGAGCTCGTGAAGCTCTTCCACGCCCGAGCTCGCAGAAGGCAACCATCTCCTCCCCCTCTGTCCCGTTTCCTCATCTCGGATCGGATTGAACGATCCCCATCTCCTTCCCTCCCATCAGCGTCTTCGTCTCGATTGATTAGGTATTTTGTTTGTATCTGTTCATTAGGTTTCAGAGAGGTCTGAAGAGGAAGCCGATGGCTCTGATCAAGAAGCTTCGCAAGGCGGTACAATCATCAAACCTATATCTTGTTTCCCTCGTCGATTCCGATCTAAGTTTATTATTGTTTTGTTTGTTCATTAGATCGAGGGATTGTTATTATTGATTTATATGATCATTAGATATATGAAATCTATATTTCTAATATTCTAGGCATTGAATGGATTTTTTTTTTTTTGAGAGGTAAAACGAAATGGATATTGTTGTTACCTATTAATTGATGACTAAGCAATATAACAAGAAATTTTAAGTTATCTAATCAAGTGTTTTTGGGTGATTGAAGCCAGGCTATCGAGCTTGCACTTTGGTTGTGCATCCTAATTTAATTTACTTTGTCGCTTACATTTCCTATGAATTCGATTTGGTTATGTGAAAGAGTTTGTACTAGATTCTAAAATAAATATCACCTTAGAGCATCTCCAATCCTATATCAAATGATCCATCAAATTTAAATTTGATGGCAGAAGAGCTAAAAGCGGCTCCAGCCCTACACCAAATTTTCATCAAATTAACTTTACATAAAATTTCTCCATCAGATTGGTAGGAATGGGAGCCCCCATTAAATTTTTACATCAAATCCCAACAGCTATATTCTCCCTCCAACAGTCATATTCGATCTTCTCCTTCGCCCATTTCATCCCCCACCCCTTTTTCCTCTGGTGAGCACTTGTAACTCCACTCCGACAAGCACATGCATCTCCACTTCGGCGACTGCGATCCCCTCCGATGATTTGGTGTAGGATTGGAGTGCTCCACATCAAATTAGTTTTCATCATATTTGATGTATAGCTGTAACACCACATCAAATTGAGATTTTAACCCAATCCGTCATCAAATCTGATACAATTTTTGATGTAGGATTGGAGATGCTCTTATGAACTAATTGATGTTTCTTTCCACCAATGGCCATTTATATATGTTTATTATACAAAGAACTAGTCACTAACCCGTGCACAGACGACTATGTTGATGCTCGAGCAGCGCACACATTGTGCATGCGTAATTGGAAAAGGCTATCCACTACAAAGGAGGTGTTCCTAGTGCAATTTTTTTCTACTAGGCCACTTGTTACAATTTCCAGACAAGGCTTCCTTTTTAGTATATACTATATAGTATATATATGCGAGATGCCCTCTTGCAAGGGCCTAAATCTCAATAGCCATCTGTGCGCCATATGATTGTTTGTAGATCATTAAATTTGTTGTTAAAATGTCACATGGAATTCACTATAATATCCATACTAACCTAAAATCCTATACTCTTGGGCCCAATAAGCTGCATGTAAATTCTTTGGGAGATATTACCTAATAGCACAAGTATTTGGTTGCTAAATAATGGATGCTAAATGACCTTCACTATCATGGGCATTAAATAAATACGAGTACTCCGCTCAACTAATGTAATCATGGATAAAAATACCGGTCGTGGACAAATTATCGGCCGGCCGAAAAAATGGTTTCGAATCGGGCGGTACGAACTGGTATTGGTCTGAACCGGTCCATACCGGTGTGAATTGATTTTTGGTTTCAAAAAAATTTAAAAAAATAACCAAAAAATCTAGAATAATCTAAAATACTGGTTTGTGATTTTTTTTTTTCATTAGTAAACTAGTTATAGGTATAAACCGATCTTTTTAAGTTATAAAGTCACTATTTTCACTGTATGATTCTAAATTGTGGAATTTGATATAGTTATTAAATTGTATGTGTTAGATTAGCCTAGTATTATGCTTAGGGATTACAAAACACAATTCATGACCATTGCACAGACATGAATTACACAACTAATACGAGTACGAGTACATGAGTCATATTTTATAATTTCACATAATATGATAATAAACACAAATTCATAGTCCTAAGACTCCTAACATGTTTAGCAAATAAAATGCATATCCATAACTTACAAGAGTAGAGAATTAGATATTTTTACCTACTTAGACTGAGTAACTTAGTACCACATGGAACTTCGGGCAGGCTGCATTTCATTATCATTGCCTCGTGGATGACCGGATGGCGGCAATGTCGGATATTGGAAGAAATCATACACAAATGACTGATATTGAGGCTCCCCATACAAACTCCCAAATTGGGAGTTCGTACGGGGAGTCCCAATGTTACCCATCGATGATTCTGGCTCCGGCTGAGGATAATATGGTGGTGGGTAGTGTGGTGGAGGATATCCATGTCCATAATAAGATTGTTGTCACTGTCATCTGGTTTCTCTAACTCCACTATCATTTGCACCTCCAGTACCTTCATGTTCAACACCAACATTCCTACTATCTCCGAAATCCATACTATATGAATCGAAGACACATGTGTTGTCTTCGTAAGTGCTGCCGGCTTATACAGGGTATAGTCGTGGAGACTGGAGAAAGTGGCGACCGAGGTCCTAGAGAATTAAAAAATGCAACAAAACAAAAAAAAATTGAAAAAAATTATGAAAACATACATTCAAATGAGATTTTGATCTTGCAAATCCGGGTTTTTGGCTTCCAATCTTGCAAATCCAGCTAGTATGGAGGTTCAACTCATGTGGGAATGACGAAAGATGCCCAAAAAAATGAAATCGGAATGAAAAAACCACCCAAAACCATACTTCATACCCGGTACCGGTTCAAATCGATCGGTTCGAACCGGAACCGGCCGGTATTTACGCGATTTAAGCCTCGCGCCCGGTATCAACTGGATACCGGTGCGGTTCGGTCCGGTTCTCGGTTTGAACCGGTCGGTATTTTGATCCTTAAATGTAATCCTTCTATAGGTCTAAGAGTTACATGGATAACGGTTTTCAATCATGTATATGTCTAGACTGAAAGGTAGACGTTTATGATTTTTTTTTCCCAGTTAAATGGGTTTGATTTCAATAAGCAACCTGACTAGATCCAATCCCGAAAGAGGGGAATGCAAGAGAGAAGAGGGGAAGAAGATAAGCCTTCCCCCCCCCCCCCCCCCCCCCCCCCCAACGTGTAATATTAAGAGGAGAGATGTAATAGGATGTCTCTCGATAATTAGCTTTGCCCCTCTGCCTCTCCTCTAACTAAGGTTCTTCTTTGGACTTTTGTTCTCTAGTTCCATCCCGGTTTCGGTTAGTCAAAAAAAGAAAATTAGTCGGATTTCGGTTAAATGTCGGTGGAAAATTTATATTTTTAAGGAAAGATTTCGGTGGAAATTCTTTGGATTTTTGTCTAATTTCAATCAATTCCAATTCAAATGTCAGTAAAATATTGTTTATTATGAAAAATCAAAATTGAGGAAAAATATAATTTCTTATTGATAAAGATGAGCTTTCTTTTGCTAAAAAATATAAAATTTCTAGTGAAATTGTCTGGAAAAGAGACATAATATTGGATTTCGGTCAAATGTCGGTAATTTCGGCCGACATTTCGTTATACTGGAAGGAAATTTGGTACTATTAAAAATTTGATCAATTTTTATGTCGGATCCTTAAAACAAGGACATTTCGGTGATTTCGTAGAAAATTTGTCAACATTTGATTCCATGATTAGAGATTCTTGGTTAAATGGAGTATCCGATCACTAATTGCATGTAAATCCGAAAGAACTACAAAGAAACAAGTGCACAATATACAAGAAAAATGCCAACATCCACTTTGCGAGTAGTATTTTTTCCAAGTTCATGAGCTATGCTATCAAAGTCGGGCGACTAGTCCCCATGCGGCATTTTGCCGACCGATTAATTCCGATTCTGTCATTGCTGGACGGAATCCCGACTAGTCCCCGACTAGCGACTGCCGACTAGTCCCCATGCATCATTCTGTAAGCAAATTTTTTTTTTGAAAGGAGTCTTTGCAAGTAATTTTATTTGGATTCTTTTACATTGGCTCAAAGTCTTGAGTCGCAAGACTCACAACTATGGCTCTTCCCTGTAATCATCTGTTGAGCACCTGAGAATCTTAGATAAAAACATAGATAAATAATTAGTTTATTTGTTGATATCCATATAACCCTATAATCAAAATTGGGGTTGTTCACAGATTAAACATCATCAAACAAACATTGTGATGAATTCTTAGTTCTGAGTCTTCTGACATGGGCATGAAGCTAATACAATTGTGTTATGTTAGACTGTTATTTATGTATTTATACCTATACTGTGAAGTGTGAAGGTATGTATTGTTATTAACCGACTAATATCATATACTTATTGACATTTATGCTAGTTCATATATCATATATGTTTAGGGAGGGGGGAGGGGTTAGAATAAGTTTTGGCCGACTAGTCCCCAATTAGTCCCGACTAATCCTAGTCGGCCAAGGGCCGACTATCGACTTTGA
Organism: Chamaelirium japonicum; assembly: GCA_947650365.1. Lineage (NCBI taxonomy): Eukaryota > Viridiplantae > Streptophyta > Magnoliopsida > Liliales > Melanthiaceae > Chamaelirium > Chamaelirium japonicum. The sequence continues at coordinate 13,183,921 of OX393557.1, forward strand.
CTGCATAGTTCATGAGCCATTTCGATGTGTATTGCTTGCAGAAGAAGCGTCCACCGGAAGCCTATAATGATGTGCAAAGCTCAATAATTGAATTGGTAAATTTGGTATTTTCCCTTTTAATTTTTGGCCCCTTAAAGACCTAGTTGCAATTTTGGGTTTCGTAGAGTTTTTTTTCCCCAGAAGTCTAGTTCACTTTGTATATTATTTCGATGCCATTTTATAATCTTGATTTAGAGTGGTGAAAGCCCAAAATAATTGTATGGAAAGAAAAAATTACAAAACTTTTCTCTATGTTGGGAGCCTTTTGCAAGGCTTTGCCTTGTTTGATTTGAGGCCCTCTACTCATCCTGTTGTTTTTTTTTATGCTTTCTCGATCTTCGTCTCCCTGTTCTCTTTTTTCCTTTGTTTTCCATAAGGTTTTCTCAGTTCAGTTTTTTAAGGACAATTCTTGTGTCCTACAGGCACCATCATAGTCGTCAATAGTTGATCATCTGTTATTGCTTATGTAAGCTACCTGTTGGTTTCCAAGAACCATGCCATAGGTTGCGATCATCTTCTCTGATTGCCTGTCGGTTTTCGGTGAATATTGTTCCCTACCGTTGCTGCCATCCAACTCCATTTCTAGTTGCCATCGTCGGTCATCCAACAATACATTCCATCGATTGCCCGTTGTCCTTTGTGAGATATCGATATCCAGCAGCTGCCATGGACCATCGACCACACAATCCAGCAAGATTCCAGTCACTGTCATCGTCGCCATCACTGTCTCTGCAACCTCTATCCGGTCTTGGTGCTCACTCTAAGTTGCCCCTAGCCGTGTCCGACTATCTTCCCATGGATTTTCTCTCTCACAAGCCTCTCTCGAAACTTAAGCTTACAATTGATCCTTGCCTGCTAGCTGGAAGGTCGAGAATATGTGAGACCGCTGACCCGCTATCCCCTGAGTTTGTCGACTCACGAGCCCACCTAGCCACAGGTTTGTGATCCTGCAATCTCAGACTTGCTGTTTAGCCTTTTCTGTTGTTTTGTTAGACATTTTTGGATTATTTCTGCATTTATATGAATTATGAATATTTTCCAGAGGTAGCAATACATATCTATGTGACCTGAGGAGACTCTGTTGAGTCATTCATGCCATTATCCTCCCCACATCCTTAAAAAAATCTTGTAAAGAATTAGTCGCCCTCTCAATTGAGAGGAAGTACTTTTGCAAATATAGTTTCAAATTGTTTGGTCTGCCTAGCTGATTGTCCTACATCAATGTTGGCATGTTATTATGCGAATGGAGGAATACGTGGTTGTATAGTTCACATCACTTGTTGAATGTATGATACTTGTTGAACATGAGATAGTGTTGTTTGATGCAAATCAGTGTCCAAAAGTTTTGTTTTGATGGGTGTTGATATGTTACTATGCGAATGATGGATGGAGACAAAGATCTATAGTTCAGAAACTGGAGTCTGATTTGGGAATTGCTGCAAATTGTTAATTGTTTCGTTCCAAGAGATACAAATGGAAAGTGGATGAATGTGGCAAAAGACACGAAGAATATGGAAAAAGCTGTTATAGAAACATACATGGTTGTCAAGGTGCGCGTCTAGGCGCCCGGAGATAGCTAGGCCCTAGTGCGCTTAGGCGAACTGCACTAAGCGGCAGCCCAGGCGCGCCTAGGCTAGGCACGCGCCTAGTTTTAGGCATTGATTTTTGTTTTTTTTTTAAAGTAAAACTCAACCTGCCCTCATCTTCTTTGTTTATTTTGTTGTTGTATACTTGTGTATACTATGTGTTCATTGTGTTGCATGCATTTGATTAGTATATGCTCAATTTTATGTTAGCAAGTGTTTGTATTCTATTTGTTTCTTTTGTTGTTTACTCGTTTATACTATTATGTGTTATTGTGTTACATGCATTTGACTAGAATATGCTCAATTTCATCATTTTCATATTAGTAAGGTGTTATATTGCTGCCTATTACATATATACCTGCAAGTATAGATTATACATATATACTCGTGCCTGGAGAATGCCTATGCACACAAGGCCATGCCTAGGCGTGCCTAGGCTCCTAGGCGCCCTCCGGGCGCCTAGCATCACCTTGACGACTTGACAACTATGGAAACATATCTAGCGTGCTTCTTGATGCTTTAGAAATCCTTAATAAAACAGTTTTGAAATTTAGCGAGCAATTATAAAGTTGAATCAACAAATTTAAACTGCCCTTGATGTGATATGAACTCAGATTTTCTGGCACATGATATTGCAGAGTTTTTCTACGTAGTGAGGTATGTAGAATTTCTGAATGATCTGGATTTTTTAGGGTACATTTAAGGGCAATTTAGGATTATTATAGTTCCAACTTTCAAAAGCATATGATCAGTTTCTTTTGCGCTTGATGGTGTGAATTTCTATTTTTTTCGTTGGACATAGAGTTCTTTTGCGCTTCAGATTTTAAGGATTGTCATGAGATTTAAAGTTGAAGCCTCTAGAAGAGTTGATCACCTTTCTTTGTTGTCTTTGTTGTTTGCGACTAATCTCTGCATAGCCAAGGTTTATCATAGATTCCTCAAGATATTCTCATATTTATTAATCATCTCTCCCGATTTGCGTCTATTTCTAGAGGGGAGGTGGCTCACTTCGAGTGGTATAATAGTTACAGTATCCTTCAGGCTCATGTCACTCAACAAAATCAGGACTAATGATTGTCGGTGTGGACTGATTGATGGTTCCCTTCTACATAAATGCAGCATTAATAATAGCTAGATGTACCACTTGAGAAGGTGATTCAATGGTGCGTGCTGGTCCTTCGGGATACTCAAAAGCATGTTGATATTAGTTCCTCAAGAAAGTCAGACATGGTGTAAATTGTAAAGTATTAGTACTAGCCCCTGCATTAGCCATGCAAATTTCGATACGAACCAGCCGATATGACTCGAGACAGCCCGAGTCTTGCCGATGCAAGAAAAAGCCCCATTTTTAAAATGCTGAAAAAATAAAAAACATCAAAAAAATATAATTAGAATGTGGAGAAGCTTTAGATTCGGCTTATTTGCCAAAAAATAAAAACGTGTTTTAGGCTGTGTTATTGGATATACATGTTTTGGGGATTTTTGGCGTATCCCCACTCGGACACGGTAGGACACAACGAAGATTTGGTCAGGACCTGCCTTGCTTTGCCGGAGCCTTACTGAACCTCCCCTTGATCCCAGGTTTCGGCCCCCCTTTGAAAAAAAAATTGAAAAAGGGGAGGAGAAGAAGAGGAGAAAGGGGATGAGGAAGAGAAGAAAAGAGTTTCTAATTTACTTTACCGGTCAATACAACCAAAAAGAAGAAAATCAGATTTACTAGCCAATTTAGAAGATTTACTAGCCTACATCCGATATACTGTCCTTTATTTTGCGGGTCCGAAAAACAAATAGGCCCTCAAGATGGCTATGATGCCATATGAAGACAAAATCTGGCCATACGGCCACAAAAATTTTCCTACCAAAAGCATGGAGAAACAAGAGAGGATAAGAAAAGTTAAATTCTTGCTTTCTTTTCCAGACAACCAAACAATACCAATAAAGTACACTTTTTCCTTTCCTATCCTTGCATTTCCTTTCTGAAACTTTCCTTTCCTGCAAAACTTTCTTTGCCAACCAAACCAAACAGCTCTGGAAATATATTAACATGTTGGAGTCCAAACATTTTTTAGACGACAATTTTGGTGGCAGATTCTAGCATAACGTATTCTACTTATTGGGAGGGGGTTGAATCAGATTGGGTGCTGTTTGTGTGATGAAGAAATATAGTAAAATATCGAGAGGTGTAAAATAATGTAGCAATACATTCCTGAATTTCCTGTTATTCAAATTTTGTAGTAAAAAAAATCATTCTTTAGTTATACTTTGGGAACCTTAGCTTCATTTGGCCGTTATGTTCACCAAGTTCAGATTGAATTTTTTTTTTTTTACATCTTGAATTGTGGAGATCCATTGCATGAAATGGGGAACAGAAATTTCTACGACCCATTCCTCTGGTTGTGGGGTGAATCCCGATACCGGTTCCGAGTCCAAACTGATGCCAAGAACTTGTACACCTACAAGTTTTCTGAACTTTTTTAGGATCTCTATTTAGTTCTATGTGGTGGATTCTTTTCTTATTATATCTATCTTGTTGTAGTTGCCATTAGAGCCCAATTCATTTTTTAAAGATAGATATGATTCAGGAATTTTGTTTTCTGAACTTTTTGTTTATTTCTGTGTAAGCAGAAAAAGGAGGCCCCGCCTGGGGAGAAGCCGGAGCCGGTGAGGACCCACCTGCGCAACATGATCATAGTGCCAGAGATGATCGGGAGCATCATCGGGGTCTACAACGGGAAGACCTTCAACCAGGTGGAGATCAAGCCGGAGATGATCGGCCACTACCTCGCGGAGTTCTCCATCTCCTACAAGCCCGTCAAGCACGGGAGGCCCGGGATCGGTGCGACCCACTCTTCGAGGTTCATTCCGCTCAAGTGAACAACACCCCCTCGGCCAGATCTCCAGTTTATTATTATTATTATTATTATTATTATTATTATCTTGTGCTTGAAACTTGTTTGTGGTGGTGTTCGCAAGTAACTTCTTCCAGGATTTTCCATGCAAATTTTGTTTTGGATGCTTTCTTTGCTATCAACTGTCAATTTCTATTATCAGTTAGAACATTGAAGTCCTAAATGTGTTGTACTATTTTTTGGGGTTTTTTTTGACCTTGCCCCCCCTGTTAATTGGTGTATTAAGGCCAAAGGGGTATTTTTTTAATTACCCCAATTTGCTGTGGGGAAAGGTAAAAAAACCTCTCTTTTTTTTTTGGTATTCATTAAGGGAGATCGCAACCAGATCTCCAAAAGGTGCCATATGCTGTCACAAGCTTAACAAGCCGATCAGCATGGGAATCTTCAACACCGGCGATGGCAAAACACCGCCCCCAGGTTGGTGAAACGCCAACACCGGTGATGGCAAACCAACACCACCACACCACTCATCCAACGGCTCAGATGGGGAGGTAACTAGGGTTGGCGTCTACGTTACACCCCCCCCCCCCCCCCCCCCCCCCCAATCTAAGGAATTTTTTTTCTACTCCAGCGAGGGGAAGCCCTCCGCCGACACTCAGGCTTACCAGCTGAAAGCCTGCGGAGTCCCAATTAGGGCTGCAAATGAGCTGAGCTTAAATAAATTCGAATTGTCCATTATGGAGCTTGTTTCCAAACTCTAGAATCAATCAAAAGCGTAGACTATATTTTAGGTTTATTGAAGCCTTAATGAGCCCTAAATAAGTATGTTCGTGAGCCCAACTGAGCTGAGCTTTGTTTTGATTGAGTTTGGCTCATTTATTATTAAATGAGCGTAAACTCTATGCTTGGGTGTGGCTCTGGCTTGATTAGTAATCGAACGAACTCGAACAAGTTTTTATCAAGCTTGTTTGCCAGTCGCTCATGAGCAACTTGGTTTGTTTGCAGCCCTAATCCCAACGGCAGTTGATCTAGTAAGATCAGTTCATGAGCCAATCTGAAAAGGCGTAATAAAGAGCATGTTAAACATGTGCCATTTAGGAATCTTATCGGATTTTGTCGTATCATAGCCATCTTGAGTACCTGTTTGTTTATTGGACCTGCAAAGTAAAGGATAGTAAATTGGATGTAGATTAGTAAATCTTCTAAATTGACTAGTAAATCTGGTTTTATGTATTCACCGGTAAAGTAAATTAAAAATTATATTTACTTTTGGACGATTGTTTGGATTGACCGGTGAAGTAAATCATTGGGTTCGTTCATGTGGCAGTTTCAAAAATTGACCAGTGAAGTAAATCAACGGGTTCGTTCATGTTTGGATCCATGTGACAGGTTCACATTGGGTTCGTTCATGTGGCGGGCCGGGAGCGGTGGCTGACGGTGGGTGGTGACCGATGGCAGCAGCTGGTGGTTGTAGTGTACGATCAACGAGGAAAATGAGACGTCTCTCGATTGAATTGTTGGTTGACGTGTCAAGGTCAACAATAGCTTCTTCTAGTAAATCAAAAGTTTTACATGACTTTTTTAAAGTAAATTTTTTTATCTACTCGTAAATCCCCTGCCGTATACTTTACTATAACCTTTTGACTTCAAACATCGGCGAAGTTAAAATTTTCACCTATTTACTTTACTAGTTAGTCTGTTGACCGAATACAAACAAACTCTGAGAGTGTGCTGTTGGGTCAAGTGAATTCACCTATCGATGCAATCAAGCCCGAAATCCCGTAGACCGGGATTAATCCAAAATGCAGGCCAGTTGATTACTGCTTATTGTGGCTTGCCGCAAAAGGGCCACAGGTGGATGGGTCTATATACAACCCACGAAATACCTCATATAGTCAGCCCTAAGTTAAATTTAAAACAAATCTAGGGATAACAACGGGTCGGGTTTGGGACAGGCCGACCTCATACCGTTATGGAAAATCTTATCCCAAACCTGTGTCGGGGTTGAATGATCAATCCCAAACCCGTTTCACTCATACTAGTAAAAGTCAAAACATGTCCCGTCCCATTCCAATTATGTTTATGCATGACAAGTCCAAACTAGTTGATTATATGTTAAACTAAATTTATTTTCGTTAAGAGAATCAATGAATATATTGAGAATCAAATTAATTATAACATAAAACAACATTTTCTATGTTTTTATTAAATGTATATACATTGAATGAATTAAACAAATGCGCTACAATGAAAATGTACAATTTGCAAGTTTACAATCAGTTAAACAAAAGGCATGAGTTTTATTATCTCCTTAAATATAGTATTGGTAAAACAAAAAATACGATACTAAACTATATCCAAGTAAATTATCAAACGACAAAAAAAAAAAACCATATATGTAATCGGGGTCGGGGTAGATTAATCCTGGCCCCGTTCCAAATCCGATCATGCTTTATTTCGTAAATCCCAAACCCGCCCAAACTCAATTACTTCCTTCTCAAACTCAGCTCAATAGGGTTGGATCGGGTTCGGTTTCCCATTTAGCCTATCCCGTTGCTATCACTAAACAAATCCCAATGTGTCCCCAAAGGAGATGTGGGTGCCTTTGGCAAATTGGTAGGGGGGGGGGGGGGGGGGGGGGGGCAAGGAAAAATTTGGACAGTGCATGTCATCCATCGTACTTCTAGCCCATGCCCAGCACATGCTCGTGCACGGTGCCCTTCGCTTTTTTTTTTTTCACATTTGATAGGCTGGGCACCCCCCATCTAGGGACTGGGCTCCAGTAGTAGTAGAGTCCAGGTCCATGCGATGGGGAAGCAGTGGCTGCAATGCGCAAGGGCAATTTGGTCACAAAAGGGCAGCGCACGCATAATGGCCGTCGATTCCACATTGGAAGGCGCCGTTTTCATTACGGGTAGGCATGTCAGCGGATAGGATTCGGACAAGTTCGGTGTAGATCCAAATTTGATCCATTTATGTTTCGAATTGGGTCAGATTGTTTTTTATCCGATCTCGGACCAAAATACGAACACTAACCCGGATATTATTTGGACAGGACTCGGATCATGATCCGGGCCATTGATAGGTCCAAGGGGTCAAAACAAGAGATACAGTCAAATAGAAATTCATGATTTCTGAATTTAAATCGACGATTAGCTCGGGCCAAAGGATTGGCGATCCAAACATCCATATTAAAATAAGATGGCTGGGTAAATGTATCAAATCGGTTCTTATTCGGATGTATCGAATCAAGCTAGATCCGAATTTGATCCGATTATGTTTTGAATTGGGTCGGATAATTTTTAATCGGATCCACAATAATTCGACTTGTGTAAAGCTCAGAAAAAATCGAGAAAAATTGAGAAATTTAGAATCAAAATAGAGAAAAATAAATATAATAAGACGTTCATAATCATAAAAACAAGTCGTTCATAATTCCTAACTTTAGAGTTTAATATATTAAATATATCTCTCAACTTTTTGGCCTATCTTTAAGAAAATAAGATATTCATAATTCATAACAATAGATATAATAATATTAGGCAATAAGCCATCAACAAAAGCAACATCCAGATCACAATTAAGATTCATCTTCAAAACTACATAAATCTCATTCCAAAATAAGTATTACAAAACCCAAAATATTCAAAGTCATTGACTATAATATGAAAAATCTAGGAATACTAATTAGAATTCACCAACTCATGTTGAACATAAAATCCCAAATTTGCATCATCCTCTGTTGTTATGTTCTCTTTATTTTTTGAAGATTCATTGCAACAAAAGTTGTCGGTTGATTCACGATTTACTGATAACGCCGTCAAAATCGGCGTTTTTTGTGATTTAAACAAGTCGCAGTAAGAGTTCTACAATTTTTTGGCCTATCTTAGGTTCATGTTTAAAACTTGACTTCCCCAATAAGTGAAAGAGGCATAGATACCCTAAACCCTAAACCAGGGCTTGAGCATATCATAATCGATAATAGCAGGTCTAGTTGGAACATAAAAGGCAAGTTGGCGTCCATCGAAATGCACATTGTTGGTTATGCGGTTTAAGCTCACGCAACTAGGGAGCAATCCCTGCCACTAGGGCCTTGACTAGGAAAGGAAAGAATCAAGATGATGAGGGAAGAGTGCAAGATTCAATGTAGGGATATTGCATTAATTTATGCAGCTAATGTTATAAGGGAAAAACCTGAAATGAAAATACATTCCTATAAACCAACACATTTTAATATAAAAAATGCTATACTGTAAAGGTGAAGCTATAAGTTTTTTATTGCTAAAACTTTTGAACATATTTAAAGCTTAAGTGGGAGCGAAGGGTGGGAGAGCCTCATCATATTTCAGTGATTAGTGCATACAACTATGTTGATATCCTACTCATTAAATTTTAAAAAAAAATTGGTGTGAAAAAAAATCAAATGTTACCATTGTTCAAAACCTCGAAACTCTGGACCTGTCTCGAAAGCCAGCCTAGTCGAGTAAACTCGGTCCGATTTGGCTGAGTTTTATCCTAACTCGGCCCGACTCGCCCAAATAACTCGACTTGAAATCCAGCCAAGTCGAGTCAACTCGGCCAGAGTCGATCGAGTTTTAAAACAGTGAATGTTACTATGTTGATTCCAGAGGTCGAATCGAAATAAAACTCGCAATTGTCGAATAGTGATCCAGAACAAAACAACAAAATACTCATCTTAACGAAGAGGACAACCATTGCTCAAAAACACAAGAAGGATGTAAGAGAAGATATTCCCTTGTAGGAAAAAAAAAAAACATTAAAAGTACTAAGTTAAAAATGTCAAATTCCGTACTAATGGGATGAGACATGAACCTATTTAAAAGAGCGAAGCACATAAATAATGTCCCTCTAATTAAAGCTAAATAAAGTTACATAAAATTTAACTTGAATTAAATTCCCTTGGTACCAATGGCGCCATCTTTAGCCCTTGTCACCCAATCAACCAAATACCATCTAATACTCATATATCTAAAGAGGCTTTGTCATTTGTATAGACCTTTGTTAAATCACCGTACTCCAAGCCTGGTTCGCTATGGCGTAGCAAGATAGGGTGGGAGTTTATTAAATTCATTCATGCGGAACTAGGAAGCTTCTACATCTCAAATGCTACAACAGCAATGCAAACCCACTACTTTATAATCAAGCACACTTAAGAGTATCACATAGATGGACCAACTACCACCATCACAAGAAAGAACCATCCAAATCTGCTGATCAACACTCGAGAGTTGCGCCTACATTGAGCGAAAGTATGCGACCATTAATATTGTCAATTGTGCTATGCGATCACAAAATTCTACATAAGCTGAACGCATATGCAATTGTGCGACCGCATATACCTTTTGTGAAAGTTTTTAATAGAAAAATAAAAAACTTAAAAATCTGAAAAATTTGAAATTTTTTAAAAACTATTAGAACATTTTAGAACTCAGAAAATGGAGTACACCTTCATTGGAGGGGTTTTTGGCTACGACCTCAATTTTAGAACAAAAATTTGGTTTACAACTTACAATTGCAAAAAAATACAAAAAACAGGAGCATCTTATCATGAGAAATGTCATCTTAAGGTAAATTCATGTATCATTTGTTTCTTTGTTGTTATGACTTGTATATGCATTCGGAATTTCAATAGGAGAGAAGGGTGGGGGATTTCTTGGTATTTCAAGTGGTTAGCGCGAACACTGTCATTATAACATAAATCATTGAATATTTTTTTTCACTTGAGTATGATGATAGAGAAGGGATTAAATGTCACTATGCTGATTCCAGTTGTGATACATCTCAAAATGATAACAAAACATAATTGTCAGACATATAAAAAGAAAACATATTCAGATTAATCAAAAGTTACAGCTATCATTCATGAACAACAAGAAGGATATTATCTTAAGTTCTGAACCAATGAGAGCTGGCATCATTCATGCATAACAAGAACTGTCATTACTAAAACTACCAGGTTCATTATCTTGCTCAAGAATCAAGATTTATTCAAAATAAATCACTCGGGTAGACCCAAATAAGCAAAGGCCAAGATGGCGGAACTTTGTGTACTAGACGTATTGGTGACCCCGACGAAATATCGGTCAATGTACCATCGAAGGGGAAGAGGCTAAAAGAATCTCGTCAAGGTCCGTGGAAATAATTGCAATTTTTCTACCTCCCCATCTGGCCGAGATGATGCAGGACATAGGAGACCTCCCAGTGGCATCGGCGAACAAGGGCTAATCTCTGAAATTCTCCACCTTCACTCACATATTCCGAGAGAAGTCCAGCCGAAAAATATTGATCTTAACACAAAGCACTTCCTGCCACGGATTAACGAAACAAACTCCGAAGTGCTCCTCACGACATTGGACTAGATGTTGAACAAAGATGAAATAGGCAGTGGGGAAAGTCCTTCCTTCCAGTGGCCCTATATTAAGCTAAGGAGAGAAATGAATGGTAAGAACCCTTCCCCTACGATCAAAGGCATAGAGTCTTCCTTTGAAGATCAGGACTTGTTGGATTATGATGTTTTCAAGCAACTAGGTTCTTAGTGGATACTTAGACCACTCATCTGTCCCTACTCGTTAGAACAAAAGATTAGAATATATGTCCAATAAAAGAATCATGTAGCCTGGGAGGACAAATGTGCCGTCACGAAGCCATGGGTGTATTGCTAGCCGTCATTTGGCAGCTCGAGGGCCAGGATCTCATCGCCACGGAAGACATCAGAGATCAGAGGACGCCGACCGACAATGACTAGGTTGCTAAAATAGTAACCGATGCAAAATCCGAAAACAATATCAGAGAACACCATGCAATGGTAGGACATGTATGGATCGACCAGCTTATCTAGATGAAATTTGACGGGACTCGGCCGACCCCCGCGCCAGATGAGGACGGGGCAGAGGATCATCGGGGGGTATAAGGCAAGGGCCTCCTCCCTGGAGGCGGACCTGGAGAGGAACCGCCACGAGAGGCAGACGCCAACAAAGGCGAAGACGTCTGGAAGGAGAAGAGGTGGTCTAGGATGGAGCAGAGGGGCAAGTTAGGTAGCTCCGACCAGTTCCAGCTACCGGCGACGAATTTTTCGACATTCGCCGACCTGTTCTTTTTCGTCTTGTTTTTTTATTGAACTAGCTAGGCATCAACGGAATCTCGATCCTCCCTTTACTCACCATGATTATTGTTTTTCTTGTTGGCTACCATGTATGCATCACTGATCACTAGTGTAGGCTCCATCCACTCTAAACTGAATACTATCCCTCCTAAGGGGTATTAGTCAATTGAGCTCACAATGGAGATTCACAATTCAGGAATTCGGCTACTCTCCCCAAAAAAGTGTCGGGTTGGATGTTTCTCACCTTTTTTGGTTGAGTGCATCAAACGGCTACTGCAACTAGCAGGTGGGCGGGGGGGAGGGAGGTGATCGATACATCACTTGATAGTGAAATGACACAAGAGACCAAGGATTCAAGCTCGGCGAAACGAGTGGAGGACTATGCGATGAGCCGTTTTCAAAAGATTCATTAAAAATGCATATTTTTAATGCATGGTTTTCGATCGTTATGGTAGGTTTTTTATGAGATATTATGAGAGATAGTCGCATTCACACACAGAGAAGGATTCTCGCTCTTCAAAAGAGACCCACATGTCACATCACGGACGAAAGGGCTTCGTTTTTTATTATATATATTAGATATATTATATTAGTTAGAGAAGGTTCAAGACAATTAGTATTAAGTTTTGGATTGGTTTGAGACTATATTAGTCTATATATATACACATTTTAGGGAAGTTCATAATCACAAGAATATAATTTTAGAGTTTTTCTCCTCTTTCTGTGAGAGAGTTTTGAAGCTTCTTCTCAATTATTTTGTGGTATGCCTTGATAATTCTTTGATGTGATGCCTAAAAAAAAGGTCTCTTTATTCCCTGCTTATAATTAGACCTGTCAATGGACCGGATTATGATCCGAAACTGATCCATTAAATCAGATATGGATGTGTTTTTTTAATCCGATAATGGTCCAAATCCGTTAGCCCGTCTACTTAACGGATCTGAAATGAATTTAGGTCAATCCGATCCATTAAAATTCGATCCAACAAACTATAACATAATATATTTTATCGATCGTTAGATTAGATTGCTTTAGATCTAAGGCCCTAAGGTTCAACATAAAAAAGATTCTCATGATCTTCTGATCGAGACTCAGATTTTAACATGGCCCTTCCGATCTATAGTTTGGAATTAACTGCTCTTTTGTGCATTCGACACTCAACCATGTCGCAGCCGTCCGATTTAGACATGATAATGGACCGGATTTTGATATGAAACCGTTCTGATTCATACCTAACGGATACGGATTGGGTTTTTTAATCCGATGATTCGATAAATGTCCGAATCTGATAGCCCGTTTACTTAACAAGACAAATTTGGATATAGCCGAATCCGATCCGTTGACAAGTCTATCTAGAATTACGACGCTTCTATTAGTTACCCTTCAGCTTTCTATCGATCATGAGTACTTTTTTAACATGAAATATTGTTAGTTATTTTTAATTTCCGTATTTATAGATTAGTTGAATCTTATATTTCTTAGCCGATACTACTCATAAGGCCTCTCTAAATGCCTAGATCAAATAGAGACCCTAGTATACCTCCTAGAGCCTAGATATTTTTTTTTTAAAAAAAAGATTCCAATAAACCCATCTTTTAGAGACCCCCCCATAAATCTTCAACATCACATAAAACACTATGAGATAACTATTCATCTTGATAATGAACCATTCTTGACTACTTTTATGGAACCCAAGACCAATTTCATGGTATAATTTAAGATCAATCACAAATATGATCTCACTCGAAATTTTTTGGATTTCTTTCCCATGTTACATCCTAAAACAAATAGATCCGCATTCTCTCCTGCATTGGTTTGGTACCAGAGCATCACAATGCCATCATGTTCTCTCAGTGGGTTCGATGGTATTTTACACTTGGATAACTATAGTAAGTGCAAATAGAAACTTGCTTCTCAAGCATATGATCCAGCCTACAGTTGCTAATATTCATAAATCAAGATTTTTGCACTGGATTCTTTGGGTGAGAAAGTAGTAAAGTTGATCTTAGGTTATAAGGTTAAGAAGAATTTTGTGGCACAATTGTGTGGTGAAAAATTGAATTTACCTGTTGAATCACATCCACATCCATAAAGTTGGGATAAGAGAAGATGCATTTTTTCCCATCACAAAGCAATGCATGATTATTTAAATATAGAAATATGCAGATTCCGTTGGTATGGCATTTTCCGATGAAAGAAAGATGGTCTTATTGTCCCGACAATGGTATTATAACTAGGAGGTGGACAACATTGATAAAATAAAAACTTACCATTTCCAATACAAAGAGCCAAAAGTTGCACATGGAGTGGATAAAGTTTGAAGAGAGGTCAAAGTAGAAAGTTGAACAGAGTAAAGATTCTTATGTTTATTCTTTTGTGTCCTGAAAAGATCGAAAGAACTTAGGTATCATGGAAGAGCCATCTTCACAAAATAGTTCTTTGAAATTTGAGTTCTTCTTGAAACCCTGCATGGGAGTGGACATCCCACATGATAAGCGAATCAAACCAATACATAAACCAGACATTGAGCAGTAGGACTAGGAACATCAAATGTAAAATATGTCATTCAAAAGCCTGAGGATATTAGTCAGCACAGAGCTACTGATGGTGTTTTTAGTGATAGTCTAGGTAATGAAGTTTGCATGGATATGAAGAGTGTTAAAGATACACCAATGATTCAATGAATGATAGGTATGAAGTTCATCTGGATATGCAACCTAGTATGGCTATATCAATTGAGGAACTGGACTTTGTCTTCTAGTAGCAGAACAAGATTAGCATTGTGGATTTCATCTAAAGGGGAGTTCCTATTCAATGGTTGAATCTGGTCATGAAGGCAAAATCAGGTAACAACCATCTCTCACTTCAAAGGATAACATGTCTTATTCAGAACTGAGGAATTGGATGTGGAATTAGAGTGAGTCACCATCACATGGTGGGCCTTCACCATCAAGTGAAAAGTTTGTGGTTAATACATGATAAGTGCAAAGAATTGACTTTGATGAACTCGATGTGAATTCATGCATGACGGAATAAAATGACGCATGCAATTATCCTATATTTACTTAGAAGGAGAAGAAGATTTAGAATTAGAAAGAAGTAAAAATAAGTAGGTTATTGGTCATCATAGGCCTCACAATCATGTCTAACCCCTTGTCTTTGAGTTTGAGTGGAAGTTCCTCAAATCCAATTGTCCTTTGTTGTAAGAGCTAGATAAAATTTAGAACTTTCAATTTGATTGTGTGTCTAATTCAATTTGAATTGGACTCATAGTTGTAGCTTAGTGGGCTTCTTGTTTTATTGTATTTTCAATTGTTGGTCATCTTCTAGCGTGAGTTTAGGAGTCTTACTCCAGTGGTAAAATGTTTAAAAGAGTCCTAGTTTAGTAAAGTATTAGGTTAGGTAAGTTATAAGCCGGTTAGGATTGAATTTTGGGTTGGTTTAAGACTATATACATGCATGTAAGAGAAGATGGCTAGTTTAAGACTCTATACACATACATGTAAGAGAAGATCCGAATTATCATCAATTGATAAATCAGGTGTAGGGGTTTCTCCTCTTTTTCAGAGAACTACTAAAACCTTTTTCATAATTCTTTGGTGTGATGTAATGCCTTGGAAATTCCGTCCTATGATGTCCCAGAAGCATTAGGGTGTGATTCCTTGGTTCCTCCCTTGAAGTGGGATGCATCTAGTAATTATCCTTTAATTTCCTATCCATCTTAAATATTGTTTTTATCTAAATATTTTGTTAGCTATCTTTAATTTTTGTATTATCAATTAGTTAAATCTTCTAGTTCCTAGCTCCTACCTTATTGATGGGAATGAATTTGCTCCACACGGATTCTGAGGGCAAAGCCTAGCCTAGATTTGTTGGCCCACTTTTGGAGCCCAATAATCTTTTTTATTTGCTAATTTTAGTTTTTTTAATCTATTTTCACTTTATTTATGGTAAATTTTTGCCCTATGTAAAGCCCAGTGTATTGAGGGTTTCTTTTAGGTTTTTGAGTCCTTTTAAGACCTGTACTGCTTAGGAGTCTAAATAAGGACCCTAAAGC
This sequence comes from Chamaelirium japonicum, assembly GCA_947650365.1. NCBI lineage: Eukaryota > Viridiplantae > Streptophyta > Magnoliopsida > Liliales > Melanthiaceae > Chamaelirium > Chamaelirium japonicum. Next base: position 13,199,575 of record OX393557.1, read on the forward strand.
CTTCGTTATGGAGAATGCTATTGAAAAAAAAAATTGTTTGTGCAATGGAGTTGGTCGTGATGGTTCTTCCCCGACGGCGAGAGGCCTAGGGACAATCGACGAGAGGTCGATGAATTACAAGATTCCCTGGTAAAAATATCTCCTTATCTTCTTGATTGTTCTTCTCTTGACGTTGTTCGTGCAAATTCCACGAATCCCCAGTTTGTCCGGCATTACTTACACTACTGTCTAGTTCCACTTATAGTCCTAGGCTAGGATACACCGATACTTCAAAATAGGCGCCGTACCCGTATCGGATACTTCCCGATACTCCGATACGGCCCGATACGGCGGGATACGTATCCGATACGGCTGGGAAGTATCGGGAATTAAAAAAATTAAAAAAAAATCTCCGATACGCCGGGGATACGGGCCCGATACGCCGGGGATACGGGCCCGATACGCCGGGATACGGGACCGATACGCCGGGATACGTTTCCCCCCAAATTATGACTTTTTTTGGGTTATTTTGACTTTGCCCCCCAAATTTTGCCTTGAAATAGACTTTAACCCCCAAAACTAACTGTTCTGTCAACTCACCGTCTAACAGAAAGGGTGAGCTGACGGAAAAGAAATAAAGTTTTGCGGGGTGAGCTAACGGAACAGTTAGTTTTGGGGGGTAAAGTCTAATTCAAGGCAAAGTTTGGGGGGGCAAAGTCAAAATAACCCTTTTTATTTACCTCATCTGATCTCTGAGGTTATAAACCTCAGAGATCGTGAGCTGCCAGCCTGCCGTCCGCGAGGGGAGAGCGGGGCGACGCCGGGATCGCCCGCGAGGCCGCCGAGGCGTAAGAGAGGGGGATCGTCCGCGAGGTGAGAGCGGGGCGATGCCGGGGATCGTCCGCGAGGCCGCCGGCGACCGTGCGACGAAGACGACGGCGACTGTGCGACGAAGACGCCGGCGGTGAGAGAGGGGGATCTCAGTCTCAGGTATTTTTTTCTTCTCTTCTCCCCCTTTTCTTCTTCTCTTTTTCCCCTTTTCTTCTTCTCTTCTGCTGGACAGACCGATTGAAGGCATATTGAAGGGTTTTTTTTAAAATCCGAAGCCTCTACTGAGTTTCGCTCGGATTGTTAGGGTTTCACCCCGAAACCTTGCCGATTTCGACCGAAACCCTAACAATCCGACCGAAACCCATACCTTGTTGGCCTTCTGCTGGACGGACTGAAGAAACGATTGATTTTTTTTTTTTTTTTTTCAAATCCCATGATTGAAGGCATGCTCGAAGGGGTTTTTTCTTTAATCCAAAGCCTCCTCGCCTGAGTTTTGCTCAGATTATTAGGGTTTCAGCCGTCGAAACCTTGCTGGTTTCGGCTGAAACCCTAACGATCCGGCCAAAACCCATATCTGAAGGCTAGTGTCGCTGAATCCCTAACAAATCGGGACATAATTAGGCCAAAATCGATTTTATCTAGCTGATCCGGATCTGTGGGTTCTGTTTGATTGCTTTGGTATTGATTGGAATGTGGGTTCTGTTTGATTGCTTTGGTACTGATTAGAATGTGGGTTCTGTTTGAATTGGACTTTTAAATCATATTTCTCCTCTTATTGGTAATGCATGCATGATTTGTTTATAAATTGTACAGAATATAGGTAAATAGTTAAATACTAAATATAGACGCATGACTTCTGCCTCTGGAATATAGGTAAATACTAAATATATAATTTATATTTAATTAATTATATATATATATAATATAATTATAAACGTATCCCTGCCGTACTGCGTATCCTAGTTTTTCAAAATTCCACGTATCGCCGTATCCGTATCCCCGTATCCGTATCGGTGCTTCCTAGGTCCTAGGTCAACTAAAAGTCCAATACATTCCTTTCTAGAACACATTTATTTTTCAAAAAAATAAATTTCAACAAGCCTATCGCCCAAAGTTCTTCCTCACAAGTCCTCAATATAAAACCCTTTTAGATACCTATGCCTCTTGATAAGAAACACCTTCTATACTACTTTGTTGGAGCCCAAATTCATTTTTGTCGTGTAATCTCAAGATCAAACTTTGATTTTTCCTCGGTTACATCTAAACTCAAAACCCAAGTCCTTTTTCTTATGCCTCAGTTTGGTATCAGGGTGCCATTGTGTTTAATAAAAATGTAGATTCTATTCTTGGAGAAGTTGGGAACTATGAAAAAAAGATTTGCATGCAAGTATATGATATAGTTGCTCATGTTAATGAACTAATACTTTTTGTCCTAGAATTCATGTGGATGAGAAGCAAGAAAAACTTGATCATTAACCGTAAGCTTGCTAAAATTCAAAGAAATTAGATGCACGTCTTAGAAAAATGATTTTGTAGGTTGTCGCATCCACATCCATACAAAGCAAGGTAGAAGAATTCGGTCAAACACCTCCCTAACAAAAAATATGCCCCAACTTAATTCTGTCTGGTTTAGATGACCTGGTTTGCCCTATTTTGGATCCGGTTTGACTTAATTGGGCTCCGAACAAGGTCGAATTGAATCTGAACAAGCGCGAATCAGTATTGTATCACACTCAAGAGTAGTAGCCTGTAGATGTCCAAATACCACCATCATAAGAAAAAACCACCCAAATCTACTCATCATTACTCAAGAGTTGCCCATACATTGAGCAAAAGTATGGGACCATTAATATTGTCATGAGTTCTGTGTGATCACAAAATTCTACATATGCTGATCACAAATGCAATTGTGTGGTGGCCTAGGAAGCATGGACACTTCCCCAGGCCTCCCGTACCCGTGTCGGACACCGACACTCGTCGGACACTCGCCGGACACGCACCGGACACGCATGTGCCGTGTCCTACGTGCTTCCGGGAGCCGGACACTGTCGGACACTCCCTGGACACTCGTCGGACACTCCTCGGACACTCGGGCCACTGCGGGTTGACGGACTGTTCGATATAGGGTAGGGTTACAAGCTGTGGTGATTCAGTTTTGGCTTCAACCTATCTGATCCTCTGAGATTATAACCTCAGAGAATCAGATAGGTTGAAGCCAAAACTGAATCGCAACCGTTCTTTTGCATGCCATTTGGGTCTGAGTGTGATTCATTTATCAGGATGGTTATAATGGACGGTTACGATTCAGGTTTGGCTTTAACTTATATTATCCTTTGAGGTTTCAGATAGGTTGAAGTCAAAACTGAAACACAACCGTTATTTTCCATACCATTTAGAGTTGTCTGCGATTCACCGATCGGGCTGGATGTAACTAACGATAGCGATGCAGTATGCATTAAAATTTTATTTTAGTTGTTTTTTACGAGATTTTTTCGGTTATCAAAATATATATGAATTGCAAACATATATAAAATATAAATTTATTTTGCCGTGTCCTCGCCGTACCCGTGTCCTTTTTTAGGATTTGCCGTGTCGGCGAACCCGTGTCGTGTCGTACCTGTGTCCCCGTACCAGTGTCAGTGTTTCTTAAGTGGTGGCATATCCCTCGTGTACATTTTGTTGATAGAAAATAAAAAACTTAAAAAAAACTTTTTTTTCAAAATTTCTAAATAATAATTAGAAGATATAACTCAGAAAATGATCACACCTTTACTGGAGGGGTTTCTGGCTATGACCTCAATTTTAGAAACATTTGGGTTACAACTTACAACTGTGTAAAAATAGGAACAACCGGATCATCTTATCTAGTTCTATTACAACAAATATTGTCTAAAGGTAAATTGACATATTATTTGTTTCTTCGTTGTTGTGACTTATTTATGCATTCAGAATTTAAATAGGAGAGAAGGGTGGGGGATTTCATGGTATTTCAATGTTTAGGGTGAACACATGTCATTATAACATAAATCATTGAATATTTTTTCCACTTGAGAATGAAGAAACAGAAGGGATTAAATGTTACTATGCTGATTCAAGTTGTGACATCTCAAAATGAAGACAAAACATAGTGGTCGGAGCTATAGAAAAAGAAAACAAATGCATACTACCCAAAAGTTACAACTGTCATTCATGAACACCATGGATATTATCTGAATCAATGAGAACTAGCATGTCCAGCAAAAAAAAAACGTGATTAATCCCTGTTATAACAAATCTGGAACGCAAAGGACAATGATAAATCATTGTGAATGTTAGGTCCCTGACTTGCTATCTCCTCCCATCTCCTTCGAGCGCGAGCAACAATAGCTGTCCCGGCACGAGCAACAGAGGTGGTGACGGCCAGCGTGATCTCGAGTTGCAGCTGCTCGCCGCCGTCGCAGGGCGGCGAGCAGCGGAGGCGAGATGGAACGAGGGACGGAGGGGTTCGATTAGGTTTAGAATTCCTAGGTATAGGGTTTATCCCATGGCCTATAGATCTTGGGTTTAGGGTTAGGTTTAGATTCGGTTCGTCGGCGGCGGCGAGCAACGGAGGCGTGCAGCACCAACGGCAAAGGTTGGGTAGGTTCAAAGAAAAGGATAACATTCAAAAGAAAATTTAAAACATTGTGGAGGCTGTTTTCGTCCACATCATTTATTTGTCTTGTAGCTTTAAGTGATATCTTGTCGGGGACTGCTCATCAACTCCCCCTTCTCTTTTTTTGGAGGAGTTGGTGAGCGGTCCCCGACAGATACTTAAAGCTACATGACAACTAAATGTTGTGGACGAAAACACCCTCCACAATATTTTAAATTTTCTTTGAATGCCATCCTTTTCTCTGAACCTACGGAACGTAACCGAACCTCTGCCATTGGAGCTGCTCGCCACCGCTAATGAACCGAATGTAACATAACCCTAAACTCAATATCTATAGGCCATGGGATGAACCTCAGATCTAGAAATTCTAAACCTAACCGAATCCCTCTGTCCTTTGTTCCTTCTCATCTCCGCTGCTCGCCGCCGCAGGGGTGGCGGCGGTGAGCAGCTGCAAGCCAGCAACACGAGATCATGCAGGCTGCCACCGCCACCTCTACTGCTCGTGTCGAGACCGCCATTGCTGCTTGCACTCGAAGGAGATGGGAGGAGTGCGGGGCATTTTCAGGTTTCTAAAGGAGGTCAGGACCTAATGTTCACAAGTATTTCTCTTTGTCCTTTGCATTCCAGATTTGTTACGTCAGGGATTAATCACTAATTAACCCAAAAGAGAACCATCATCATTCATGTATAACAACAAGAACTACCATTACAAAAATTACCAAGTCATTATCGTGCTCAAGATTTAATTAATAGAGCTCACTCGGGTAAACCCAAATAGGCGAACTCCAAGATTGTGGAACGCCATTTCCCGGACATAATGGCGACTTCCACGAAAGATCGATCAATGTGCCATCCAAGGGGAAGACACTCCAAGAATCATGTCCAGGCCCGAGAATATAGATGCAATTGCTTCTACCTCCCCATCTGGCAGGGCTGATGCAGGACACAGGAGACCTCCCTGTGGCATCTACGAACAAAGACCAATCTCCCAAATTCTCCACCTCCACCCACGCCTTCCGGGAGAAGTCCAGACGGAAAACGTTGATCTTGACATGGAGCACTTCCGGCCACTTATTAGTGAAACACAGTGCTAACAGTTCCTCCCCACATTGGACTAGTTGCTGTACAAAGTTGAAATAGAGCAGCTGGGGAATTCCTTCCAATGGCTCCACACTCAGGTGAGGCGAGAAATGAATGGTGACAACCCTTCCACCATAATCTAGTGCATAGATTTTTCCCTTGAAAACCAGTACCTGTTGGATGAGCGGCGCGATCCGCGGTTGCCCGGGAAACTCAATTCTTAGTGGGAAGTTAGACCACTCATCGGAGCCTACCCGCCAGAACAGAAGGTTAGAGCCTGATAAGAGAAGCCTGCAGTCCGGGGAGGACGGCGGTGCCGTCAAGAAGCCATGGTCATACTGGCCGTCGTCCGGCAGCTCGGGCGCCAGGATCTCATCGCCACGGAAGACATCGGAGATCAGAGGACGCCGGCCGACAAGGACTACGAGGTTGCCGAAAGAGTAGCCGATGCATGATCCGGAAACGGCGGCGGAGGGCATCATGCAACGGTAGGACATGCATGGATCGGCGAGGGTGTCTAGTCGGAACCTGAGGGGATTCAGCCTGCCCCTGCAACGGAGGCGGACGGGGCGGAGGATCATTGGGGGAAATGAGGCGAGGGCGTCCTTGCCGGTGGCGGACTTCGAGAGGGACCGCCACGAGTGGCAGACACCGGCAAAGGCGAGGACGTCCGGGAAGGAGAAGAGGCGATCGAGGACGGAGCGGAGGGGCAGGTCAGGCAGCTCCGACCAGTTCCGATGGCCGGCGGCGAGAGCTCCGGCATCCGCCGACCCCTTCTTTCTTTTCTTGTTTCTTGATTGGGAAAAGTCAACTAGGTGGGCACGATCCTCCGTACAGTCCATCGCATTCTTCTTTCTCTTGTTGGCTGCCATGGATCACCGATCAGAAGTGCAGGCTTTGCTCGGCCCTCACTTCTGAACCTAATAAGTCAGCCCCGTCTTGGAGGGGAGCCTCTATTCGCACCCATGGAATTAGAGTTGGCACCCGAATCTTCAAAAAAATTATTTAATATCTTGTTTACCCTCATCCCCAACCTATAGACAAGCGGTCGCCATTGATGCCGCCCCCATCGTCCTCCATCTCGACCGCCGCCCCAGCCTCCTCTGTTGTCTTCTTTTCCGATGACACCCCCTCCTCCCTCCTCCTTCCTTCTTTTCATCTCCTCCTAATTCTTCTTCTTCCTCCATTCTTCCCGCCCCAGAACCCTAATCCAATGGCCCTCCTCCCCCTTCCTCCTTCCTCTTTTTCCCTCTTCCTCCTTCTTCCTCCATCTTTCCGCTTGAACCCTAATCCGTTGGGAGGTCTCGGTGGGCCAATGAATTTGGTCAGGCGGGAAGGAGGAGGATGAAAGAGGAGGGCCAGCGGTTAGGGTTCCAGTGTGGGGAGGATGTAGGAAGGAAGGAGGAGGAGAAGAGGAGGGAGGCCAATGACTTAGGACTCTGACTTGGGGAAGGAGGAGGAAGAGTAAGGGGGAGGAGGAAGGAGGACGACAGAGGGGGCGGCAGGGTGGGAGGAGGAAGGAGGGGTTTACAGGGGGCATTTTGGGGGTTTTGAGGGTGCCAATACTAAAAGTTCGAAATGGGTTGGGGACCAAGACAAATCCGGGTACCAGCACTAAATTTATGGGTGAGCCAGTCTTTCTGATTGTAATTTTAGTCACAAACCGTCCGATGCAGATTGGACGTTTGTAACTTTACTTAGAGATAACTTTCAGAAATCGAGATCAGTGTTCACCGTACGAAGCAGATCGGACGGCTATAAATTTACTTGGATATAATTTTGAGGGCTCGAGAATCGAGATCAATGTTCACTGTCTCCAACTGATAGCCCGGTTGGTAAGACATATGCAAACAGTCCTCGATCGCCTCTTCTCCTGTGCAAGATTGAATCCCAAGTTAGTCTTACTTCGTGTGGCGTAAAAATAATATAGTGTTCTTATGGGCAAAAATAAGGATTGATCTTTGATGATGAAAAAAGCTTGTGGTAATGTGCCCATAACCCCTCTCCAAAACTATGTTTATGCTAAAGTCTTGACAACAGTTTCGTTTGAGCTCCAACCCTCCTACTTAACCCCGTTAATAGGGTGTTAGTGGGACGTTGTTTAAAATAGGATCCATGCTGTTATTCAGTTCCACAGAAGACTACAGCTAGTAAAATTTTCCAAAACTTATCAAATTTACATATCACGCAACTACATTCAAAGAATTTTTTTTTCCATGTTAAAAAATCATAACTTCTTTGATTCACGACGGAATCTGGTGATTCGAGTTGCATTGGAATCCTTGCTGAATCCTTTATGACTTAGTCGGAGACGGTCATAATTAAAATTAGGAACAATCTTTGTTTTCCATGTGAAAATAGCTATTCAATCATAATTTTTTTTACAAACTCAAGTGACAACCATTCATTGCACCAAGATCCTACTGGTGAATCGCACTCGGCCCCAACCAGACAGTTGGGATATGAGTGTCAACAACAATATGCATAGAAAAATTCTAGTTGAATAGCATTAGGGGTGTAAATCGAGTTGAATCAGGTTTATTTTTTATTTTATTGAGATGGATTATTTGTTCCAAATATGTTTTACTCCTCTTTTAGTCTATTTATTAGTGCACTATTTTTTATTTTGAGTTTTGCAAATTGATTTTTAGGTTGATTGTTTGTTATGAGGAAGTAATACTATTAGGTTGATTGTATGTTACGAGGAAGTAATAGCGCATGTTAATATGCTTGGTATGAGGTACGTTACGTTCTTACTCAGCTCTATTACACTCTAACTGTTACAATACAGCTAACAATGCTCATGCTTTAGATCAAAATCCTAAAAAAAATACTCCAAGTAAAAAAGTTCACTCCCTGCTTTAGTAATGGCGATGTACTAGCTTCGGTCGTCGATAGTGCAATACACTTCTAGAGCTTAGACTGTCACGACACAGTTCTCGTTGACAACTAAAAACTGTAACCCAAAGTCGATCTCTTCTGATCAAATATCACCCGCCATATCTGAATCTGTATATCCTTCCAAGATATCATTCAAGTACCTCAAAATCCATTTAATAGCTGCCTAATGTTTATATTTCTATATTCGTAGAGAACATGCTCACTAATATTGTTTTGAATATTTAATATAGCCATTATGTGAATTGAGTGGGTTCCAAGCAATGTTTTGATGTTGTTCTGATGGTTGACTTTTTTAGAGTATCAATTGGTATTCTGGTGGCAACGGGTAATTAATCATAATAGACAATATTTGTATATAAATGGTTTCTATACAAGTTGGAACATGTTTAGATTATCAATTCAAAAAATAGAGTACCAATTGATATTTTGATGGCAAATGGTGTTCAATTGTTTAGATAATATTTCATCATTAATTATATTTCAAAAAGAATTTTAGGTAAGTTGGAACCATTAGTGAAAGTTCACTTGTTTTGAGTATCAATTCAAAAAATATAGTATTAATTCAAAAGATAGAGTACCAATTGGCATGCAGGGGGCAAATGGTGTTTAATTATTTTATAATATATAATATTTATATTTAATTATATTTTAAATTATTTCTACACAAGTTGAAACCATTAGTTATGTATTTATTTATTTACAATATCAATTTAAAAAATATAGTGTCAAATTAAAAAATAGAGTATTAATTGGCATTCTATTGATAAATAATATTCAATTATTTATAATAGATAATATTGTATGTGTTTTTAATGGTTTCTACACAACTTAGAACCATTTATGATGATTCACTTGTTCAAAGTATCAATTCAAAAAATAAAGGATTAATTCAGACTCTGAAAACGAGTGACGTTTAATTTTTTATAATAGATAATATTTCATCATTAATTGTGTTTCAAATGGTTTCTAGGCAAGGTTGAATCATTTGTTATAGTTTACTTGTTTAGAGTATCAATTCAAAAAATAGAGTATTAATTTAATTTTTTAGAATATCAATTAACATTTTGATGGCAAATAATATACAATTGTTTACAGTAGATAATATTTCATCATTAATTATGTTTAAAAAAAAGTTCTAAGCAAATTAGAACTACTAGTGATGGATTACTTGTTTAGAATATCAATTGGTATTATAGTGACAAATGATGTTCAATTATTCATAATGGACCATTAGTGTTGGTAGTCTTGAGTAAACCATCGACACTTTGGGTGTGAGCGGGCTATCGGTGCTTTGGGTGTGAGCAGATCATTGGTGAAATTATAATCTCGGCCCTCCTCTCTCCATGAGTGCTGAAGCCTTAAATTATCGTCTTGGCCAAAGCGCTTTGGGTTGTGGTCAAGGAAAATCACAAGGTAGTCATCACGAATATTGAAATCATTATGTCGGCCACGGGTAGTAGTGGGTAATCATTGGATTCATCAGTGGTCGCCGCCGAGTGTCCAAGAGGAGGAATATTGAGGCATCTTTTCTCTATTATCCAATTGCATGACAACAACAATTGTAGATGTTTTGGCATGTTTGACATTATTTTCACGTATAGTGATCTACTGTTTGGCTCAGGTTTCTACACTAATGTTGTACATGGTTAGATGATGATTCTTTCAATTTTGAAATCGTCGAATTTAGTCGAGAATCGAGGAATTTGAAAATGTCTGAAGTGGCCTCAGTTTCACTCTTTCCTTGTGCACATGTATTGTGTGTACCTTAGCAAATGAAGAAGGAAAAACGCCCAGGACCCGGCCGTACACCTTGCCCCAATCGGCTGCGCACCTCACACCAGACAACCGCGCATCTCGCTCAACTACACCCTCGGTTGGCCACGCGCCCGGTAGGCTGCGTGTCTCACTGCAGTCGGCCGTGTGCCTGGTCGACCGCGCGTCCGGTCGGCAGCGTGCCTGGTCGGTCGCGTGTCTCACCACGGTCGAGCCATTCATGACTCTCGGGCCTAATAGTAGGCGACCCGCCAGCCAACCAGTAAAGCTTGGCTGATCAAAGCACTAGCGAATCAGAAGGGAGCTCCGCTTTCTCCGCACGGTTTCGATATTCGTGCAACGAGTTCACACGAAGACAACGCATCCAGATCATGTAGCAGTTAATTTCGAGAATCTCGGTCGAGCGACGGTTACGGGGAGGCATCCCACGCCCCAAAATTCCCAGTCGACCAGTATGGCAAGAAACATCCCTGATCATTACTACCAAGTGCTGGCCAAGTGACACCTCCCTTACTTGCGGGGGTAGTTACGCAGATCGCAGGACACGCCAGCAATCCTGCCCCGCTCAGAGTGGCCTAGTTGTCACCCCGAAGCAATATAAGAGGGTACCTACCCCCTTAGAGAGATGGATCCGAATTTTGGAAGAGGAGGTGCTGCCCAATTCTTTCTGGAGTTTTCGGAGCTTGAGAGAGAGAAACTTGAGAGGTCAGCAATTGGGAGGGCGGTCCTCTCTGGGTGTAATCGGGCTAGGGGGAGAACTTGTAACTTGTTTGGCTTACTAGTGCATTCTCGCCCCACCTCGTGGTTTTTTTCCTTCGACGTTGCGAAGGGCTTTTCCATATAAATCCAGTCCACTTGTTCTTTGGATTGTTAGATTGTGCCTTCCAATCGAACCACCCACTTCCAGAAAAACCTCCCACAAACTTGGCGCCGTCTGTGGGATCAGTCCTCGAGACTTCCTACTTGAATTCTTAACCAGTCAGTTTCATAGAACCGACCAACCAACTCCTTCCCCTCTATCTAGTCTCAGTCAACCGGCCTGTAGTTCCTTCTAACCGACGACCAGTTGACCCGTGGATGTCGACGCCGATCGACAGTGATCTCTCTCAATCGTCGACCGACAATGATCTCTCTTAATCGCCGACAGTCGACCCGTGGGTGTCGACCGGCTGGTTTGTGAAGAAGTTGTTGTCACGACCACACGATTGAAGAGTAATGGTAGGAGGACCATACCATACTTGTTTGACCTTGCAGCTTAAGTCCAACACTGTTGCGCCCGGTGACACTAAAAATGCCAGACATCCAGCTCAACCTCCCCCCAACTCGGATCGCACCACCATGCCAGCAAACCCTATGCTGGGGGTTGGGGAATCGAGTCAAGCCTCGGTGGGAATCGAGTCAAGCTACCATGATGCTGTCGCAGTAAGCCCTCACAGTGCAACTCCAGACAATGCAGCATAACTACGAGGAGTTACGTGATCTCGTTCGAGCCACCCCAGTTGGAGTACTAGTGAATCCAGTCGCGGGAGCACCAGTGGGCCAGAACCTTCAAACGTAGGCTGCCCTAATGCAGCAGCAAGTAGCTATTCAGACTACAGTGGGAGCTGAGTGATCGATGGAGGTTCAGAGCATGAATCCAAATGGGAGGGAGTCGAGCAGTCCGAAACTACCCAAATTAAAGAACCGAGCTTAGGAAGTTTCAGCACGATCAGACGTTTGGTCTCGTCTCGGGGCACATCCTCGACAACGACCCCTGTCCAAGCATCACTCAAGAGCAAGTTCATCGGAACCTCATTACTAGAAGCAAGGAGATGGACCGCATCGTCATGAGCAGGGCGGGAGTCATCTTTCATGGGCGACGCCAGCAAGCCAGTAGTCGGCTCATACTGCTAACAGAAGAAGCATCCATGACCGTATCAGGCTACGTACTTTAGAGCGGCTTGGAGATCGAGAAGAAATCCAATGGAACCAATTAGCATGGGCTCCTGATCGACTAGAGGAGGTCGCCATCCGAGGAGCTGCGCAGTCGCCACTAATCGAAAAACTCCTCAGGGAGCCATTCCCACGTGGGTGGAATCCTCCCCGCCTCCCCAAGTTCGATGGATCGAAGGACCCGGTAGAGCACATGTTAGCCTTCCGAGATGCCCTGGTCCCCCATTAAGATGATCATATCCTCTGTCGGACCTTCGCCAATAGCTTGTCGGGAATGCCTCTCAAGTGGTTCCACAAGCTCAGACCCTTATCCATCTCATCTTTCTCGAAACTGAGCACATAGTTTAACTATCGATATCGTTGCAACCGTCAGGAGCTAAAGACTCTGGAGTTACTCTTCGAGATAAGCATGACCCAGAAGGAGATGTTGAGGCAGTTCTACCACATGTTCAAAGCAAAATACATGAGCTTGGTAGATGCTGACAGACAGGATCACATGGTGATCGTGGCCTTTAAGAACGTCATCCAGCCCAGCCAACTTGTCAATGCCTCGCTCATCAAGCGCACGCCCGAGACAATCGATAAACTGTCTCGCCGAGTCGAGAAGTACATCAAGATTGAAGATGCAGATCACAAAAGGAAGGCCGTAGAAACCAGAGCTCCACACTAGGGCTATACCAAGCCAACGATGGTGAAAAATGTCAATAAGCAACAAGGTGAGTCGTCTCGGCGTGATACAAAATGACAAAGACAAGATAGACCAGCAAGGCCATAATGGAACAGGGAGTTTACAGTACTAAACACCCATATTGACCAGATCTTGGAGACCATCAAAGGCGAACCTTACTTCAAGTGGGCGCCACCACTTAAACCTGGAGAAAGGGGAGTCAGAGATGCGTCGAGGTATTGCGAATACCATCAAGGCCAAGGCCACACTACTGTAGAGTGTCGAGCACTTAAACATCACATTGAGGATCTTATTGAAGTTGGTCATCTCGACCGCTTCATTGACCTCCCTCAACGTAAGGAGACTAAAGCCGTAGGAGAAGTCCAGCGGGGAGCCACAACAACGCGTCTTCCCCGTCCTCCACCAAAAAGACGCTAGCTTCGAGAAGTCGATGCAGTCTACGGGTATCATGGCCCGGTGCCGTCTTCCAACTTTGTCGATTATCAGGTCCGGCGCATAGAGCAAGCACGACAAGTTCACCATGTGGTACTTGACCCCATCATTCGACCCGAGCCAAAGGTAGAAGTAGCAGTACAGTTTTCGACGACTGATTTGATCGGGATTGAGAGGCCCTATAATCATCCCTTGGTCATACGGGTGCAGATAGCAAACTGTTTAGTGAAGAGGATTCTGGTCGACGCGGGAAGCTCGGTCGATGTGCTCTTCCTTAGCGCATTTGAAGCCATGCAGCTAGACCACAGACAATTATTTGAATCATCGACAATGATAACTGGGTTCACTGGAGAAGCCACTAGGGTAGTTGTTAAGGTCACCCTCCCGATCACAACAGGGCCTCTCACCAATCTCACTCGTTTCATCATCATAAAGACCCACTCGGCGTATAATATCATCCTCGGTAAACCTTGGCTCCACCATCTGGATGCGGTCCCCTCGTCGGCCCATTAGGTTGTCAAATTCTTAACTGATCGAGGCGTGATGAGCATTCGAGGCGACCAGTCATCAGCAGCTAAATGTGAGCTAAGCGCCATTCATATGAAGACGACATGCCAGATCAAGGAAGGTGGAGCACGCAAAGGTGAGGTTGAATCATTCATTATCAATCTCTGGACCGCAAAACAGAGCCAAGTGGCTCGGACAGTTGAACACCTTGCTACATCAAACTTGGGAACCCAGGGAACGAGCGATCGCAGAAGACCGACTGGTCAGTTGAACTTAAAGAGCCGACAGAGCCGAGGACCTTGTCGAAGACTGGCTAGCCAGCTGAACTTAAAGAGTCGACCGTGCCGAGGAACCTATCAAAGACTGGCTGATTAGCTGAACTTAAAGAGCCGACCGAGCTGAGGAACCTATAAAGACCGGCTGGTCAACTGAACTTAAAGAGCCAACCAAGTCGAGGAACCTGTCGAAGATCGACCGATCGGTTGAACTTAAAGAGTCGACCGAGTCGAGGAACCTGTCAAAGACCGACCGGTCAGCTGAACCTAAAGAGCTGACCGAGCCGACGAACCACCGAAGACCGACTAGTTAGCTGAACTTGAAGAGCCGACCGTGTCGACGAACTTGCAGAAGATCGACCAACCGGTTGAACCCGAAGAACCTATCGATTCGAAGAAATCGAAGGTGACTGACCCAAACGCTGAATGGGAAGCATCACCAGCAATCGAGCCCATACTCCCTGTGGACTTAAGAGAATCAGGAAACCTGAAGGTAACATTCATAGGGTCGCAATTACCAAAGCTCGATATCGAAGCAATGGCGATCTTTCTCAAGGTGAACCAAGATGTGTTCGCATGGTTGGTCGAAGACATGCAAGACATCAACTCGGGGGTAGCCTGTCATTGTCTACACATTCAAGAAGAAGTTGCTCCCATCAGTTAGAAGCCCAAATCATTGGCCCCGGAGAAGGCAGCCGCTGTCAGTGCAGAAGTGGAGAAGTTACTGTGGCCAGCATCATTCGAGAATCTAAGTATCCTAGATCGATTGCGAACATCGTCGTTGTCCCTAAGAATTCCGGAGCTATACGAGTTTGTATCGATTTCACAAATCTTAACAAGGCGTGCCCGAAAGACAGCTACCCCCTATCGCGCATCGACACTTTGGTTGACTCTACAGCTGGACATGAGAGGCTCTTGCTCATGGATGGTTACTCGGGTTACCATCACCCGAAGATCAGGAGCACACGACCTTCATTACCGATCAAGGGCTCTATTGCTACCGGATGATGCCTTTCGGGCTGAAGAATATAGAGGAGACTTACCAGAGGCTGGTCAACAAGATGTTCGTTGGGCAGATAGGGAGGAATGTGGAGGTCTACGTCAATGATTTACTTGTGAAAAGCCGAACGAAAGAGATGCACATGGCAGACTTGGAGGAAACCTTTGCGACTTTGTGAATGTATAGCATGAAATTAAACCCAGCCAAGTGCGCCTTTGGCGTGACATCGGGGAAGTTCCTGGTCTACCTGGTCACTCGACGGGGAATTGAAGCCAACCTGGAATAGATCTGAGCCTTGTCGGAGATGCCATTACCAAAGTCGCGAAAGGAGGTGCAGAAGCTAACTGGCCGGATAAACGCCCTTAATCGTTTTATATCCAAATCCTCAGACCGATGTCAGTCGCTGTTCGAGAGGCTAGGCAAGCTTGCACCCTTTGATTGGGATCAACACTATGAGGAAGCCTTTTAGAAGCTGAAGTTGTACCTTGGCCAACCACCAATCCTGACAGCCCCAGAGCCTGGTGCAATACTGGGGGTGTACCTTTTAGTGTCGGAAGCAACGATTAGTGTAGTGCTAATATACGAGCGAGACATAGTAGAGAGACATGTCTACTACGTCAGTCGCACCATGACTTCGGCCGAGACTCGATATGCATGGATTAAGAAAGTAGCTCTGGCACTGGTGTATGCATCCAAAAGGCTCCGCCCATACTTCGTTGCCCGTCCAGTTGAAGTCATCATCGAGCATCCCCTTGAGGAGTTACTGGACAAGTCCACTCGAGCTGGTCGTCTGAGTAAATGGGCTGCCGAGTTTCAAGAGTTTAGCCCCAGATATGTGCCTTAGAAAATGATCAAAGGCCAAGCACTCGTTAACTTCCTCAGCGACTTCCCAGCGAAAGACCCTGTACCCGTACCTGGGATATTGGAAGGCCTGTCGGTCGTTGTCGGCCGACCCATGTGAGTCGGAGCGGTAGTAGGGTAAGAGGAAAATAAAGATGAAGGATGAAGGTTGTTTGTGGATAGCTCGTCATGCACGACATAAAGTGGTGTGGGGGTAGTGTTGATTAACCATGATCACACAAAACTCGAGAAGTCGATACGACTACTCTTTCAACGACAAACAATGAAGCCGAATATGAAGCAATATTGACGGGGCTGGAGATGGTCGAAATCTTGGGAGTGACCAACTTGTAGGTCTACAGTGACTCTCAACTCGTAATCAACTAGATCATTGGCAAGTATGAAGCCCGAGATGCAAGAATGATGGCCTACTTACTGCTAGTGCAAGGATTAATGGCCAAATTTGAAATCATAGACTTCCTTCAATTCTCTTGAGTTGAGAATAAGCGGGCTGACGCACTGGCCAATCTGGCATCAATCCTTGGAGGAGACGAAGAAAAGCGAGTCATCATTGAGGTGCAAGCTAAACCTAGAATGGTGGACCACCCATGGGATAGCCGCCCTGCCAAGGAGATGCAAGCCGTTGGAGCAGTCTATGGTATTGCTGCTAGTGCCAATTGGGTAGTCAGCATGAAGGAATACCTGCTTGACGGGATACTGCCGGAAGATTCAGAGGAGTCAAGAAGAATCAAGGCGCATGCATCGAGATACACTCTCATTGAAGACGAACTCCATAAACGTTAGTTTGGTGGACCATACCTTAAGTGCCTCGCTAGAGAACAGGCTGCAGAAGTTATGAAGGAAGTACATTAAGGCAGGTGTGGGAATCACTCGGGAGGAAGAACCCTCGCTCGAAAAATAAAGTTGCAAGGCTACTACTGGCCTACCATGGAAAAAGAAGCAAAAGGATATGTGAAGAGGTGCCTTCAATGTCAGAGGCATGCTACCATCCTGCACCAACTTGCAGAAGAACTCCACCCAGTATCCAGTCCTTGGTCCTTCCAGCAGTGGGGGTTGGATATCTTGGGTCCCTTCTCGACATCCCCCAACCGATAAAAGTTCCTTCTCATCGTTACCGACTACTTCACTAAGTGGGTGGAAGCCATCCCTCTACTAAAAATCGAAAAACTACAAGTGAGGAAATTCCTGTGGAGCCACATCATCTGTCGATTCGGGTTGCCACAAGCTTTTGTCGCAGACAATGGGTGCCAGTTCGACATGGAGTCTATCAAGAAATTCTACTCTTACAACGGCATCAAGTTATTCTTCTCGACACCTCGCTACCCTCAGAGCAATGGGCAAGCAGAATATTCGAATCAAGCCATTATGGACATACTGAAGAAAAAGCTGGAGCAGAAGAAGGGCCTATGGGAGGATGCCTTACCAGGGGTTCTATGGGCCTACTGCACATCGCCAAAACGATCAATGGGAGAGTCCCCGTTCAGTCTCACCTACGGCTCCGAAGCAGTCCTTCCCACCGAAGTGCTGGTACCAATACTATGGACTGCTATAGTTGCCGGCCCAGAAGTGAACGACGAACTCCTACATGATAACCTAGATCTACTGGAAGAGAAGAGAAGAGAGAGAGAGAGAGAGAGAGAGAGAGAGAGAGAGAGAGAGAGAGAGAGCAAGGGCACATTTAGCCAACTACCATCAAACGATCAAGAGGGAGTACGACCGCAAGGTCAGGAGGAGGGTCTTCAAACAAGGAGACCTAGTCATGAGAAGGGTATTCGAGAATACAAAAGAGCCAGGGAGTGGGAAGCTAGGAGCTACTAGGAAGGACCGTATATCATTGACAACATTGGAAAGAATGGAGCCTATCGGTTGAAGACTCAAGATGGAGACTTGCTGGCAATGCCGTGGAATACAACCAACCTGCGAAAGTTCTACCAAGGCAATTGATTGGAGGGAATGCTTGTAACCATCTTGTAGTTCGAATTCAATTCAATAAAGACGTGCCTTCTTGATGCTCTTGTATGTGTGTGGTGGTGTTAATCGTCTTGAGCAACAAAAAACGGGTGATACGCAGCACTCTGTTTGAATCCTATAGCCCGACCAACAGGATCCCTCGCAGGGCATGACTGGCCCGTGAACACCTAGAAGACCGACCGACAGACCCCGCTTGGGTACGACCGGTCAATCAACTTAAACCAAGTGGTATATAACATTCCAGTTGAGTTCTACCACTTGGTCGACCGGTCAACAGGTCCCTTCGCAGGGCATGACTGGCCGGTGAACACCTAGAAGACCGATCGACAGACCTCGCTTGGGTACGACCGGTCAACCAACTTAAACCAAGTGATATATAATACTCCAAGCGAGTTCTATCACATGGCGGATCGGTCGACAGATCCCTTTGTAAGGCATGACCGGTCGGTGAGTATCTAGAAGATCGATCGACATACCCCGCTTGGGTACGACCGGTCAACCAATTTAAACCAAATGGTGTATAGCACTCCAAGTGAGTTCTACCACTTGACCGACCGATCGATAGGTCCCTTTGCAGAGCATGATCGACTGGTGAACACCTGGATGACCAGTTGGCAGGTCCCTTTGCTGGGCGAGGAGAGTTGGTGAACAATCAATATTACGGGTTGATAAAATGCAGTCAAGTGCAAACATAATTAAAGCAGGAAGATAAATAAGCACATTCACTACGAACGAAGAGAATAGTTCATCACATTACAAAATAAAGGGGGGATCAAGTACATCAGTCCTCTAAGGGATTTCTTCCCTTTCCCTTTCGGTAGCTGACCTCATAACTTGTCGACCTTCCTCCTCCACTCGGTCGCCTGCGTGTCGAGGGCCATCTACGCTTCCTTGTTGAACTCTTCTAACTGCTAAGCGAGCGCAGCCTTGTGCAACGTAGTCGTCTGCTCTGTAGCGAGCTGGTGGGAAGAACTCAGCACGACGACCTCGCCCTCATGAACCGATTGAGTTGCGATCGCCTCACTACGGAGCCTTTGAACTACGACACCTTGTTATGTGAATCGGACGTTCGCTGCAGCGAGATCTGACTTTGCAGACTACAAGGCAAATTCAAGGTCAACCCGATTTGCGGTAAGCTCCGCCTTCGCAAGCTCCAATTGGTCCTTGAGCTCTGCCACCTCCTTGGAGTAAAGCTTCCGGGCCTTAGACAACACATCCCTAGTCTGAACCAGTTCCCACTGAGCAGTCCTAAGAGAGTGCTCAACCTCAGCAACCCTCTGCTCGCTGCCTTTAGTGATTTGGTCAGCCAGCAGGTTGATGCGGCCACCCATCTCCCAACAATCTGTTCCAAGCTGTCAAAGTCAAAGAAAGAAGCGGTGAGCATTATAGAAAGAGTAGAATGAATTACGACTAGAAACAAGCCACAAGCTCAAGAAAAGAATCACCTGGCAAAGGTCGACTATCGTGTCTTGCCAACTTGAACTCCTTACCGCTACCCCCTCCTTCTCTTTCCCTATGGGAGTGGCCAAAACTTCTTCCTCC
Source organism: Chamaelirium japonicum (assembly GCA_947650365.1). Classification (NCBI taxonomy): domain Eukaryota; kingdom Viridiplantae; phylum Streptophyta; class Magnoliopsida; order Liliales; family Melanthiaceae; genus Chamaelirium; species Chamaelirium japonicum. Next base: position 13,218,981 of record OX393557.1, read on the forward strand.
ATATCGAGGTAAGTCGAGGCCCCACCAGGACAACGACAAGGGACAGACTCAATAATCCTGGGGGGAGGATACCCAGGATGAGGCCTTGCAGCACCTACCGAAAATAGAGAGAGAAGGCGAAGGAAGATGAGCCCGTAAGCTCAAGCGACCCCCTGATATAGTAGAGGCCTAAACAGTAGGGGCGCGGGCAGAAGTTCGAGCTCGGGACTCTACGGAGTCCGAAGACACGACATGCCCTTTCCTCCCTTAAGAAGGAGGGGGAGTGTAGCCGCGTGACATCTCTGATGTATTCACCTCAAGAAGACTCGGACTATGAGAAAGGTCTTCCTCCTCCCAGTCGTTGGGAAGAAACTGCAACACCTTGAAGGCAGATAGCCTCGTGACACAACATTCCACCACGTCGTCCTCAATGACAAGATTGGTGGACTCACCGAGCACAAGACGTCTCCTTGAACCCTCCAGTCCAGTTGACGCTGCAGCGCCTTCGGGAGCAACTATCTGCTGCCCTCGCCTACAATTATGGTGGATCTCGTATGACGCCTGAGGATTATGCAAAGTGTTGAGCGTCCATTTGGTGCGAATTATCCTTTTAGTATCATGCACATAGCGTCAGTTTCTTACGTATACTTTCATAATACACTTAAACTGCATGAGTTTCTTTGCACCATGATATAGTAGACTTTCATACGAACCCAACGGCATATTGGTTCGCTCTCATACATTGCATGCATGAAAAATACGAAGCCCGGAAGTCCAAATTATCCTTTTATCGATAATCGCGTTTGAATCTGATTAGCGTCATTTCATGTGTGTTTTTCAGGAAATTGATCCGGTTTTTGATGCAATCACCTCAAGAGCGATATGACCAAGCTGTGGATATTCTCGTGGCTCTCCGATGGAGGATGTACAACTCGTTGGAGGCCTATTCTGAAGAACGATGAAAACGGATAATTGCAATGATTCGGATGAGAGAAGACTTCAACAAGCTGATGCAATGCTTGATTCAAATTACAGAAGGAATACACACATGCAAATGGAATGCCGTAAGTTGACGAGCTCAGATGGTTCGAACGATGAAACTCCTGGATGACCACCCCTAAACTGATACCATCGACCACCCTTACCCATCCATATCTCCACATCCACAACCATCCGTGCATGGGCTGATCATAGTCGTCCAATCCCTTACATCCCACCGTCCGTCCATATACCCAGTTGTACCCGAGCCTCTTCTTTCCCGTGTCTCTAATTTCTTTTTAGTCCCAATTCATTCAAGCCGTCCGATCAATGAACCCATCCGCAACCCTCTACCCGACCTTATCCCAGCCGTCCTATTTACTCCGGGATCAACCCAACCTAGCTGTACCTAGTTGATACCCATGCATGCAAACCGAGCATCACAGCCAACCCAATATCACAGCCATCCATGCATCTATCCCTTTCTTCCCTTATTCAGCCCATGCACCGAACCCACCATGCATGCACCTGACCCAGCCGACCCTCTCTCTCAGTCCAAATCCCAGCCGCCCATTGCACTTGACCCAGCGGCCAGCTCTCTCCCGTTCCTTCCTCCTCTCTCTACAAAACCGGTGATCAACCCCCCCCCCCCTTCCGATCACAGCCGTTCCAGCTCCCGCTGCCCTTTCTTTCTCTTCTTTCTCTCTCCAGTTTAAAACCAAATCCGGTCCCTCTACACAATCACAGCCGCTCAAGCCCTTTAAAATCTGATCGCAGCCCTTACACCCTTAACCGTCCGACCCGATCATGGCCGTCCGTTCCGTCACGCAGCCCTGCACCTGATCCCACCGTTCCATGCATGCAGACCCCCGTTCCGATCGTCTCTCTCTCTCCTTCCATAACAGACCCCGACTTTCTCTCTCTCCCTCCTTGATATTCTCTCTCTAAATCTGAATCCCAACAGCCCAGACCGAACCTGATGGCATGCACGTCACCCCCCCCCCCCCCACCGAACTTCCAGCTCTCTCGTCCGTTTCTTTCTCCCCTTGTCTCTATCTAGCCCGATCTCCTTCCCATATCCGAGAGCCATGCAACCTGATCACAGCCCTCTATTACACCGAACGCTCTCTCCCTCCGGGACTCTCTCTCTCCTATATAAAGGGGGGCTAGGGAAAACAAAAAGGAAGAGGCTTGGACGACAGAACCTCTCACCACCGGACCGTACCTACTCCCATCACCTCCGAGGACCTTGGCCATCTACCACTTAGGACCACTTAGAACCCATCCGAAAACCCTAACCCGCTACCGGACCTAGCCTCCACCTCCGAGAATCCTACGTCAGTCGACATCCGAGCCGCCATCGTACCATCGTCCGAGCCGTCATCCATCATCCATACCATTGAAGCCGTGCCGCAGACGAGTCGAAGTGAAGGAGCATCGATCGGAGAGGAGGACACGAAGATCAAAAGCGTATTTCGAGCATGATCTGTATCTTGTTCTTCCCTTCTTTTACTTTTGATGTAGTGCAAACCATGATGAACTAAACATATTGCTAAGGCTGAGATGAAACCCCGGTTATAAATATTATTTAGGTTTATTTTATGTGATCTATGCCAATGCACCTTAATGTTTTATGCGATTCAATTCTTAATTAATTGATGATTCAATTTGCTCTCACAATCCATGCCATGTATTTTTTATAGTTAGCGCTAAAATTGACCATCATGCAATTAGACCTATTTTAATCGAATAATTAAAACCCAGATCTTGCATGCTTAACTTAGACATCGGATGCTCTGCTTATGTGCTTTGATCCGTTGTGCTTAACCTAGATGTTTGATGCTTCATTTTATTACACATGCTTGAATTGAATCCAATATTAAATAATTATATTTAAAGCCTAACGATCACATCCTCGAGTCGAGCACGGGATTTGTATTCCCGCATGCTACTCGTTCGTATAGATCATTTTGAATAAACCTAGTAATATGAATAACCGAGGTGGATTCAAATGCCTTAGTACCTTTTCTACTTGAAACTCGACTTACTGTAACTAGCTTGTTTTCCTTTTCTTAATTAATTTGCTTTTAATCTCAAAACAATCAACTCCCATTAAACTATAGTTTAAAGTAATTTAGGTTAAATAGTTAATAACCCTATATTAGACAGTTCCCTCATTAGCAATTTATGTGGGATCGACCTCGTAATACGCACCGCTCCTACAAGCGATTCGTACACTTGTGAGTTATAATTTAGATTAAATTAGCCCTTAATTTAGGATTAATTTAGATCGCATCAAGTTTTGATCTAAACTAATCCTAAATTAAGGGCTAATTTGATCTAAATTATAACTCGCAAGTGTACGAATCGCTTGTAGGAGCGATGCGTATTACGAGGTCGATCCCACAGGAATTGCTAATGAGGGAATTGTCTAATCTAGGGTTATTAACTATTTAACCTAAATTACTTTAAACTATAGTTTAATGGGAGTTGATTGTTTTGAGATTAAAAATAAATTAATTAAGAAAAGGAAAACAAGCTAGTTACGGTAAGTCGAGTTTCAAGTACTAGAAAAGGTACTAAGGCATTTGAATCCACCTCGGTTATTCATATTACTAGGTTTATTCAAAATGATCTATACGAACGAGTAGCATGCGGGAATACAAATCCCGTGCTCGACTCGAGGATGTGATCGTTAGGCTTTAAATATAATTATCTAATATTGGATTCAATTCAAGCATGTGTAATAAAACGAAGCATCAAACATCTAGGTTAAGCACAACGGATCAAAGCACATAAGCAGAGCATCCGATGTCTGAGTTAAGCATGCAAGATCTGGGTTTTAATTATTCGATTAAAATAGGTCTAATTGCATGATGATCAATTTTAGCGCTAACTACAAAACATACATGGCATGGATTGTGAGAGCAAATTGAATAATCAATTAATTAAGAATTGAATCGCATAAAACATTAAGGTGCATTGGCATAGATCACATAAAATAAACCTAAATAATATTTATAACCGGGGTTTCGTCTTAGCCTTAGCAATATGTTTAGTTCATCATGGTTTGCACTACATCAAAAGTAAAAGAAGGGAAGAACAAGATACAGATCATGCTCGAAATACGCTTTTGATCTTCGTGTCCTCCTCTCCGATCGATGCTCCTTCACTTCGACTCGTCTGCGGCACGGCTTCAATGGTACGGATGATGGATGACAGCTCGGATGATGGAACGATGGCGGCTCGGATGTCGACTGACGGAGGATTCTCGGAGGTGGAGGCTAGGTCCGGTAGCGGGATAGGGTTTTCGGATGGGTTCTAAGTGGTCCTAAGTGGTAGATGGCCAAGGTCCTCGGAGGTGATGGGAGTAGGTACGGTCCGGTGGTGAGAGGTTCTGTCGTCCAAGCCTCTTCCTTTTTGTTTTCCCTAGCCCCCCTTTATATAGGAGAGAGAGAGAGTTCGGTGAAGAGAGAGAGTCCCGGAGGGAGAGAGCGTTCGGTGTAATAGAGGGCTGTGATCAGGTTGCATGGCTCTCGGATATGGGAAGGAGATCGGGCTAGATAGAGATAAGGGGAGAAAGAAACGGACGAGAGAGCTGGAAGTTCGGTGGGGGGGGGGGGGGGGGGTGACGTGCATGCCATCAGGTCAGTCTGGGCTGTTGGGATTCAGATTTAGAGAGAGAATATCAAAGAGGGAGAGAGAGAACGTCGGGGTCTGTTATGGAAGGAGAGAGAGAGACGATCAGAACGGGGGTCTGCATGCATGGAACGGTGGGATCAGGTGCAGGGCTGCGTGATGGAACGGACGGCCATGATCGGGTCGGACGGTTAAGGGTGTAAGGGCTGCGATCAGGTTTTAAAGGGCTTGAGCGGCTGTGATTGTGTAGAGGGACCGGATTTGGTTTTAAACTGGAGAGAGAAAGAAGAGAAAGAAAGGGCAGCGGGAGCTGGAACGGCTGTGATCGGAAGGGGGGGGGGGGGGGGGGTTGATCACCGGTTTTGTAGAGAGAGGAGGAAGGAACGGGAGAGAGCTGGCCGCTGGGTTAAGTGCAATGGGCGGCTGGGATTTGGACTGAGAGACAGGGTCGGCTGGGTCAGGTGCATGCATGGTGGGTTCGGTGCATGGGCTGAATAAGGGAAGAAAGGGATAGATGCATGGATGGCTGTGATATTGGGTTGGCTGTGATGCTGGGTTTGCATGCATGGGTATCAACTAGGTACAGCTAGGTTGGGTTGGTCCCGGAGTAAATAGGATGGCTGGGATAAGGTCGGGTAGAGGGTTGCGGATGGGTTCATTGATCGGACGGCTTGAATGAATTGGGACTAAAAAGAAATTAGAGACACGGGAAAGAAGGGGCTCGGGTACAGCTGGGTATATGGACGGACAGTGGGATGTAAGGGATTGGACGACTATGATCAGCCCATGCACGGATGGTTGTGGATGTGGAGATATGGATGGGTAAGGGTGGTCGATGGTATCAGTTTAGGGGTGGTCATCCAGGAGTTTCATCGTTCGAACCATCTGAGCTCGTCAACTTACGGCATTCTATTTGCATGCGTGTATTCCTTCTCTAATTTGAATCAAGCATTGCATCAGCTTGTTGAAGTCTTCTCTCATCCGAATCATTGCAATTATCCGTTTTCATCGTTCTTCAGAATAGGCCTCCAACGAGTTGTACATCCTCCATCGGAGAGCCGCGAGAATATTCACAGCTTGGTCATATCGCTCTTGAGGTGATTGCATCGAAAACCGGATCAATTTCCTGAAAAACACACATGAAATGACGCTTATCAGATTAAAACTCGATTATCGATAAAAGAATAATTTGGACTTCCGGGCTTCGTATTTTTCATGCATGCAATGTATGAGAGCGAACCAATATGCCGTTGGGTTTGTATGAAAGTCTACTATATCGTGGTGCAAAGAAACTCATGTAGTTTACGTGTATTATGAAAGTTTACGTAAGAAACTGACGCTATGTGCATGATACTAAAAGGATAATTCGCACCAAATGGACGCTCAACACAAAGCTTAGACATTGCAGTGTTAGGATTGTAATGTCTAACGGAGCTAACATACCTATCAGGAAGTCCTGTAGTAGAAGCAGATCGCTCTCCTCTTCTGCCAGTCACTGTAGGCGGGCTAATGGGTTTAGCTGGCTGCTTCCCTTTTTTAAGAGTCGATCCAGAATGATGAGCCCTGACTGATGGAAGCTTTGGGAATAGCCGCCTCTAGTCGTCATCGCCTTCAGTGAGCCTCTTAATCATCTTATCCAACTATACCTTAACGGAGTCGTGAAATCTGAGTTATAGTGGGGTAGTAGTCCTCCACGATATCGGCAAGGTGCCAGGAACCTTGCAGCGTCCCCTCCACGGCCCCCCAACCACAAGCGAGCACTCTTTCCAGCCCCTCACGAAGTCGGACAAGCCGTCGATAGAAGGACTACAACTAGCGTGAGCTTGAAGGCTAAAGTAGGAGTACACGGAGCCGACGGTTACCTTGTAGTCCTTGAGGGTGTACTTCTTGAAAAGATAAGCCACACATATATGTTGCCTAGATAACTCTTCTACCACTTCCATACAGCGAAGGATCCTCCAGTTGTTACCAGCAATTTGACCAGGAGAAACTCCCATGCGCTCCAATAGTCGACCGGAGAAGCTCGCCAATGGAAGCCTCAGACCACACCTCAACTGTCCCAAAGTGACGATCTTCCGGTCATCTGAAGGGTCCAGGGGATCAGTCGCAAAGGAAAGAGAGATATCGGCAGGGAAGCTGAAAGCTAATCGAATGTCTTCCATCAGGGGGAGTTTCTTGGAAGAAGTAAACCACCCAAAAAGCCATCGTCGATGAAGAAGAAGCGGGCCGACAAGACGAGAGGTGCGACTGCTCGATATGAAAAATGCGATCGGTGAGGCGCACTACCATTAGACGACCGTATGTTGCCCACGAGACGAGCGACTGGTGGCAGGCGGACTTGAGACGCATAACCGACCAGTCAGCGCGAAGTGCGCAACCGGTCGAAGGGCTCGACCGAGTGACTTGATCGGCGAGGGTAGTCGAGCGCGAGATGCGCGACCGGCCTAAGAGACGTGCGACCGACCCAAAAGATGCCCGACCTACTGATGAGAAAGAGAGAAAAATTTAAGGCAGAGACAGAAAATGAGAACCCTCTAGGCTCTATTTATAGAGGAACTTGGAGCCTTGGAGGTCGGTTCGAATCTCGAGGATGTTAGGATGCATATAGTGATGCCATATGGCGCAAGCAAGGAGGAAGCATGTCAAGCATTTATGACACCCGCAACATGAAAGTCGGGGAGTGAGTTTTTCTTGGAACACAAATCGAGGCGGAATGGTCTTGACTAGTCGAGAAGCATCCAGAAACCGATCGATCAGGAGGGGGTATTGTGTGTACCTTAACAAATAAAGAAGGAAAAACGCCTAGGACTCGGCCGTGCACCTCGCACCAGACGACCGTGCATCTCGCCCGGCTACACCCTCGGTCGGCCGCGCTTCTCATTGCGATTGGCCGTGTGCCTGGTCGACCGCGCGTGTGGTCGACTGCGTGCCTGGTCGGCCGCACGTCTCGCCACAATCGACCAATTTGTGACTCTCGAGCCTAATAGTAGGTGGCTCGCTAGCCAACCTGTAAAGCTTGGCTGATCAAAGCACCAACGAATAAGACGGGAGCTCTGCTTTCTCTGCACGGTTCCGATATTTGTGCAATGAGTTCACACGAAGACCACGCATCCAGATCGTATAACAGTTAATTCCGAGAATTTCGATCGGGCGACGGTTACGGGGAGGTAGCCCACACCTCGAAATCCCCAGTCGACCAATATGGCAAGAAACATCCCTGATCATTACTACCAAGTGCTGGCCAAGTGACACGTCGCCCACTTGCGGGGTAGTTACGCAAATCGCGGGACGCGCCAGCAATCCTGCCCCGCTCGAAGCATCCCAACTGTCATCCCAAAGCACTATAAGAGGGGACCTACCCCCTTAGAGAGATGGATCAGAATTCTGGAAGAAGATGTGCTGCCCAATTCTTTCTGGAGTTTTCAGAGCTTGAGAGAGAGAGAGAGAGAGAGAGAGAGAGAGAGAGAGAGAGAGAGAGAGAGAGAGAGAGAGAGAGAGAGATACACTTGAGAGTTCGGCAATTGGGAGGCCGGTCCTCTCGGGTGTAATCGGGCCAGGGGGAGAGCTTGTAACTTGTTTAGCTTACTAGTGCATTCTCGCCCCATCCTGTGGTTTTTTTCTTCGACGTTACGAAGGGTTTTTCCAAGTAAACCTGGTCCACTTGTTCTTTGGATTGTTAAATTGTGCCTTCCAATCGAACTGCCCAATTTCCAACCCCCCCCCCCACCACCACCACCACCCACATGTGTGTTAACAACAAATATGGACCCACCAGGGGATAGGAGAGTTGGCAAAGCAACTGATGCTTTGGTGATGAGGTTGTGGGTTCAACTCTTCCTCCCCTCGATTTACCCAGGAGTGAAGTGGGAATTGCCGAGTGGGTCGGTCTTCACTCCCGGAGGGATTAGTTCGAGCCTGAAGTGGGCCATTGCCCGAAAGGTTTCGGGACACCCGCCGATCTAAAAAAAAAAGCAACAACAACAACTATGGATGTTTTCATATGGTCAGCATTGCTTTCAGGTGCAGTGAATTACTTCTTAACTCAGGTTTCTACACGAATGTTGTAGAGGGTGAGATGAGGATTTCAATATTTTTGGAATTGTCGAATTTGGTTGATATCAAGAAATTTACAAAGGTTTAAAGTTGTCTCGGTTTCATTCTTTCCTCTTGTATATGTGCGGCAGCAGCAAATATGCATGTTTGGTATGGTTGGGACTGTTTTTAGGTACAGTGAATTACTAGTTGGCTAATGTTTCTACATGGATGTTGTAGAGGGTTAGACAAGGATTCTAACGCTTTTGTAATCGTTGAATTTCGTAGAGAATCGAGGAATCTACGAATGTGGCTTTAATTTCATTCTTTTCCCTTAGTAGGATTGGTACTTTTTGGTGGGTTTTTTTGAATCGTTGCTTCATCCTAATGTTAGTAATAGTGTGAATCGTAGTTTAAATGAAACCTTTTTAGGAGAGTCAACGCTCAAAAGGAAAGCTTATTGGGATTGGAGCTCATATCCATCTTCTAAGAAGGGCTTCTCACAAGTCCCCCAAAATGCTTTACACTCCTTGGGTTTTCAAACTTCAAACTATGGTCTTTCAATTGCAATGGCATTTACAGACACCGCTCTAACTGTATGCCGGCTTAGCTGGTCAGACATATGCAACACGTGGCCTTGGTCAAGAGTTTGAATAAGTGCTACAACACATTCAGGGCTACAACTCGGGCGGGTTGGATCAGGTTGGAGATCAACCCAAGCCCAACCCAGGAAAAAATTTTCAAGCTCGGGTTAAACTCAGATTAGCGCAAGTTGGAGGCTCGGATTGGTTTGCAAGGGCTCGATTAATGCTTATTTTATAACTTGTCCGAAGTTTTGAATTTGAATGACAAAAAAAATTAACCAATTTTATTGCCATCCTTAGTCCTTTTCAATAAGGTGCCTCTTGCCTCTATTGTCTTATGGTTTGTAGCTCTTTGGGTTTGGGAATATGATCAATATATTTCTAGGAATAAGATTTGTGGGACCTATACGGTGACTTGTTACCCTCAAACTTGGGTTCAGGTTGCCCAACCCCTTGACCCAAGCCCAACCCAAACTTAGTTCAAGTTGACTTTTTCCAACCTGAACCCAACCCGTTCTTCAGTAAAATGAGCCCAAATCCAACCCAGGGTCGGGTTGGGTCGGTTCAACCAGCCTTCCTCCTACTCTGTAGCGGCGGGTCTCTCTGCCTTTCAGCTTGTGGGGTTATTGACAAATGGAGGTTATTATCTCGCTCTTGTGCCAACTTTCGATCCTTGGTCTACCTTGTGCTAGCACACTAACAAGTGATGTAATGACCACTTGGTCTCTTTTTTAAAAAAGTATTTTTAAAACAACTTGGAACCTCATAAGACGTACACACGACAACAACTAACCATGTCAATGTAGTGTCATCCAACCTGGACCAGAGAGGCATGCATGCGGTGTTTGGAATGGCTGGCTTTCAATTTGCTGAAGATAGCCCACACCCGATATGTCCCCGTTCCATCCCTACTCTTTTGTTGAAGGTAACCCACGCCTGCTACCCCATCGCCAACCATGTGCAGGCCGTCGTCCGCCTCCGTCACCAGCAACCCACCACCGTTGTACCCTCCTCCTTCATCCCCTTCTTCTTCCTTCTCCTCCCCTCCATCTTCCTCCCTCCTTTTTCCTCTTTTTCTTCTTCTTCCTCCTTCTCCTCCCCTTTTCCGCATTCTCTGACTGTATGCACAAAAGGTGTGTTCAGTTTGATATGGTCAAATGTTACGATTTCTATGAGGAGGAGGACCGAAAGAGAAGGGAAGATAGGAGGAGGAAGAAGGTAAAGAGGAGGAAGAAGAAGAAGGGGAGGAGGAGACAAGGACAACGGGTTGGATGGGCGGGCACGATTGAGGAAAAAAAAAGAGTGGTCTATAGACCGGGAGCTGCTTATCGTAAAAAGATGTGTTGCCTTTAGAGTGGAGCTGCCAAAGATAAAAACGTGGGCTGTATATCATCCTTCACAAAACTGGATCGAATCCCGTTCCTCCCCTCTTTGACGCGAACTGGGGTTAGGGTTTTGGTTCTTCCAAGGGATCTCGAACAATGGCTCAAGCCGTCGAGGAATGGTACAAGCAGATGCCGGTCATCACGCGGACGTACCTCACGGCCGCCGTTGTCACCACCGTCGGCTGCTCCCTTGAGGTCCCCATCTCGTCCCTCGTTTTAAGAAATTACAAGATCTCCAAATAGTCTTTCTATTCTGTGAATCTATATCTGCTTGATTCCGACTTACAATGCTTTGGGTCTTTGCTCTTCATTTCGATTCGGATGAGTTACGAGGTGGATGAGAGTACTGTTTTTTCTTGATGTGATTGCTCGGCTTTTCGACAGATCATATCGCCACATCATCTGTACCTGAATCCGAAGCTTGTAGTTCAGCGCTATGAGATCTGGCGCCTCATCACCAACTTCTTGTACTTCCGCAAATTGGGTAATTTGAAATTATGATTTTAGTGTTATTTTATGGTTTTCAAGTTGATAGAGGCATGAATTCACTCACATTTATTGGGTTTCTTTGCTTACCATAATTATCTTTGCATTAGACTATTTTGGGTATGTTAGATACCATCACACCCCAAAACCCGGGTTGTAAGGGAAGGTCCACAGGGGGTATATTAAGCGGGTGATGGGTCCTTCCCTCACCGATGTGGGACTATCTGTCAACACTGCCCCTCACGAGGAGCATGCGTGGCAAGGCACGATCGGTGGGGAGCACTCAGAGCAGGTTGTGAGGGTATCTAACATGGTATCAGAGCTAGGGTTCACCGTCGCTTGCTCTGGATGACCCACACCGATTGTGCCTTGCCCCACGTGGGAGGTTCCTTGCCACGCATGCTCCGCTTGAGGGTGAGTGTTGATGGATAGTTCCACATCGGTAAGAGAGGCACCCATCACCTGCTTAATATACCCCCTGTGGACCTCCCTTACAACCCGAGTTTTGGGGTGTGAGGGTATATAACAGGGTAGAAGTAGAATCTTTTTTTTTTCTCAACATATTTCTATTCTACCCATTATTTTGTGTACCGTGGCTAAGCTGAAGATGGTGGGGTTGATGTGCGGCAAAAATGGGAGGGATAAAAATCATCCATGATCCCACATTTTTTTTTAAAGCAGGAGACTGCAAAGAAAGAAGTCCACCCACAATCAAAGGCCTCACAAGCTCTGTTACCAAAAACTTTGATTTTTTTAATAAGTCTCGATTAAAACACGACTTATTCAGTAAACGTTTACTACACGACTCTTTCCCGATTTTTTGAAAAAGTCACGATTTTATGAAAAAGTCACAATTTTCACGTTTTAATCCTGATTTACGCGTTTTAATCCCGATTAATTACGTTTTAATCTCGTCATGTATTGCTCAAAAAACTTATTGTAAAATCTATATATAAATATGTTCTAAAAGTCTACCGTTTGTTTCTCGACTTTTTACCGACATTTCCGACTTTTTCCTGATTTTTCTAACTTCTTCCCTGGCCAATTTTTTCCCGACTTCTGACTTGGTAACTATGCTCACAAGGGGTCCGACTCCTTGTCTTCGAGTTTAATTGGATGTCCCTCCTCTGGAGGGCTCCAATATAATAGTAAATTTGTTTCAAAGTCTAGATTTAAAGTCATTTAATCTTGCATTGGAAGCTATTATTTTCTTTCTTTACTTTAGAAGGGTCCTGATTTATTAGTATATTAGTTAAAGAAGTTTCAAGTCGATCATGGTTAAGTTTTGGGTTGGTTTGAGATTGTCTGCTCATATATAAGGGAAGTTCAGAATTACGTGAATAAGATTCAAGAGTTTTTCACCTCTTTTCTTGGAGACTTTTGGAGCTTCCTTGATGGTATGCCTTGAAAATTCCTTGATGCGATGCCTCAAAAACAATAGGTGTGACTCTTTATTCCCTGCCTAGAATTTCGGTGCTTCTAATAATTATCCTTAGGTTTTCTATTGTTCATGAGTGCTTTTTTTAATATGGAATCTTGTTACTTATTTTATCTATAGTTTTGTTAAATCTTAAATTTCTTAGCCAATGCACTCATGAAACCCATCTACAAGCCTGGATCAAGTAGAAACCCCAGCTCTTCCTTTCTAGACCCTGTACTTTTTCAACAAAAATAAATTCCAGTAAACCCATCTTATAGAGATTACCCCCATAAATCTTCAACATCAAAGAAAACCCTTTGAGATCCCTATTCCTCTTGATAAGGAACCCATTATGGAACCCAAGACCACTTTCATGGTGCAATTTCAGATCAATCACATATTTGATCACACCTAGAAAATCTTGAATTTCTTCCCCATGTTTCATCCAAAACCAAGTGGATCCTCATTCTTTCTCCTGCTTCGGTGGCATGATACTATGATGTTAGCTAAAGAAATGAATTTGCTTGTTGAATCACATCCACATCCATATGAAGTTGCATAAGAGTAGATGTGTTTTTTCCCATCACAAAGCAATGCAGGTTATTTTTAAACATAGAAAATATGCAGATTCCATTGGTATGACATTATATTGATGAAAACCCATCTTATTCTGGTGACAATGCTATTATGACCAGGAGATGGGCAATATTGATAAAACGAACACTCACAATTTCTTGTTCAAAGAGCCAAAAGTTGTACATGGAGCGTATGAAGTTTGAACAGGGGTCAAAGAAGAAAGTTGAATCAATTAAAGATTCTTATATTAGTTCTTTTATTTGTCAAGAAAAAGGTTGAAAGCAAATGAGGTGTCATGGAAGGGCATCTTCTCAAATTAGTTTTTTAAAAATTGAGGAGATTTTGAAACCCTACATGGAAGCGGACCTCCGCGTGATAAGCAAAACAAAGTTATCAAATCAATATATAATCCATACATCGAGCAGTAGGAACGCCAAATGGAACGCCAAATGTGAAATATGCCATTCAAAGCCTTGTGAATATTAGTCAACACTGAGCTACCAATGGTGTTTTTAGTGATACTCTTGTGATCATTTGTCCTCCGGATTCTCCGAATCCTTTTTCATGTAATCATAGCTACCCTTGGTTGTTACTTATGGCTCTTCAGGTTTCCTATTAGTAGGAATGTTAAATGAGCTGTGAGCTGCCGGTTTAGAAAGTGAGCTGCGGCTATTTTGCCCCACCTAAGAGTTTTGGAATTTGATGAAATTTGGTGAGGGTGTTGTCTAGGGTAAGATGATCATCCTCACCAATTTTCATCAAATTCCAAAACTTCTAGGGGGGTTAAATGGTCGAAGCAAAATCTGCCGTCCGCAGTCACCGTTAAAATCTGCAGATTTTGCTTCGACCATTTGACCCCCCTAGAAGTTTTGAAATTTGATGAAAATTGGTGAGGATGATCATCTTACCCTAGACAACACCCTCGCCAAATTTCATCAAATTCCAAAACTTATAGGGGGGTCAAAATACTCGCAGCTCATTTTCTCCTACCGCAGCTCACAGCTCAACGTAACAGCCCCCTTCCTATTAGTGTTTATCTTCAACAGCCTGATCTTACTTGTTAGACACATCATTCCTTAGGCTGGCTTCATCTAAACTTTTTGTCCAATTGTATGGTTGCCTTTTCTCATAGTGAACATTAATATGATTCTCTAAAAGCTATCATCCATCTTCTGTCCACATGATTGACCTTGACATCCATGTTCTTGCAGCTTCTTGCTAGATTCAAGAGGCTCTGCATTGTTGTTGGGTCCAGTTGCTCTTATTGCGAATCAATGTTGATTCGATTTCATTGGATTGACAAGGTGGAACTTAATTGTCGGGCAATCTTGGAAGAGAGATAGATAAGGGTTAATCAAATGGAGAATAAAAAAAATGACATTTAGTCAGCACGTACAAGGTAATAAAGATAGGCTAATTTTTTTTTAGGTTCTTATGTAGAGCTAGAAGAAAACAGTTAGGCTGATTGCTCCATGATGAAGCAATGTAACCATTATCTTTCCTATTTGGATACGAATTCACATACTTTCTGAACTTACAATTTAAGTAGATCTAACTGCACCGATAGTGATGCAGATTCATCTATTTGCAAGTTGCAACAAGTTAAGTGAGTGAAAATGCATTCTAAAAGCTTATCGTAGCTTCGTCCAAACACTCTAGATTTTAGGTTTCTTGATTTTTTAATCCCTTGGAGATTTGGATACAGTACAACACTAATCAAATGATAATGGCATCACCATTCTTTGTCCACTTTTGGCACTCATCTATATATTGAAAGTGTCAAGTCTAACAGTATGTCAGATAAAAGGTCTTATTATTTTAATCAAATTATGGTCTGTTTATCCCACTGATCATTCATTAGATGCATACATCAATAAAAGTCCATAAGAACATTTAAATGATAAAGGCATGTCTCCATGTCAAGTGTCCTTTAAGGATTCTGTGTTTGGGTGACATTCTGTTTCCTATATAAACCTACATGGCTTCTGACTTATGACTTAAGCCCTAGGCAACTAATTTAACCTTTATGACTTCTTAATAGATAGCCCTATAACTCTATAAGTCAGTTGAAAAAAAATGAAATGATCAGTAAAACCAAAAATAGACATCCTTCTTTCTCAACACCATTACCTAATTCTCACTAAAGCTAGAAATAAGTAACATTCTATCCTTCAAAGAATTCCTAATGGGAGATAAAACTGCTTTCCCATTTAAACTTCTGATAGCAACACAACTCTTTTTTTTTTTTTTTGTAATATTGTAGGACGACATTAGGCTAATCATTTCCCTTTATAGCTGAAACTGTTCTGCAATGTAGTTTCTGTTGTTTGGTTATGCTTTAATTTTTGTTGTTTATAATTGAAATTTGACTTGAATTCTTGTTTATTAGGCTTATTTCAAGGTTGATTCCAACCTTGTGTTCTCATGTTGACCCAACTACTTTCTTGCATCGACAGACTTGGACTTCCTTTTCCACATGTTTTTCCTTGCTCGATACTGCAGGCTACTTGAGGAGAACTCGTTCAGGGGACGAACATCAGATTTCTTTTACATGCTCTTATTTGGTGCCACTGTTTTAACTGGAATTGTTTTCATTGGTGGGATGATACCTTATGTGTCCGGGACGTTTGCAAAAATATTATTCCTGAGCAACTCATTGACCTTCATGATGGTCAGTCACTAAGACTGCCTCGTAATTTGTGCATTATATCTGTTCAATTGATTTAGTCTTTTTGATTGTTGATCAAACGTACTTTGTGTTTTAGACTTTTTCTTCTAAAGTTAAGGATGTCGAATTATGTTTATTCTGCAGGTTTATGTCTGGAGCAAGCATAATCCTTTTATCAACATGAGTTTCTTGGGCCTGTTTAATTTCGCAGCGGCCAACCTTCCATGGGTGAGTGATACAACCATACAAGCACTTAACTTTTTGGGATGGTTAATTTAAATAATTTTTTTATAAGGGGAAGAATAAGGGGTTGGTTATAGTTCTCCTCCAAGTTGGGTGCTGACACATTATAATTGAATAACTGACCACATCCTTTCTTTTGAGTGGCTTACAACTCTTAGAGTCTGATTGCATTCAAAAAAGCAAAGTAAATTACGTTTCAGTGAACTTTTAAGAATTTCATCAAATAGAAAGAACACCTGAAGGCGTCTGTCTTGTTTTGTTGTAAGTTGTAACTTGTATCAAAGTCAAAGCTTAAGAGTTTCAGAGTACAGATTTTTAAAATGGATAAACTACACTTTGACCCCCTGCGGTTTATGAAATTACACTTTGACCCCCTGTCTATCATTTTTTTTGTAAAAAAATTATTAAAACCTAGACTTGTCTAAAGACAAAGTTGTAATAAAGGGTATTTCATATTTTTTTTCTGCATGTTATAATGGCAAAATGATCATTTAAACTGAAAGTTGTCACTAGAATGTTGAGTTTTAACTAAGTACCATTTTACCATTATAACATAGAAAAAGTATGAAATATCCTTTATTATAACTTCGTCTTTTGACAAATCATTATTTTAATAATTTTTTGATAAGTAAATATGACCGATAGGGGGTCAAAGTGTAATTTTAGAAACCTCAGGGGGGTTAAGTGTGTAATAAACATAAACCTCAGGGGTAAAAGTGTAATTACTCGTTTAAAATTTCACCCAAATGTAGTTTATTGCTTTGAATGCAATCAAGCCTTTAGGGTTAACCATTTTCTTATTTGGAGAATTATCAAGATGCACTACCAAGTCTACCATTCTCTATTTTCCCCCTATTTTTGTTTTGGAAGATTTATAATTTTGATTTCTTTTAAGGTGTCTACCCCTTCTAGATTGCTGCCCAGGCAATTGGCTAACTCCATTAGTCTGGGATCACAAACAATAACAACATTATAATCGGCTATTAACTTCATATTAGTGGTACTTATGGGGTCATAACTTGATTTGTATCCAACTCGTCCCCAAAATCTTGATATGTGGATTTGTTTTGCGCTCCAAACCCAGATTCGATTCTTCGGGTTTGCGAAGGCTAGACATGATAGACCCAAGCGGACTCTTTTTAGACCCCACTAAGTTCAAGGTGTTGGGTTGGCCCATAGAATTCAAATTCAACTTGAGCCTAGTTGGAGATTAGGTATGACTTAACTAGGTGAGTAAATGGATCAAATCTTGGTTCATATTATAGCTGCATGAAGCTAGTCGAAGAGCAAGAGCATGTTGGAGTGTAGAAGTGTTATCATGTAGTATGATAGAAAGAGGGAGCATGGAAAAAAGAATATGAATGAAAATTGTCATATACTCTATATTTGGCCACAAAGACATGCTCAATGATTCTTTGTTATAGTATTTGTAACATCTTAAGATTGAAAAGGAGTCCAGTTCACAAGTGATTTGTGTGTTCATAGTGGCTTTAGCTATTGGTGTGAAATAAAATAAAGAGTGACTAGTCTGAGTAGTCTCTATGCCCTGGCGAGGCCTGGGGAACGTCGAGAATAGGGGGGAATCAACCAGTTCTGTGACACGCAAAGGCGTCTGTTAAGCCCTCGATGCCCAGTGTTCACGATCACAGTAGTCCATTAATCCCTCGATGATGCAAATGTGTTTGTGAGAGTTTGAAATCCCGTGAAAAACTGCCACATCCCACATGGCATGTATACAAAGCGAGGGGGGGGGGGGGGGAATGGGGTAAGTAACTAAGTATGTCCATCACTAACGTTTGAAGGTTCTTGGAAGTTGGAACTATGGTCCACATGCTAGGCCTAAACCAAATTTAGGATCGGTCTATCATGCCAGACTTAGGCACGATCTGGCCAATTTTGAATCTCCTGGAATATAAGATGGGCCCAAGTAAACTGAGAATATTCCTCTAGGCAATAGACGGTAAGGGACCCTAAAGATTATATCAAGAAGAGTGCTTGTGTTTCCAATTTAGTCATGAAATGTCATGTTCAATAATACATGGAAAGCGGCGATATCGCCGATATGTCTACATTGAAGTTGATTTGCAACTTCTTGTACTCATTTACTATATGTTCTATATTGAAGATCTTTGTAAAGTCAACAGTCAATGCCTACGTTGGTCTTTTCTATTGTTACAGGTTCTTTTGGGCTTCTCCGTACTCGTCGGTGCCAGTGCATGGGTGGATCTTCTGGTATGCAAATCAACAATGTTTTACCTTTATTAAATATGACAGAGTTGTTGAATAGTGACTCTTTGATTAAAAAGGTTATTAGAAAGATCCAAAGACCCGAATACTATAGGCTCAATCAAATATGGATCTTGTTTGAAAGATCCGACTATAATCCCTTATCTGGGGGGTATGGATATGTATCTAGGTAGAGCCTATCGAGGTCTTGGACTGTTACCATCCTCGATAAAACCGGACCTCATATTGTTCCCCTTCACCCTTTCGTTGTTATTACCGCTATATTGTTCCCCCATGGTTGATCTTGCCATTTTCACCCTTATTCGTTTTGATTACTGAAAAGAAATAGTCTTCCAACCGGTATCTGCTATGGTGATGCAGGGTATGATAGCTGGTCATGCTTATTACTTCCTTGAAGACGTTTATCCAAGGATGACCGGCCGACGCCCCCTGAAGACCCCTGCCTTCATCAGATCGCTATTTGCTGACGAGACGGTCATGGTGGCCCGGCCAGCAAACACGAGGTTTGCACCTCCGGCGCCTGAGCTGCATCAAGATTAGGTCAACATGACGTTCGAGAACCATGGGGAGTGTTAGCACATGTCCCCACCCCAAGGCAAAAGGATCCTGTAATCAAATACGCAGTCGTCTCATCTCATCTCATCACTGACTGGTTTTGGATTTCTCAAAGACTTGAGGCTTTGGGTTTCTCAAAGGCGAGGTGTGAGAGTTTGAAAGTCGATGGCTTCCATCAGTAAATGAAGCCTTGTAGTCTCCTGTAGTTGGCTATACATAGCTTTAATCTTAGTTTGTAGTTGTCTGTGTATATGGAATTTGGAAAAGCAATTCCCTGGAGAATCACATTGCTTCTTGTGAAATTCTTACTTGAAAGCAGTTTGGACTTTTTTTTTTTTGGTATTAGAAAAGGGGATCAACCTAGGGATGGCAACGGTGCAGTTTCGAAACCGCACCGCAACACCGAACCGCCAAATCGAACTGGCACCGTGACGGTGTACCATAAGTAAAACCGAAACCGCATCATGCCGTGCACCGCGGTTTAACATTATAATGGTATAAACAGTGTGATTTTTTGCGGTTTTGGGCAAAACCAAAACTGCACCGCGACGGTTTTATATTTTGGCAAATCAAAACTGCACCATGCTGTGCGGGGACTGCACCGTTGCCATCCCTAGATCAATCAGATCCTAGGAGACACCATAGCTTGGCATAAGCAGAGAAACAAACCACCACCCGGTGGCGAGCCAACACTGCCACACACGATGGACTATAAGCGTCGCCACACACGGCAGAACACAAGATAAGGGAACCAAGCGTCCTACAACACCAACCATACCACTCTGGCGGAATTACAAGGGTGGAAAAACAACACCCCACGAAGTAAACATACAAGATACAAGAAAACAAACCCAAAATCGCTACCAAAAAAGGGATCAACATCAGCAATGCCGCATCCCCCGACTGATGCCGACCAATCGTCGCTGCCACGATCCAGGCTGGACACCGCCCCACCGAGAGCAGAGGAGGTGGGGATCATGCAATCCATTGTCAGAATATCTGCCACCCAGGGCAGGCTGGGGTCCATATACACCACGCCACCGCATCCGCATGGGGCCACCGCCACGATCCGAGCTCTTATCCCATCAGGATGGGGGTCTCACTGTAGGGGAAATTGGCAAGAATTGTCCGACGAGGGCAAGCGTTTTCGTCATACTCTCCTGTCAGGTTGGATGTAGTTCCAAGTGCTTGCCCTTCGAACTTACACAAAGATGTGCCCTCAAAAATAAACCCACAGAGATAGCGCCCTCAAAATACACAGAAAGGAGCCACCACAGGTCCACATGACTCAAAGGAGAACATCATAAGCATCGCGGCGGCGACAAGGATGAAACCGCAACAGTACCCCCGATCCGCCTCCGAGCCACCAGCCGTGTAGTTCCAACTCATGATGCAGTTTTAACTCCTCCAATACTATTCACTCCTATAAAAAATGTGGGGTTGGAACTCATCCCAAAATCAGGTGGAGTACAAACTCATCGGTTTGTTTCGGGTCAAACCAGCCCCCCAACTGGACATTGCTACCGCCGACCACCACTGCTACAACAACATTGCGTGGGCTTGCGTAAACAACAAGATAGGTCTCCCTAGTCCCTACCTGTGAACTGGACAAAGCGCATCTATTGACACCATACATAGTTTTTGTCCAAGTTTATTTAGCCAACACACAATCTGAAATTATGGCAGAAAAGAAGATAAATGTTCGATAAGAGTCATTATTTGGACCAACTAATAACATCCCACAGCTTTTAAGGCCAGCAACAAGCTCGGAAGCAAAGGAATTTTGATATCAAAATTCTAACAATGGACTCGCATTGAACAGCATTCGATCCTGACAGCAGTTTTCCCCTTTGTATCGAGAAAAACCGTCCCATGTCGCACAATGAGACCGGGGGCCATGAAGACTGAATTTTCGTTTTGAGCTTCGGACGAGCACAGCGAGAAGGTTTAGAAGTGAGAGAAGGGCCGGCTTCATATCGATTGGCAAAGGAGAAGGTGACTGTCTAAATAGAGAGCAGCAGCATCATTCACAACCTCCTGATACCTGTCAATACAATTGAAGATGAATTTTTACCTGACATGCATGTATTTCATTAGAATATTTTACTGACATAAGCCAGAAAAAAAAGGGGGTTAATTCGTGATTAGTCCCTGACAGGTCACAGAACAAATGTCAAAGCTGTAGGACGTCAAAACATTTGCATTAACGTTAGATCCTTGATCATTTTTAGAAGCCCATAAATGCCCATAGCTGCCATCTCTTTCGAGCAGAGCTGCCATGGCGATCTCCGGCGCGAGCAACAGAGGTGGCGGCGGCGATCTCGAGTTGCAGCTGCTTGCCACCGTTGCCCCGGTGGCGGCGAGCAGCGGAGATGGGAAGGAATGAGGGCCAGAGGGGTTAGGTTTAAAAATCCCAGATATAGGGTTCTTCCCATGGCCTCTAGATCTTAGGTTTAGGGTTAGGTTAAGTTTGGTTCGGTTCGGCAATGGCGAGTAGCTCCGGCCACAAGATCCGGTGTTGGAGTGATTCGGAGGTTCGGTTAGTTTCAGAAAAACCAATGGCAAACTAATTGAAAATTTAAATTACTTTGAAGGGTATTTCATCAACAACATGTTGGGGGGACTTTAGCTAAAACTGATATCTTGTTGGGGACCGCTCACCAGCTCCCCCCCAAAACAATGCATTGGATTTCTGAGATAAAATCTAATCATTGAACATTGTCCACACAAACATGAAAGTCAAATGGAACGACATGCTCACAACCCCTTAGTCTCGTTTCATTGCACAAAGCTTCACTGCAGGGTTTTAAATCTCGGCCGATACCGGTACGTACCGGTTTTGGCCGGTTCGAGACCGGTACTGCATCCGATCCCGATACCTGGCCCGTATCGGCTGGTACTGGTACGTACCGGTCCGTATCGGCCGGTTCAGGCCAGTACCGACCGGTACGGACAGGTTAAAGTTTTTTTTTTTTTTTGGCTTTTTGGGTTTTTTTCAGGTTTTTTTTCTCAACCGGTATCAGTTCGTATCGGCCGGTACCGGTACGTACCGGCCGGTACATACCGGTTCGGGGCCAACCGATACCACGACCGATACCGTGATTTTAAACCTTGCTTTACTGATCTAGACAAATGAAAGAGGCCCCCTCGTGTGCGATCTCGTTGGTGTAACGCGGTTTCACAAAAAAAAAGTTTTGGAATTCCAAAACTTTTTTATCGTGTTATAAAACTTAAACCTAAACCTAATCCTAAATCAAAAACTTAATCTTAATCCTAAACCTAAAACCTAATTATAATCCTAAATTCTAAACCCTAACCCTAGCCAAATTTTCTAAACCCTAATGACAATCACTATAGCAGTTGTAGTAACTACAGTAACACCAAAAACCTAACCCTAATCTTAAGTTCTTGCATAGACAACTTGGAGGTTGACAGCCTCTCGAAAGACCCAAGTGGATGCATGTAGAGAATTTTATGGTTGAGGTACAAGCAAAGAGAACGGAACCAAAAATATACACAAATCGGCTCAGGAGCGTGTCAAGTCTTCAATCCATAGCCTCCATAGCCTGGGAAGTACTCGCTGCGGTGACACAAAGATGGTCGATAACAAGGTGAAAATGGACCCAGAAGAAGACAGAAAGAGAGAATATACACAGATCCCCCTAACAGAGGAAAACCAAAACTCAAATCAGCTGAAAGATGACCACCCGAGTCCCGGCTCCATAATGCAGTTCCAAAGCTTTTTCGTGTAGATACAAGTTGGTTTGATGATTGCTTTCTGTCTCTAGATATTTCATCTGAGAGAGTTAAACAACGTTTTACTTTCACCTTGATTGGTTTTGAATATCCTTCAATACTTCTGATTGGGCGACACTAGCACCGAAGGATCAATGAAAAAAAAATTAATCGAGTAATGGACCTCCACACCCCTCCAAAGTTTGTCTTAGACAAATATGATATTAGATGACGATTTAAGTAAAATGCTAGGGTTTTAGAGGAAACTACACTACCAGAATCTTATAGTCTAAAACACAACAGGCCCCAACATCTGCAGTCAGCCCTTGGATGTTACCATGCACATCGTCTTGGACTCCTAAGTGACTCCTAAGGCCTACCGTACCTCTACTTCCAAATAGAATACACAATCGGAATCAATCTCTGCCCCAGCTCCCAATAGTTGCCTACAAAGTATGAATATGATCTATGATGATAGTTCAAGTGAAAGGTAAGGTTTCTCAGGGAACAAAATTCTAATTCGAAGCACAACACGTCTAACCACTCACAGTCAGAATGCGAACAGGTTGGATCCCCCTAACAAGCCATCTTCCTTCTACACATTGGACGTCTGGATGATAATCCAGAAGTATGGATCAAAATGTGTTTCACTGGAGGAACCACATCAAAAGGTGGTCTGATGCAAAACTTTCGGAAATATATAACAGGGAGTGAGGGAGGCAATCTCTTTTACAAGAGGTTTCTTGCCCTCCAAGTCACGAAGATCCTCTCAATACCCTAATTTACTAGTCCCTCAGAAGAACGATCTTCATAATTGTATAGAACCGGCTATGGGGCCCACATATTAAAGAGGCACCAAGTGAATGGCATGAGTGAGAAAGAAGAAAATTTTCTATGTGAAATGCCTCCCTCCTAAAAAAGTAAAAAGTAACATATGTCCCATAGGAAGCAGCATCCACCCTTCTTTCCCATGCTGCATGCAAAACAGTAGAACACACCCACAAAAATCGGTTGCACTCCTGTAATTTTAGCAAGCCCAACACTGACTAACCTGCAGAAGTGAATCCCAATTTTCCCATACAGAAGTGAATCCAAACTTCTTACACATATCTGTTTTCCCATTTCCAATCTTAGTGGTCCAAATCAGCCTACCAGTAATGCAAATAAGACCACATCAAAAAATCATTGCATAGCATGTATAATTTACTTATTTACCACGTACTGCCGGGGAAAGCCTTCTTCCACTTCCTTCAACATCTCAAATTTTTGTAAGAACTTCTTCAGTTTCTAGACAATCCCCTAGGCATGGTTCAAAAATTCCAAATATCTCGTGGAATGTCCTGAAATTTTTTCAAAATAAACCGGGAGAAATTCTTAAGTTTTTGCAAAAGAAAACCTAAAGCCTAAACCTTCTGAGTAGTCGGTTCAACTTCTTCGGCATGATTTTTTTTTCAATATTGTTTTATGGTGTTAGATTTGTCATCTAGTACCAACTTGGGAGGATCAAATTATAAAAAAATGTATTTGCTTGATCAAATCGAAGCATTTCCACAAAAAAAGGTAAATCTTATATTTCCTTTTTATTAATTCATTTCTATTTGTTTAATTCATAAAATGGTGTAAGGACATCAACGATTTCCTGGATTTGGGGATAGATTGCAGAAACTAGAGGGTCCATCTTTCAAAAAAATTGGGTTTTTTAAAATCATTCAAATTTGGATATGTTGTATATCTTAGATTGTTATGTATCAACATAGCATGCATAAAAAAATATACTCCGGAGAGTTCCACACTAACATACAGTGTATAAATCTTATTTAAGCGACCCAACTTCCAAGGTGTGTACTAAGTTTGATTTCTGATTGTCCAAAGTTTTGTTGCAAAATTCCCTTAATTAATCAATGTTTTTATCATTTCTATGTTTAGAGTCTTTAGACTCTTATACATCTGCACAAGGTAGAAATGTGTGTTCCAAAGTGTATATCGATACTTGATATAAGATTATTTAGAATTAGAATTCCATCGTTTAAACAATATTTTCATCATTTCTATGTAACTGCTATATTCCCAAACTATCAAAATAGTTCAACAAAATATTTCATATCATGCAGTGTCGAAATATTAGTCGAAATCAAAATTTTTAACTTAGAGAGAGCTTTTTCGACTAAAGACAAGGACCCAAAAATGTAGCTATCCCTCCAATAATGAATTAGAACATTGCTGCACTATAAAATCAAAACGTAAAGACAATATCAGAACACAAAGACAATCATTTTACCAATTTATGGTATAGTACCACAAGATCGCTTATTTAGATATTTACTTCATATCCAGATTCATCACCATCCATGTATTATCCCATTAAGATGATGTTAAAGCACAACTCTAATTAAGATTAACAAGAATTTTCGACAAGCTGTCAACCCTCTGACCTGGTGTCAAAACTTAATCAAGCCAACTTGGCAAGAGAAGGACCTTCCAAAAAACCTAAAACACCAGCTAGAAAGTAGGGAGACCTACCTTATTGGTTAAGTGGTTTGCAATTTAAACACAAGCAACTAGGGAGCAACCCTCTTAAGATTATAGGGACTAGAAAAAGGTCCAGAGGAAGACAGGGGGAGAAGGCCGAGTTTGATACGGGGAATTGCATTAATCTTTGAGGTACAAATTGCAAGACAAAGAGTAGAAGTGAAATAAAATTTCTGTTTACTTCATATCAAAGAAAATGCCAACAAATCCAAATGATAAACATAAATAGTGCAAGATATCCATGCAACAGAAATTCAGAATCCTGTCCTCCCCCACAAAAAAAAGAGACTGAAAACGAGTTCCGGATAACTTTCATCTTTGTACGAACTTGGCCAGGCATTCAAAGCATCAGCCATGAGCAATGCAGAAAAGCAAAATTTGCTGACAATAATTGTTAACCAAATAATTCTACCAATGCCGCAGATAAGACCACCTCAGAAAAAAACCAGTGCATACCTTGGTATAATTTACCACATGCTACTGAGGCAAGCCTTCTTCCACTTCCTTCCACATCTCAGAGTTGCCTGAGAACTTCTCCTTCACCTTCTTGACAATCCCTTGAGCCTCATCGATCTTCAAACCGCTGACAAGCCCATTGACGAGGGCCTTCATGGTTTTAAAAGGCGGAACCCAATTCTTCTCCAAACTCTCCTTGCACACCTCCAGTGCCGCATCGAAATCCCCAGCTTGGCACAAGAAATAGATCAGAGTGAAATAGCAACTACTCTCCGGGACAAGCCCTCTCCTACCCATCTCCTTATATAACATCTTCGCCTCTTCCAAATCTCCTACACTGCAAAACCCGAAAATGAGATGGTTATAGGTGACCCAATTCAGCTTCATACCCTTTAACTTCATCTCTGTAAACAACTCCTTTGCGTCGCCGGGTCTCTTGAGCTTACATAAGCTCTGAATCCGAGCATTGTAAATCGAGAGACCCGGATGGCAGTTGTGCTTCCTCATCAACCCCAAAACCTTCGCGACGTCATCAAATCGCTCCTCGCGGTAGAATCCGGCGAGCGCTGTGCTGAATGTGGACAAGTTCGGCTTGATTTGTATGCGGCCCATTTCATCCAGGACTGAATAGAAGGACCTTGAAGAGCCCATCTCGCAGAAGGCTTTGATCACGGTGTTGTAGGTCTCGAGATTTGGGGAGATACCGTAGGAGGTGGGGAAGTCACGGAAGATCCTGCCAACCTCGTCGTGCTTCTTGGCAAGGATGCAGGCGAACAGGAGGGCGTTGAGGGACCGGACGGAGGGTGGGTCCGAGGTCTTGAAGGTGCGGATGGCGTCGTCGAGCAATCCGGCCTGGCCGAAGAGTACGATGGCGTGGGAGCGGAGGCGGTCGGTGCGGAGGTCGGGGTGGGAGGAGAGGAGGAGGTCGTCGAGGAGGGAGCGGATTTCGGTGAAGGAACGGGAGTCGGAGAGGGAGGAGACGGCGATGGAGAGGGCGGCGCGGTCGAGGTGGGAGGCGGGGGTGAGGGCTGCGGCGCGGCAGATGTCGGAGATTCGAGAGGCGTCCTTCTCGGACTTAAGGAGGGAGAGGGCGGCGCGGGACTTCTGGTGGCTTGTGAGCGGGACGGAGGGGTCTCCGGGGTTGAGGATCGCGGAGGCGGAGGAGAAGTGGCGGAGCCGGAGGAGGACGTGGTGGCGGAGCCGGGCAAGCGACGCCATAAGGCTACGGATTCTCTACTGGCAGTTAGGGTTTAGACAGAAGCAATTGGGTGCGTTGGATTTTGGAACTCCACCCAACGGAGTTCAGATCTCCTCCAGTCGGTCGGCTCCGGTCGGTGGGCCTGGAGCACACCATGCAACGCGCTCCGGGCCCACCAACCAGCAACCGGGGACTACCGACTGGAGGAGATCTGAACTCAAGCCCAAAGGGTAGTCAAGTTACAACCTACTTGTAGAACCGCACAAGCACCAACCACCGGGCTAGGGTTCGAACTGCCATGAGTGATACCCGCCAACACTCATGGCCCACGACATTTGAACTGAGGACATACACCCCAAAGGGTGCAACGTAACACCAAATGTGTTAACAGTTGGGTAAGTTGCAGATGAGGAAGGAAAATGCAAAGTAAATATCAGATGCATCCCTATTGTTAAGTATGCATTTCTACCGTCGGATTGAATATAAAAAAGGTATCAATGAGATGCATATATCATGGATGTATGTAAAGTATATATCAGATGTATTTAGACATTTCTTATTCAAATCTTAACGATTCACAATCAAAAATTCAGTTACATCTACATTTTATTAACCAAACAACGTTTTACTCTTTACTGATGAATGTTTACTTTTTGATATTCATCGTCCACACAAATTTTATTTAAAGGTTTTTTGTTCATTTTATTCTAATAAAATTGAAGAAAATTAACTATAACTTACATAAAGAATCTTTAGAATAATCAAAAATCAATTATTAAATAACAAATAACAATCCATCAAATTTTTACTCATTGAGGGTTAAATTTTTACTATTTGTTGAAAAATTATTGCTCTTTTATACGTGATAGAAACCTAAGAAAAATCAAGATACACCATCCTCTCACATTCCATCCAATTGTTACTCTTTACTAATGAATGTTTACTCTTTGTTATTTATCATTCATACAACCATTTTTCTAAAAATTGATTCATTTTAATCTAATGTATTGAAGGGAAATTGACTCCAACGTGAATAAAGAATATCCAGAACAACAAAAACCAAGAGTAAAGTAGCAAATAACAATCTACAAATTTTATTATTTGTGGGTTGAATTTTTACTCTTTGCCGAAACATTCACTCTTTCCTATTTGGCAAGGACTTAGACATGTTTACGAGGATTTTGGTTCAATTTAGTCCATTAACACATGATTAAACTAACTTTAATAAATCCAAACCTGTCAAACAATCAAATTTTACTCTTTTTTCTCGAATTCTTACTCTTCTGTGTTATTTCTCTGTATATAGGGGTAAAATGGATATTTAAGAAAAAATAGTTACTCGACAGATTCTTGCGAAGATACAGAATGATCTCATGCTTCCCCCGATTGTGCTGTGGTACTTGAAAAGAAAGTGACCAGGGCACACATGCATTATTTTTTTGTGGATGTGCTTGAATATTATTGTGCAAATATCAACACCCTCACAACAATATGTCGATTCTAGAAACGTTCACTATCATCCACCAATGGAAGAATAAAAAATACTACCCACCAGGGAATAAAGGAGTTGGCAAGCAACTGATGCTTGGGTAAGGAGGTTGTGGGCTCAAGCCACCTCATCTCTCGAGTTACCCAGGAGTGTGTAGGGAAATCTGAGGGACAAATCAACAATCTGCTGACAATTTCGCATGATGAGGTGCGCTGGCATCTCTTGATTGGCAGGACTATAGGCCATGGGATGAGCCCAAGGGAGATGGTACCACCACCAGATGTTGTCACCCCACCAGCCACCAATCCCCGCCACCACCCCGTAGCCCAACGGGCCACTCGGCGTCACCGACCACTGCCCTGTCGCCTTCCACTGGCGACCCATCGCCGGTCCGTCGACCACACCCGCCACCTAGTGGTGGACGAGTGGTGACCGATAGCTAGCGGATGGTGGCTGATGGGGGGGGGGGGCAGCATCCCACTATGGTTCATCCCATGGCCCATAGTCCCACCAATCAGGAGATGCCATTGCACATCAGCACATGGAGCTGTCAACAATTGTCCCTTAGTTTGTTCAAATCGCATTACTCTCAGAAGATCCACCATTTTAAGGAAGGGTCCTCTTTTTTTTTTTTTGATGATTCACGATAGGGCCAACAATTCGGGCCTTTTTTATAATACGTCGAGCGAGTCAATCTATGGTGCGACCAAATTATCGTGCGACCAAGTTAGTCTAGGGCACATACAGTTTTTTTTTTGAGGATGATCACCTACCCATTGATAAACCACATATCAAAAATCAACTCATTCTAAGACTTCTTGGTATATTAAATGTGCTCGGCTTTATTGACCTTCATTTTAACCGTCAAATTTCGGAGGCACATTTGATACACCTAAAGATCTTTGAATGGACTGATTTTTGACATGTGGCCTATCAATGGGATATTGATCATCCTCAAAAAATAAAAAATAAAAAAAATAATTTCTAAAGCATGATTGTAAGTTAGCGGCACCTTAGACTAACTCTTCGTCAAGCCTATTAAAAAATATGTATTTGCTAGACCCAAAACCAGCTTACTGCCAGCCCTAATTTAAGAACCCCTATTAATAACCCTTGCCCTCTCATCAATTCAGAGAGAGAGAGAGAGAGAGAGAGAGAGAGAGAGAGAGAGAACTGCTTAACATTATTAAGCTACTTTATTTAAACCCTGACATTGATCCAAAATTACCCATTAAGATTTAGTTGTGTACGCGCACAATCAATAACTAACTACAAAGAGCGAGAGCAACTTTACTATTACTTTATTCGAAATAAAGCCGATCATCGATCCGGAAATCGCCCGTTAAGACTTAAGAGCATACGCGCACAATCGCTAACTACAAGAACGAGAACAACTTTACTCTTACTTTATTGTTAAAGCCGATCATCGATCCAAAACTCTCTAGATTTTTTGTTTTTTTTGTTTTGGTCCGAGTGTATCTGTTAGATTTCGCGGATAGATCTCGTTGACTCGATCAAACGTTATACGATAAAACCACCCCACCCTCTCACAAGATCGGAGCCCTGGGCGCTCTCTCTCTCTCTCTCTCTCTCTCTCTCTCTGAGCAGACACACTGGTGGTCAGCGGTTCGGGATCCGGCAGGAAGAGCTCTGTTTCCCCTGTTTTTCAAGGTAATCTTTTGGTTCCCAAGTCCCGTCACCCAACCCTCGATCTCTAGATTTCTCCTGCAAAATCTCTCGATTTGGGCAGGGATGCTAGCTTCTGGGCTCTCTGCTGCGCCTCGTGGAAGTGACGGACCATGAAACCTTGTCTCACGATCGTGGCTTATCGATTTCTCTGATTTCTCTGGGTTTTTGGCTGTTGGGTTGTGTTAGTTTGATCTTTTCATCAACTGGGTGCCTCCCATTTTAAGGTTGAGAGATTTGTAGCTGGATTGTGGTTCTTCGTGCTTGGTTTGGGTTGGTCGGCACCTCGTGGAAGTGATCAATCATGATACCTTATCTCACGCTCTCTCGATTGGATTTAACTGCATGATCCACCTTGTTCGCACGTGTTCTATCGATTTCTCTGATTTCTCTGGGTTTTCAGCTGTTGGGTTGTGTTAGTTTGATCTTTCATCAACTGGGTGCCTCCCATTTTAAGGCTGAGAGGTTTGTAGCTGGATTGTGGTTCTTCGTGCTTGGTTTGGGTTGGTCGGCACCTCATGGAAGTGATGAATCATGATATATCTTATCTCACGCTCTCTCAATTGGATTTAACTGCATGATCTACCTAGTTCGCTCGTGTCCTATCTATTTCTCTGATTTCTCTGGGTTTTTGGCTATTGGGTTGTGTTAGTTTGATCTTTTAGTCAACTGGGTGCCTCCCATTGTACGGCTGGATTGTGGTTCTTCGTGCTTGGTTTGGGTTGGTCGACGCCTCGTGTTTCTCTGTTTGTGAACTGAAATTCAACTTTGTGCTTGACCAGGTGGATCTTGAACCGAGATAGGCCGAGGACGGAGGATTCGATCGAGCTTTGCCCGTAAACAAGATTAGTCAATGAGTTCTTAATTTGGGTCCCCTTAGATTAGCCAGTGGTCTTTGATACCTGATTAGTGGATCTCCGTTTCATGCTTTGTTCCATATAAATAGAAGGTTTTAGATTATTTGTTTAGTTCTTGAAGGCAAGTTTCTTTAGGGAACATTAGCATGCTTTTCATGTTTCGCGGCCGAAGTTAGTTGGGTTGCTGAATCATGGCAATGGCTTCACCCAAAAGCCTTTCTGGAGTTATACTAGTTCCGCGATCTATATCCACCATTGCTATTTCGGTGGGAGGGCTATCACTGTTTCTTGTCGCCGCGTCCCTGGTTCTAATTTCTTATCCCGTGGGCTCATCCTTCCATGGATATTTTCTAGGAGTGGACCATGATAGGAAACCTGCTTTTGTGTCGCTCGGTGGAAACCAGACGAAGGCTCTGTTCTCGATGCCAAAGGCTTCGGAAGATGGCAACCGAGACATTGTTATCAGGGAACCAAGATCTGGGTTTGAAGCGCCAAATGGTTCATCGTCGGTTACTACACCGTCTAATGATAGAATAGAGGAAGTGGTGTCTACCAATATGTCTATTTCTACAAAAGGTCCGGAGGTAACTGAAGTTGGTAGTCCCCCTTCGTCTGGTTTTCAAAATGATTCTAAGAATGTTAGCTCAGCAAGTTATGATGGTGACCCATCTTCTTCAAATACCAAGCTGGCAGCTCCTCCCTTCACGTCAGCCCCATCCAATCGCTCTCAGAAGGTTGATTCGAGTAAGTGTTCTTTCTTCTCCTTTTTCCTTTTTTTGCCATGCTTGCTCTAAGCAGTGAATTATAAGTTTATAACACTGGTGAATATATCTAGTTAACAAGTTTTGACATCCATTGCAAGACCCTTTCTGCAATTTTTGTATTGATCTACACGGTATAGAATTTAGTTTCTATGTGATCATTGGTTTTGTTCAGTGGTTAAATTTTCCTCTTTATTGCAGGTGCAATTTTTATTTTGTTGATTATTTAAAGCAAAAAACTATATTGACAAGTCACATTGACAAATATTATTGTGCACGTAATATGTACAAGAACTGCTGAAAGCATGAAATAGAGCAAAAGCAAAGTACATTTAAATACCCATAGAGATGACTTATACCCTATTAATGAAATGGACAGTTCTCTATTAAAGAACCGCTGAAAGCATGAAATAGAGCTAAAGCAACATCGCTAGGTGAGCTCTCGGTGCAATGCCGACCACCTTGCCGAGGATATCAGCATCGTAGACATAGTTCCCTGCCACCATGCCGGTGCAGTAGGTGCCATGCCTGTTGGGGTCGAGCGGCGAGGAGTGACGCCCACCTGCGAGTGCCCTCGTACCGATGAGCTTGTTGTTGCAGACGGACTTGCTGTCGATATCACAGCGCCCTGCCCATTTACTTGGTTGCGGTGGCATCCTGTCGTCGTTGAAGGACGAATGGGTGGGAATTATCCCAGTGTCACCACCCCAATGATCTTCCCCTTATCGTAGTTGGTGTAGAACCAGAGACCACTGCACCCGCTCAACCCCAAGGACGCTACAGTATGGGTAGTTTGTGGGGTGTACCGGTGGGCCGGGTGGGCGAGGGCGAACCCCTTTGTCGCTTCCGTGGCCGTGGCATTGACTCGTCCTTGGGTCATGGAAGATGGGCAGCGGTTGGTTGTGCGCTAGGCCGACGAGAAGAGTAGTGTTGTGGTCCGATAAGAGAAAAATGAGAGAGGCCAAGAGGTAGAGGGTGGTATGATTGTTTTCCCCCATCCCATCAGGTTGAAAGCTGCGCGCTAAGTAGATCGAGGTAATGAATTTATAGGGCATGGCCAAGCTGCTTCTGTGTCCGAGTTCTCCAAGAATTAATAATGCTATACGTACGTGACTGTCGTGTGAGGTTTGCCTCCCTCGATTCACTAGGTTGGAGCCCAGCGCGTCCTTTGCCTTCCTCCTTACAATGTACCCACTAGAACAGATTTTCCCTAATTTGGCACCTAAAATATTCTTTTTCTCCCTCTTCTGCGTGGTCACCAACAAATGATATTCAATTAGGTAACTTCTAATGTATAATACTGTGAATGAATTGCTTTCAGCATATATATTGATCTAGCGTAGTTCCTTGATATCAGATATAGAGCAATATTGTTTGCTTTGACTGCATAACTAGTATATATGATACCAATCCTTTCATATGGGATAAGATACTCCTATAGATTGGTTCAAATCATGGTTTGTGATTTGGATTTCGAGTCTATTTTCGATTCAGTCCAAAACTGAAATTTTTACCATTTCATAATTTCGACTAAAATCCTAGAAATATTTCGAAATAGGAAAAAAATATATTTATTTAATGTTTTTTTTTAATTTTAAATTAAGTCTTTAAAAAAAGAAATATAATTGCAACAGGCCGTCTTTGGCGGCAAAACACAGTCGGACCGCCTTCGGCGGCAACACACTCCCCAGGCATCGCCACCCCCACCCTCACCGTTGTATTCGACGATAACACATTTGGACGCTTTCGACAATAAAACATTTTGGAGTGTTTTGTTTTATACTAATAATGCTCGTGCCTGTCGGCACGCAAAAGATTTCGAAGAAGGGGACAATATTTCGAGGGAAAGAACAATATTTTGAGGATGATAACAATATTTCGGGAGCGGTGACAATATTTTGAGAAAGGTGATAATAATTCGTGGTTGCCTTCGGCAGCTTTCGAAATGCAACGGCCGCCTTTGGTGGCAACACACCCCCAGGGCGATGTTCAGACTTCTCACATCATCCATCAACTATCACCACCACTACCGCTAAAAAACACCCAACAATATAAAATTGGCACAAAAACATCCACCAACAAAAATATGGCACGTGATAAGTTAAAGCCAAAACTCAATCACAATAGTCCGTTACACCTAGCCCATGCGATGAGTCGCACTCAGCCCAAATGGCATATAAAATAATGGCTGTGATTCAGTCTTGGCTTCAAACACAACTATATGTTATACTAAATCTGATCGGTGAATCGCACTCCGTCCCAAATGGCATGTAAAAAAAACGGATGGGATATAGTTTTAGCTTCAACCCATCTAATCCCCGTTCCCCCCAAAAAAAAGGGGGACTTGGTGAGCCGTCCTTCACAAAGCTAGAGATCAATTAAGCTGAAAGACTTTGAAATGCTGTGGACGAAAATGCCCTCCACAGCAATTCCAATTTTCTTTTGCCATGCCATCGAACCAGTGAACCCCGCCGGAGTTCCTTGTCACCACCGAACCAGTGAATGTCGGAGCTGCTTGCCACCATCGAACTAAACATCGAACGCTACCGCTGCTGCCATTGCCGCCGAACAAATCTAACCCTAACCCTAAGATCTACAGGCTATAGGATGAACCCTAGATCTAGGGTTCTTAATCGAACCCCAAACCAAACGCCGCTGCCACTGGAGCTGCTCGACGCCTCTGCTACAGCCGTCGTCGTCGGAGCTACTCGAGAGAGATGGGAGAAGAAACGAAAGAGGGTAGTTTCGGGTTTACTAATAAAGGAAAGGACCTTAGGCTAAATAAAACTTTAGGGGTCTCTGTTCACGGGATGAATTTGTTGTCAGGGATCTCTCACACATTAACCCAAAAAAATTTCTCTCCAACCAGGGTGGTACGGCTGTCGGCCAGTGCAACGAAAGGTGGGCTGTGGTTGTCAAGCTGCGGTGGGCTGCCTGTGCAGCAAAGGGTGGGCGATGGGAAGATGGGTCAGGTAGAGAAGAGGATGATGGGGAGGTGGGGCCAGTTTCTGCAGAGAAGGGGAAGGGGGTGGGGACAGGGGGGTCCGGTGGGCTGCCAGTGGGGGTGGTCACGGCAGAGGAGGAGGTGGGGGTGGTTGTCACCTGTCGGGTTGCGGTGGGCTGCTTGTTCAGCAATGAGGTTGAAGGGTGGACGGTGGTGAGTTGGGTCGGGTAGAGAAAAGGATGAAGAAGAGGTGGGGCTGGTTTCAGAGCGCGTGCGCGCACACACACACACACACACACACACACACACACACACACACACATATATATAGAGAGAGAGAGAGAGAGAGAGAGAGAGAGAGAGAGAGAGAGAGAGAGAGAGAGAGAGAGAGAGAGAGAGAGAGAGAGAGAGAGAGAGAGAGAGAGAGAGAGAGAGAGAGAGAGAGAGAGAGAGAGAGAGAGAGAGAGAGAGAGAGAGAGAGAGAGAGAGAGAGAGAGAGAGAGAGGGGTTGATGGAGGAGTGGGTGGCCGGCACTTGGTTGGAGAGGGCGGAGCTTGGTGGGACTCGAGTTGTCAGGAACGGAGGAAGGAGGTTTGACTAACTTTTGTAGAATTGATGCAAAGTAAGGAAATTGATTTGTTTGAGAGTCTCTTTCCATTAGTTTCTAACACTATACACGGATCCTCCCATATTTTCACCAGCATTGCGATCCTTGCGATGTTGTAGTCTGACTAACTTCTAAACCTTCATGCTCTACACATAAGATTTCCCCTTTCCATGTAATGGTCAAAGGTGTTTGGATAATAAAGAATGTAACTTTTCAAGAGAACATGCAGTTTACAGGTTGTAAGTTATTTGTCAGAAAGCTGAGTAATAGTCAAAGAGACTTTGTATCTGTAGAATAATGAAAAGGGTACGTAGAGAATAAGCTCAGCAGGTACTGAAAGAGATTTGCAAATTTGTGATTTTATGGCATCTGTTAAGAAGTACTTAACCTTCTGTGGAATACATACATAATCTCCACTCTTTGGAGTTTAATTAAAAATTAGTTAATTGTTTGGTGTTTCTGTATGTATGTTCAAGCTACATAGTGATCTATTTTAAGTGGAAATTTTTTTCTGATATTTAGACTTGGAGAAAACTTGGAATAGTACATGGTAATGCTTAATGCTCTCCATAACCTGCATGGCTGTACTGTTGACAATTACAACTCTTGATATATATATTTTTTCGCTTCATTGTTTAGGGAGTTGTGATCTCTACCATGGGCAATGGATCTATGACCCTACTGGACCACTGTATACAAACAACACTTGCCCTATCATCACACAGATGCAGAATTGCCAGGGAAATGGGAGACCCGACAAGGACTACGAGAGCTATAGATGGAAACCCCATCATTGCGACCTCCCACGGTTTGATGCCAGGAAATTCTTGGAGTTGATGCGGGGTAAGACGTTGGCCTTCATTGGGGATTCAGTCGCTCGGAATCAGATGGAGTCCATGCTTTGCATTCTGTGGCAGGCAAACTTCCTTAACTTGTCTTCTCTTCTCTATACTAAAATTTGATTATGCTTGATACAGTTATTACAGTTTTTTTTTTTTGGCAATTTACCTTATTTTAAGAAATACTTGAAACATGAGAGAGAGAGAGAGAGAGAGAGAGAGAGAGAGAGAGAGATTTGGGGTGGAAAAGTGGGCAGTTATGACATGACATCGTGGGTGGGGTGATTAGTTGCAGGAATTCAGATTTAAGTGCATCATTTTAGAAAGCAGCTTTTATGGTGCCATTAGGTTGCATCTCATCCTATACTCTATGATCCAACCATCCCCAGTCTGATCATGAAACAACATGGTATCATTCTTTGTGAGCTAGGTAGCATATGAAACAAATTTGTGTGTGTGTGTGTGTGTGTGTGTGTGTGTGTGTGTGTGTGAGAGAGAGAGAGAGAGAGAGAGAGAGAGAGAGAGAGAGAGAGAGAGAGAGAGAGCTTGTGACATAATATCCCAAGTCTCTAGTATTGGCATTTTTCTTTCAAAATATGGAGTTGTGTGTATAGCTAGGGCAATGTGGTTTGCCATTCCATGTAAACAGTGTGGACTAACATTTTGAGTGGGTAAAATGGGTGATCAAATGTAGGTACCAGTCATAGATTAATTGGGTGAGAGGGTACTATTTGCTTTTGTGGGAGGGTGTAGAGTTGGAAGCACATATCCCATCACCAACGACTATGATTGCATGTGGTTACTACTCTTTTGTAGAGAACAAGTGAAGGGGGGGGATGTGGGGGATATGCAAACTCTTGGTGCAGGATCCACCTTGAGTTTGAGGGAGGGTGTTAAGATATTGTATTTATTGTGTATGCTCATCTATCGCCCTTAGAGGCTGCCTTGTATTGTCTATTTATACATGGCCCATTGGTCCAATGGAGATTTATTTTATTCTCCCCAAACCCTAGTCGTCTCTTTCCTCTAGGGTTTATCACATGGTATCAGAGCCAAACCTGCTCTGATAGCTCCTCCCGATAGTGCCCTTGCCACGCGTGTCCCGCATGAGAGGGGGTGTTGAGATGGTCATGCCTCACACGGGTTAGTCCCACATCGGTAATGGGAGCAAATGATGAGCCCCCTTTGAACCTCCTCTGACAAGCCGATTTTGTGAGGAAGCGGGTATCCAAGAATTTGGGTTCGTCACATCAGTGTTTATTGTACTCTTGCAAACAACAAGGCCGATGGGGCAGCTGCCCACCTGACTCCTATGTAACCCCACCCATGGTGGTGGGCATCATTAGAGGTAGAGTGGGTCTTGAGTTTTTTGTGTCCGCAGGAGAAAATTCTCTATATATAATAGAGATGTGCCTTCCATTGGTTGGGCTGGGACCAAGGCTTCTCCTCTTATACCTGGTAGTCCCTCCACTCAACAGTTAGCTTTTGAGTATTAGGGGTCTCTATCACAGTTATTTAAGGTTTTTTTTTGGAGCAATTTAGCTTATTTTAAGAAGTACTTGAAACATGAGAGAGAGAGAGAGAAAGATTTGGGGTGGAAAAGAAGGTAGTTATGAAATGACATCGTGGGTGGGTTGATTAGTTACTGGAATTCAGAATGAATTAAAGTCTAAAAACCCCTAAGATTATTTTTATATTAGGAGTGGCGGTGGGCAATGGTCAAGCCAGGATTTACTTGTAGGGGGGAGGGCAAGGTTAGATGTCAGACTTATTAGACTACGATCGAACAATAATGTTGTTTTTTTTTTGCACTTTTTATATATACCATAACAAAATGGAAGAAAATATTCTTTTCAGAAAATTCATACTAAAATTTAAATGCATCATTTTAGAAAGCAGCTCTTGTGGTGCCATTAGGTTGCATCTCATCCTATACTCTATGATCCAACCATACTCAGTCTGATCATAAAACAACATGATATCATTTTTTTTTTTGAGTGGTAAATAAATATATTAAAACAGAAAAAAGGAGCAGTACATGACTCAGCCTACTCAGGATGAGTAAGC
This sequence comes from Chamaelirium japonicum, assembly GCA_947650365.1. Lineage (NCBI taxonomy): Eukaryota > Viridiplantae > Streptophyta > Magnoliopsida > Liliales > Melanthiaceae > Chamaelirium > Chamaelirium japonicum. Next base: position 13,256,941 of record OX393557.1, read on the forward strand.
AGATACAACAGAAAACACACGACCAAGTCCAAAATACATGGTCAAATCAAACATCTATCTCCGACCGTGATCCGCCCTACTACGAGATGACTGATTACAACCACCCTTTGGCCAGTTCTCCTTGATCCGCTTGCCAATCCGTGAAGGACGAGAGGACTCCTGCGTCGCTTCCAGGTCAATTCCTCCATCGACTTCCCCTCCCTCAGTTGCTGCTCCATCAATAGTATCTCCAGAATCTAAAGCCTCCCCATATTCTGAAAACTTGTCCCCCTCTTGCAATATAAGCTCCGCCTCGGCCTCCTGCCTATCCCCCTTAATGCCAAGATAGGAGGTGAGTAGAAGATCGATCATGAGAAAATAAATTTTGGCTTTATCATTACCTGGAAAAAACGCCTCATAGAAATACCTTTGTTCCTAAGGATTCATGGACATACTATCCACAAACAGACCATGTCTGCGTTGAAGGTGCTCCACAAATGGTTTAAGCTTCACAGCCCTAGCCTTACTCAAGGCGCCCTTCTCTATAGTAAGGGTAAAGAAAAATTCTTTTGCATCTTCATCCCAGTCCCGAATGTCATCCACATCATCCAGGTCCACCTCCCTACCAGCATCAGTGTTAGCAGTCCCAGCATTATTGTCATCTGCAAAACCACCATCACCAGCAGCCTGTTGAACATCATTTGCTTGTGTACCCTCAGCACCGGTTGCAACATCAACATATGTAACATCAAATAATGCTACGTCATCAGACTGCGTAACAGTCATATTTACACCTCAAGCATTTGTACCAGCAGTTTCTGCTTGCGTAACAGCAGTTTCTACAAAGCCCTCGACAATTTCGATAGTGCCATCAGCAGTTTCTGCTTGCGTAACAACAGTTTCTGCATAGCCATCAGCAGTTTCAGCTTGCGTAACAGCATTTGTACTAGCCCCAGTAGTCAGTGAAACGTTAGACATAGGTCTTTGTTCTTCAAGGTCACCTTAGTCCATTGCATCGGATCCGACCGCACAGGCAATGAAGATGAAGAAGCCCCAATAAGAATAGCTCCATCCTCACTTGGCCTAAAAGAATTCCCAGTCATCCTCCATATCGGAATAGCCTGTTTATCCCTAAGCCAAGAAGATTTTTTTCATTTGTTAGAGATATTAGGATGAACCATACAAGCATCTTCATGATGAGCAAAGGACTGACAAGCTATACACTGAGATGGCTTCTAATCATACACTACCTTTAGCATAGAGAAGAATTCCAACATCATTCCGAGCTTCCACCTCGTCGAAAAGTGCCTCTTCAATGGAGATCTCTATGCAAATTCTAGCATAATTCATCCGTCTTCCTTCCTTGTGTGCAAACGTGGCAGCCGTGGGAGCATCCATCCCAGTCGGCATGCCTATAACACTCCCTAAGCGGCTAAGAGCATCAAACAACCAAAGCTTCTCTGGGAGATTCAGAAATTTGACCCACAAAGGGATTTTAGATAAGAACTCTCGCCCATACTGTTATGTGTAACAGAGTCCCCAGCTGGAGCAGGATTCCTATCAAACACCTGATGGGCAAAGGCTTTTTCTCCCGCCGAAGTATCAGTCCTTGGACTATGTTGGGTATAACAAAGGGGCCGGAACTCCCTTGCATCATGCAGATCCAAGGTCAGATTTTCAGTCCTTGGACGAAGGTTTTCCAATCCCACCTTATCGTTGCTCTGCCCAACATTCACCTCATCACCAGCTGCTTGTCGTGCACTTTCAGCCAACTCCACCGCAACGTTAGGGACCACAACCCCTGCAGCACATTTAACATGATGTCGAATTACAGAACCAGTGAAGGCTGCAGACGGGCAAAGCTGACTCAGGCCCCTTCCACCTCCATCTGATGGAAACGCAACGACGGTATCAACAAACGCTTCAAAACTCCAGCTGCGTCACTAGATCTGGTGGAGAGGAGATTCTTTTAGCAGATCCAAGCATCCTACCCACCCTCTGCATCACCCAATACTCAATTATTATTCTTGATGAGGCTCATGAGAGGAGCTTGAACCGGTTCCCTTAACGGTGATTCTCTCTCTGGGTTGACTCCCTCTCTAACACACCACAAACAACATGGTATCATTCTTTGTGAGCTAGGTTGCATATGAAACAATTTTGTGTGTGCGTGTGTGTGTGTGTGTGTGTGTGTGTGTGAGAGAGAGAGAGAGAGAGAGAGAGAGAGAGAGAGAGAGAGAGAGAGAGAGAGAGAGTTTGTCTGACCTTTTGAGTGGGTAAAATAGGTGATCAAATGTAAAACCCATCGTAGATTAACTGGGTGAGAGGGTTTTATTTGCTTTTGTTGGAGGGTGTAGAGCTGGAAGACGTATCCCATCGCCAACGGCTATGATTGCATGTGGTTATATGTTAGGTGTTTCATTGTTGTAATCTTGCAAACAGCAAGGTCAGGGGGGCAGCTGCCCACCTGACTCCTAGATAACCCCGCCCATGGTGGTGGGCATCATTAGGGGTAGAGTGGGTCTTGAGTTTTTTTGTGTCCGCTGGAGAAAATATAATGAAGATGTGCCTTCCATTGTAATTGAGACCATCTCTATAAATTACTGCCGACCTAGACGAGCTTAAGCTAGAGAAAAGCGCACACATTAATCAAATATTTAGAACGATAGTGGCTATTTTGTCATGGTCAAGCTAAGTAAGGTTGCAAACTAGGTGTATCTAACATAGTTTTTCCTTTAAAATTAACTGAAGGCTTATATAAACTGAGATTGAATATCCTCTTGAGAGTACTGCTGTCTTCCGAAGTCTTCATTTTCACTCCAGGTCCACCTCCACGTTCATCGTTCGCATATGGTCCTGGTGGCTTGTCCACAGGACCTCTATGTCCCTTGATTTTGCTCCCGAGGGGGTCGACAAGGTCCTTCTGGACGTCCCAGACGAGGGATTCATGGTATTCCTTCCGAAGTTTGATGTCATAGTCCTCTCCTCCGGCCACTGGTTCGCCAAGCAATCCGCCTACATCCTCAATGGAGCCGTCGGGGGGGGGGCAGCTTTGGTGGCCGAAAAAAGCGGGGAACATGCAGGTCAACAATATCGAAGCATTCGGTGTATCAGTGGAGACTATTCTGACCGCTATATCCTCCCGCCCTGACTTCACTGATCTAGCCATTGTCCGCTCGTACTCTCCCGACCATCATGAAGGTGGGGCTTGGAACACAGGCGGGTCATGCTCTGGGAAAGTCAGGCCAGAAATATTTTCGTATTTCGAGTCCATGCCTATCAGCTCACCACTGCCGTGCACTCGTGAGGAATCTACGATGGTGAATTTTGATGAGGATGAATAGTTTTTTTTTCTTTCTGTAATCGTGTAAGTAATACAATGAGAATTTTTTTTTTGGGTTATTTTGACTTTGCCCCCCAAAATTTACCTTGAATTAGACTTTACCCCCCATTTTTCATTAATTAGACTTTGCCCTCCAAAACTAATTGTTCCCTCAGCTCGCCGTTTAAGAGAATTTCCACAGTTTTTAGAATTAGTCTATGCCCCCCACCAGCTGTCAACCTTTTTAAATACCCAATTTCACCCTTGTGGGGGCAAAGATTAATTAATTAAATATCTTTCTTTGCCACCAAGATATATTAACCATGTTTCTATCTTCCAATCCAGTGGCACCATCTTTCTCCACCAAGTAAGCTTATAAGAATTTAGTAATTGAAAACCTATGACCATGTGGGATTTAGCAAGATTTCTGATAATAACGCATAGGCTTTTTGCTTATAAATATTTACTAAGCATCTTTACTAAGATAAATCCCTCAGATAAATCCTTAACAAACATATATAGTAAGAATTTTGATATGCAATCGGGCCATCCAAAAAATATAGTAAGAGGTCAATCAAACCAACTTAAGTATAGTAGTTAAGAACAATAAGATCCATGCGACTACTACCAACTTAACATGCAATGAAACAAGCTCCCTACTTAATCAATTTTGAGCGTCACATAGATGTTTAAGAAGAAAAAGCCTTCAAAAGCTACTCAAATTAGATAGCAAAAACTCTTGCATCACCAAATCCGAGTTGTACCATGACTACTGAATTCCATCTGCAGCAATATAAATACCATCAAAATACACACATTTTAAGGAAATGACCATAAAGATAATATTTTTACACAAAAGACCAACACTCATTTCTTTAAGCTCCGAATATAAAGATAAGGTGGGGCATAATCCATAACATATAAATATTATATTGTTTAAATAAAATAAAAATTCTTAAAGAGTGACTATGTCTCCGTCTAAGTACCTGTGGTTATCGATGATTGAGTGGAAGTTAACTCTTGAGAATGACCAAGTAGGTTTTTTGGGTTAAATATTCGTCCCCTGCCAATGCTTATGCCCCTACTAACAGGTTTAGGGGGTAAATTTAGTCTGGATCTCTTGGCTAGGGAATGAGTGGTATTAGATTGTCATCGTCTTTGCCCTTCTCAACTGCCCCTATGCCTTTCCATAGGTCTTCTTTGTGTTGTTGGTGCCCCTTTACAGGTTCGATTATTATGACAAGACTACATTTTCTACATCGCTTTTGTTACCTTTTTGCAGGATCAGCCTCATCTTCATCTCTTCTTCTCTTAAGTGTAGGCCTTCCTGGAGGTCTCGGTAGGGGGGGAGGTAGGATAACATATTTTGGTTGCAATTTACAAAAAAAAAAAAGAGTTGGAGTTTACCCCAACAATACGTTATCCCAAGTCAGGAAGATTACCTTTTCCCAATCCTTTGAATCAGCTAGGGCGTGGATGTTTCCAGCATAGGTTTTCATGTATGCCCGCACTATGTGGTATGGACTAAAATATCTGTATAAGACAAAAATGTTAGGATGTTAGGGACATGAGAACTCATGAGAGGGGTGTGGACTTACTTGGACCAGGACTCTCTCCTAGGGTGGATGAGGATGATGAACCGCTGGCTCAAACCCTCTCCGATGTCGAAGATACGAGAGAGGGAAAAAAAATTGTGGAGCTAGGGCATCGGTAGAATTGGGGCGGGGGGGGGGGGGAGGGTTTAAAGATAGGCATTTCATTAATTAGTCTTTGCCCCCCAAGGGTAAAATTGGGTATTTGAAACGGGTTGACAGCTGGTGAGGGGCAAAGACTAATTTAAAAAGCTGTGGAAATTCTCTTTAATGGTGAGCTGACGGAACAGTTAGTTTTGGGGGGTAAAGTCTAATTAATGAAAATATGGGGGGTAAAGTCTAATTCAAGGCAAAATTTGGGGGGCAAAGTCTAACTCATGTAAATTCCTGGTTAATATAATTATTGAATGTAAGTTGCTGATGCTTTGGGATTAGATGACACCTTCTGACCTTCCTTTTATTAGAATTTTTTTATAGCCAATTTCATTCATCTTTTTTTTTTTGTTCGGGCCTCGCCTGTTCGGTTGGAACAGCGTACGCTAGTGTTTGCACACAAAAAAGACCATGATTTGAAGCTTGCAATAGCCACAGGAGGGCAAATATTTTTGTGTATGATCAGCCATGAATTTGTGAGCTCACTGGAGCACCACATTAGCATATACCATAGCGACGTAAGACAAACTCGGGATTTGATCATGCGACCTCTTGAGGGGGAAACAACGGATTTACCATTATGATGATGCAACCGCAGTTGCTAGAAAGCTCCTAACACATTGAATGTCTGTGGAACGTAACATCTAAAATGAAACCATTACACATGTAAATAATTATTTTTGGGATGACTTAGCCATAAGTCCTTTTAGGGAGATAGTTTTTAGCTAAAGGATAGACAAGCTTCATTATTGCACCAAGTCCTTCCCGAAAGACATGTTTTACAGCAAATCCCTCATTCCAAGCGTTGACTTTTTTAACCCTTTCAATTAGTTACAACAAAGATGAATCTCAGAAGAAGGATTAATATCCTGGCTACGAGATCAGCCTTGGATTCTTTTTTGTTCAATGATTTGTCAAAATTTGAGGGAGACCAGATAACACCTTTTTGTTTGCACCCTTCATCGGTCATTGCTGCCTCCTTAACAAGCCCTTGAGCCTCCTTTGTGCCACCTTCACCAAGTTTCTAATCCTCTTTTGGCTTTTAGTACAGTACCTGTATTGTTATCCAGCATGAAGCCGAGGTCAGGTATAGGTATGCATGACACATATTGCTTACAATATTGGTATTTTCGATGACTAGTGCCTTTCTTATTTTCTTTCTTCCTAATATGTGGCATTTACACAACATTTAACAACTGGTTACATGTGGTTATTTCTTCTTCCATGAATTCTCCCTAGGTTTTCCAGACTGTTAGGACCTCATGTTCATACTTGGTCTCGGAGGTGGTTTTCTCTTCTAAGTGCAGTCCCACGTGTATTTCCTCAATAGCACGAACATAGTTTTTTCTTCGGAATCTAGACTTGCAGCTGCATGCTCATATAGATATGCTTTCCTAAACATGAAAAATCAAAAGATGATATCAATAGATAAGTTGATAACATAATCAATATTCATGTAACTGTTATATTCTACCTGCTTCTATAGTCACAAAAGTCCCAAAAAGTTGCGTTTTATATTCTACCTGCTTCTATAGTCACAAAAGTCTCGGACATTTCCAAAAAGTTGCGTTTTAATCATGAATTTAACCCTTGCTGATTATTAGCCATTTTTACTCCGTCTGATTTGGGTAAAAAATATCGTAGTTTTTACCCCGACTTATTAAATGAGTCAAAACTTATTCGGTAATTTGGTGACACACTGGACATGCTTGTATGAACCAATTAGCAGATGTGGTCGTGTGCCTTATTGGTGGTTCTTTATTCACTGGGTTCAAAAGTACCTTAAGTGAATGTTGTTTTTGTTGATAGCTTGTTGCCTAATATTATTATATTTACATTTATGAGTTATGAATGTCTTATTTTTTTAAGTACAAACCAAATTGCCGAATTTTTTTAATTATCATCCTAGTCGATTAAATCCCAAACCTGATGTTTTCCTCGATTTTTTCCTGTTTTTATTCCAATTTTTTCGACTTTTCCCGATTTTTCCCGAGCTTTATCCAAGCTAAATTATTTCCCGAACTTGGTGACTATACCTGCTTCAGTTGAGGGTGTTGACTGTATATCTTGACATGCAGAATATCATGGCTGCACCCGCTTGTCCTTCACTGTTAATATATCCACAAATCTCTCTCTCTTGTATATCCTTTAATAAGTACTGTTGGAATACTTGATGTTATTTTATTTGCATGCTAACTTCACTCTCTTATTTTATTCGTGATCTTTCTACAGGTAGAAGCTCCCAAGAACCGCGGCAACCGTCATATGCAGCGATGGTACTTCAGGTCCACCTCCACGTTCATCGTTCGCATATGGTCCTCATGGCTCGTCCACAGGACCTCTGCGTCCCTTGATTTTGCTCCCGAGGGGGTCGACAAGGTCCATCTAGACGTCCCAGACGAGGGATTCATGGAATTCCTTCCGAAGTTTGATGTCATAGTCCTCTCCTCCGGCCACTGGTTCGCCAAGCAATCCGCTTACATCCTCAATGGAGCAGTCGTGGGGGGGCAGCTCTGGTGGCCGAAAAAAGCGGGGAAGATGCAGGTCAACAATATCGAAGCATTCGGTATATCAGTGGAGACTATTTTAACCGCTATATCCTCCCGTCCTGACTTCACGGGTCTAGCCATTGTCCGCTCGTACTCTCCCGACCATTACGAAGGTGGGGCTTGGAACACAGGCGGGTCGTGTACCGGGAAAGTCAGGCCGGAAAAAGAGCTGGTGAGAAATGGATTTACAGATGTGATGCACGAGAAGCAGGTTGCAGGCTTCGAACAGGCAGCGAAGAAGGCAGGGGGCGGTTCCAAGTTGAGATTGATGGACATCACGGAGGCCTTTGGGTACCGGCCCGATGGCCACCCCGGACCGTACAGAAGCCCCGACCCGAACAAGGTGACGAAGAGGGGCCCGAACGGAGAGCCCCCGCCCCAGGACTGTCTGCATTGGTGCATGCCAGGGCCGATCGACACGTGGAATGAGCTTTTGCTGGAGATCATTCGGAGAGAATTCGAGGAAGCATGAAAGCAGTTGCTCAAGGGTTCGACGTTGGCAAGGTGTATGAAGAGGGAATGTAGCGACAATTTGACATCGCCAACTAAAATTCTGAAATCAATCGTATTCCGAGTCCTTGCCCATCTGCTCACCACACCCGTGCACTCGCGAGGAATTGACGATGGTGAATTTTGATGAGGAGGAATAGGTTTTTTTTTTAAATTTCTGTAATCGTGTAAGTAATACCATGGGAAATTTTTTTATCTATGTATTCTTTGACTCATGTAGATACCTGGTTAATATAATTATTGAATTTAAGTTGCTGATGCTTTGGGATCAGATTAGGGGGTGTTAGTCAATTGGGATTTTAAACTCATTATTCAGGAGTTTGTGGACTTGCGGTATTTGAGAGTCCGCGGACTTTTTTTAAAGAGTCTCTGGGTTTGTTTAGGATTCTGCCGACTTTTTTGAGAAGTCCACAGTCTCATAAATCCCTTTTTTAGGAGTTCACGTGAGATTTTTGTTGTGGACTTGGACATAAAATCTCATTTGACTAACACATTTGAAGAACAATTTTGATGAATTTTGAAGGCCTAATACAAAAAGTATTAATACGTTCATTAAAAAAATGTACAAGAACAATGAATCAAAATTAAGCTCGATTTAATCAACATTGCCTCTGCCATCCAAGATTGCCTCACCACGTTGGATAAATAGTTTGACCAAATTTTACATAAGTCAAATGGTAAAAAAAAATTAATATCAAAGATTTTAGTAATTTTATACATAGAAATTGATAATTTTTTTATAAATAAGTTCATATTTCAAACAAGATTACCAATTGTATCATGCCAAAATACTTTAACATACCATCAACCAAGGAGGTCATTTCCATAAATAACATACAAATTGGAAGTAGCATACTAATTAAAATAATGAGTCCAATATATGATCGAGGAGGCAGGCGTCACGACGGAGCCGAATCGGTGTCGCGATCGACACCGGACGGGCGTTACGATCGGAGCCGGACGGGCGTCGTGATCGGAACCGGATGGATCCAGAGGGTCTCTCTCTCTCTCTCTCTACTGTATTTTGTTCCGACCGGGGGGGGGGGGGGGTGAAGAGAGGGCAATCGAGAGGGGTTGGGTATACCTAACGAAGAGGAAGGAGGGAGATAGAGAAATACTTGGAAGAGGAGAATGAGGGTTGCTAGGGATCCAACGTTTGCTTCCATGATCACGAGCACGGGTGCTAGGGTTCCAGGAGATGCCGATGATTAGGGGTGGCAATGGGTCAGGTCGGGTCGGGTTGAGACATATGTATAAGGGCAAAACACCCAACCCGAAACCAACCGGTTTAATAAACGGGTCAAAAATTTAAACCCAAACCTGACCCGCCTAATAAACGAGTTGACCTGACCCAACCCGTTTACTAAACGGGTCGGGTTGTGTTGGGTTGGGTTGGCAAGGGTTGGGTCAACAGAACCCATGTAAACCTGTCGGGTTGGGTCAAGACAAGTAGGATTGGGCCGGGTTTGATCGAGTTGGGTCGGGTTGGCTCAAGTCGGGTCGGGTCGGGTTGGGTTGACATGACCCATTTGTTAAACGGGTCAAGTCGGGTCAATCGGGTTATAAGTACAAACCCGAACCCGACCCATTAAATAAACGGGTCAATCGGGTCGACCCGTTTATGAGCCGAACCCGTTTAGGCCAAACCCAAACTCGCTAACATCGGGTCGGGTTCGAGTCGGGTTGGCGGGTCAGGTCAAGAATTGCCACCCCTACCGATGATACCTATCAAAGAGAAAGTCTCATGTAGGGGATTTAAAATTCCACCTTTGAGGTGGAACTTTTGATGGACAAAAAGTATATATACTTGGGTTTGTAAATCCCTTTTGTTATGAAGTCATGGATTTGTACCATGATTATTGACTAACGCCTAACTTATGAGTCCAAGGTCATATAAAATATTGACTAACGCCTGGATCAGGAGTTCACGTTGTGGACTCTGCAACCACTAACGCTTAAATCTACAATACCACAAAGAAGTTCGAAACCACTACTGATGTAATCCTAAATACAAGGAACTCTTCACCAAATCCTAATTGACTAACACCCCCTAGATGATACCTTCTGAACTTCCTATTTTTTATAGCCAATTTCATTCATTTTTTATTTTGTTCGGGACTTGCCTATTCGGTTAGAACAGCGTATGCTATTGTCTGCGCTAGGGGTGGCAATGGGTCGGGTCGGGTCGGGTTTGTGTCGTGTCTAGTTTTGGGTCGTGTCCAAAACCCCTAGAACCGGACCCGACCCGTTTAACTAATCTTGTCTAGATCCTAAACCTGTACCTGAGTCGTTTATAAACGGGTACACCCGATAAGACCCGTTTCCCACACATGTTTATTCAGTTGACCCGATCCGACTCGACCTAGTGTCTGCACTAGGGGTGGCAATGGGTCGGGTCGGGTTTGTGTCGTGTCTAGTTTTGGGTCGTGTCCAAAACCCCTAGAACCGGACCCGACCCGTTTAACTAATTGTGTCTAGATCCTAAACCCGTACCTGAGTCGTTTATAAACGGGTACACCCGATAAGACCCGTTTCCCACACAGGTTTATTCAGTTGACCCGATCCGACTCGACCCGACCTAACCCGATAGACCCGCTGATACTATATATTACAGTATCGGATTGCGGGTTGACCCGACACGACCCGTTGAATTTTAAACGGGTCTTATCGGGTCTATCATGTCCAGACCCTAAACCCAGACCCGACCCGTTTATTAAATGGGTCTATCGTGTCGACCCGTTTATGACCCGAACCCGTTTAGCCCTGACCCAGACCCGCTAACTTCGTGTCGGGTCTGCCGTGTTGGGTCCGAAATTGCCAGCCCTAGTATGCGCACAAAAAAGATCATGGTTCGAAGCTTGCAATAGCTGCAGGAGGGTAAATATTTTTGTCTAAGATCAGCCATGAATTTGTGAGCTCACTGGAGCACCACATTAGTATACACCATAGCGACGTAAGACAAACTCGGGATTTGATCATGCGACCTCTTGAGAGGGAAACAATGGATTTACCGTTGGGATGCAACCACAGTTGCTACAGAGCTCCTAACACACTGAATGTCTGTTAAATGCTACATCTAAAATGAAAGGATTACACATGTAAATAGTTATTTTTGGGATGACTTAGCCATAAGTCCTTATAGGGAGAGAGTTTTTAGATAAAGGACAGACAAGCTTTATTATTGCACCAAGTCCTTACTGAAAGACTTGTTTTACAGCAAATCCCTCACCACAAGCGTTGACTTTTTTAACCCTTTAAATGATAATATTGTCCTATTATTCATCCAACAAGAGTAACAATTCATTCAGCAAAAAAGAGTAACCCCTGATGGACGTCGTCCTTGAAATTGAATTGCTTAGAATTTAAGTGTTAAAAGTAAAAAAAAAGGATGAATTTGACAACTTAGAGACAATGATCAATTTTTTTTTATAGTACCACCACAAGTTTGCATCAGTAATTGTACCATGAAAAATATCCATCATTTGGGAAAGAAAATAGAAAATTCAAAAGCATGAAAATTTTAAAGCAAGAAAGATGAAAATGTATACGATATATTTTATTATTTTTTTTATAATGATTTGTAGGCAACTGCATAAAAATAAAATGATGTAAATATTGTTTAAATGATGGAATTTTAATTCTAAATAATCTTAAATCCAGCATAGATACACACTTTGAAGCACAAATTTCTATAGTGTGCAGTTGTATAAGAGTAAATAATCCTAATTCCAGCATAGAAATTGTAAAAAATTGATTAAGTAAAAGAATTTTGGAAGGAAACTTTAGACAATCAAAAATCAAAATTAGTACACACCTTGGAAGTTGGGACACATAAGTAAGATTAGTACATTGTCTGTTAGTGTGGAACTCTCTGTAGTATATTGTTTTATGCATGCTATGCAGATACATAACAATCTAAGATATACAACATATTCAAATTTGATTGATTTTTTTTTTAAAAATAAATTTGTTTGAAAGATGGATCCTCTAATTTCAGCAATCTATCTCCAAATCCAACAAATCTTTGTTGTCCTTGCACCCAATGTTATTAAAGCCGGACCGGACCGGACCGGCCGGTTCGAACCGGAAACAGCGAACCAGTGAGCTAACCGGCCGGCTTAGCTGTTGGACCGCTGCAGGAAATCGAGTAGGTATTGAACCGTTGAGCCGGGCGGTTTTAGGTAAAAACCGAACGGCTCGGCTGTTGGATTAAACCGGCGGTTCAAAAAAGGGTTTTAACTTTTAAGTACCGAAACCCTAAAATAATTGTTGGGTGAGTTTTTTTTTTTTATCTGTGGTTTCACCCTTCACCCGTGAATACTGAGCGACTGCGGGCACCGGGCAAACATTTCTTCTTCCATTCCGATTGCCGAACGAGTCGAGCGACTGCTGATTGCCGAGCAACCCCCCACCCCCCCCACCTTGAGGTCGACAACAACTGGAGAGTGGAGACTCCTTCCCTCATAGCCACCGCCTACAAGTACTCTCTCTCTCTCTCTCTCTCTCTCTCTCTCTCTCTCTCTCTCTCTCTCTCTCTCTCTCTCTCTCTCTCTCTCTCTCTCTCTCTCTCTCTCTCTCTCTCTCTCTCCGAATGGATTCTCTCCTTTTTTTTTGGCTTTGATTGTGGTTATCAAGGAAGGTCGGATTTTTTTTTCTCTATCTCATCTTTTTTTTTCATCTTACCTGACAGGGACCTCTCTCTATCTCCTCTATGTTTTTTTCCATAGATTTTTCATATATATATATTTTTTCTATTTATTATATTTTTTATAATTTTCTCAACTTAATTAAATAGTTTAAAATTAAAAATCGGCCAGGCCAGTGAACTCGGTCGAACTGGTGCCTTAACCGGTTCATCCTCCGGTTCGGTTCTGACAACATTGCTTGCACCATATTATGAATTAAACAAATAGAAATAAAATTAATAAAAAGAAAACCTAAGATTTACTTTTATAAGTTTTTTTGTGGAAATTTTTTCGATCAAATCAAACGAACGGTTCAATACATTTTCTTTAATTTTGTATTTTCAGGTTTTGTTTTTGAAAAATCAATTTTCTAATCGGATCCCAAACACACTCACAAGCATGTGTCAAAACTAGTTTGGCTAGTGGAGCGGATTTTGATCGAAAACTAGGCTTCCAAAACCAATGCCAAACTAAAAGCTAACTAAATCTATACTGCTCTTATAAAGCTTAGGCCTTTTGGTGCCACGTGGTAGCCTCCCCATTCCCGCGCTCCCTCCCATCTCTCTCTCTCTCTCTCTCTCTCTTCCGTTTTCAATTTTTTTTTTCAACTTGCAGAAGTCTGCCATATTGTTTGGAAAAAATTTCCCGCTGAACAACTGAAAAAAATTCCCCGCTGAACAACCGTCTTACTATCTTGGATGCTTTGGGTATCCAGAAATCTTGTGGGCCTTTTAAGTATCTGGGCGCCCACATCTCAGCTAAAAAACTCCTAGTGAAAGATTTTGGTTTTATCACGGCTCCAATCCATAAGAAAATTCAATCCTGGAAGGCACATCTCCTATCGTTTCTTAGATGTGTGGCTTTAATTAAGTCTGTTCTCCAAAGCTTGCCGTTGTACCTCTTGGCCAATATTTGGGTCCTTATTTCCACTATGAACTCGATCGAAAAAGAGATTCATAAATTCCTGTGGGCTAAAAATAATGATCTTAAGGGCTTACATTTCGCCAACTGGGACATGGTTTGCCGCTCTAAAGAGACAGGCGTGCTGGGCATTCGACGACTCCAACCTTTCTGTCAGGCTATGATGGGAAAAAAGGTGTTTCAAATTTTGAATAATGTCGGAGATAACATTTGGGTTTGGTTTGTTCGTAGCAAGTATAACCCCTCCAATGATATCTGGCAATGGAAGCCTCCAGCCAAATGCTCTTGGGCTTGGCAGGCTCTTTCTAAGGGAATTCCTGTGGTCCAAATGAATTCCCCGATTCCTGTGTGGGCTGTACCGGATGTTGACCCCTGGATGTCCCCTTGGCTCAGGCCAGTCCCCCTATTGCGTGATGCTTGTTTTCTCAACATGGACAATTTTGGACATGTTTTAGCTGTGCAAGAATTTGTCACCCTTCGGGCAATAAAATATAGAGCATCTCTATTCTATTTTCCATCAGGATATGGTTTCGGAGGTTCTATCGATCCCCATCTTCCTTAGGCGCTCAAAGCAATTGTACTACTGGGGCTGTAACTGGAAACTACGATACTCGGTCCGTGATGCCAATAACTATTTAACAGCCCTGGACATCTCAAATTCTACAAACCGGATTTGGACATTGCTTTGGAAATTGCATTGCCCTCCTAGACCGAAAGCCTTTCTATGGAAAGTGATTCATGATATAATTCCTTCGAGGCAATTGCTTAGTCGTCGCGGCATGCAAGTCCTACTTCGTTGCCCACGATGTGATTTGTCTATGAAAAATTCGGAACACATTCTTTTCTTATGCCCCCCGGCGAAAATGGTCTAGATGATGATGCGAAATCTGACAGCCCCCGTCCCTCCCCCACAGTATTTGAGCGAGCTTCGGTCCCTTCTTTGTTATGACTTTTCCTCTGAGAGATGACTTAAACAATTCTTCAACTCCATTATGTGCTTTGTTATCTGGAAGGCGAGAAATCAAGCCATCTATGACTTGGCTAATGAGTCCCCTCCGGCTACTGTCAAGAAGATTTAGTGGGAATTTAAAGAGTTCCATCATGCCCATCAACCGAAAGCGACAGTCATCAGAACGGAGTCCAGTGAAACCATTAACGTCATTGTGAGATGGATGCCGCCTGAGTCTTCTGAAATCAATCTAAACTTCGATGGCGCTCTTGAATGCCACTCCCACCGGGCGAGCGCCGAGTTTGTCTTCAGAAACTCCCAAGGTAATATTTTGTGTATGGGTGATATCTCGTTGTCTTTGTCTTCTGTGCAGGTGGCCAAAGGCTGGGGATTATGGGCGAGATTACAAGAGGGTCTCAGAAGTTTCCCATTGGCGTCCCTATGGATCGAAGGTGACTCGCTATCTACAATCCAATATCTACTCTCAAACTAGTAAGAAACCCGGGCAATCCCCGAATGTGCTTGATGCACGCCATTTGGTAAAGACAACATCACAATTTTTCAAAGAAGTGTGAAATCTTAAGTGAGTGTGATTCACTTGTGAGAGAGTGAGAGAGAGGGAGAGAGAGAGAGAGAGAGAGAGAAAGAGAGAAAGAGAGAGAGAGAGATTAACATCAAATGGCCATTAAATGTCATTGAATTAAAATTTATCATTTTTATGGTACGTTTTTAAATGGATTTAAAAGAGAGTTGCATTCACACACGGAAGAAGAAGAATTCTAGCTTTTTAAAAGACGTCCACGTGTCACAACACTGGAGAGAGGATTTCATTTTAGTATATACTAGTAAGAAACCCGGGCAATTCCCGAATGTGCTTGATGCACGCCATTTGGCAAAGACGACATTGCAACTATTCAAAGAAGTGTGAAATATGAAGTGAGGGTGATACACTTGTTAGAGAGAGAGAGATTAATATCAAATGACTATTAAATATCAATAAATGAAAATTTATCATTATTATGGTAGGTTTTTAAATGGATTTAAAAGAGAGCCGCATTCATACACGGAAGAAGAATTTTAGCTCTTTAAAATACGTCCACGTGTCACAACACGGGAGAGAGGCTTCCATTTTAGTATATATACTAGTAAGAAACCCGGGCAATGCCCAGATGAACTTGATGAACACCACTTAGCAAAGATATCACAACCGTCCGAATAAGTGTGTAATCTTGAAAGATTATGATTCACTAATCCAAGTATGATTCACTTGTTAGAGAGAGAAAAAGATATTACTAATGATTTTTTTAATTAGCATCAATTGATCATTAAATACAATTGTATGGGTTATTTATCATCTTTATATTAGGTTCTTAATGAGATTTATGAGAGAACCGCGTTCACACATGAGAGAAGGATTCTGGCTCTTTAAAGTGGTCCACTTGTCATAGAACGGAAAAGAGAACTTCATTTTTGTCATCAA
Source organism: Chamaelirium japonicum (assembly GCA_947650365.1). Taxonomy (NCBI): domain Eukaryota; kingdom Viridiplantae; phylum Streptophyta; class Magnoliopsida; order Liliales; family Melanthiaceae; genus Chamaelirium; species Chamaelirium japonicum. The sequence continues at coordinate 13,273,081 of OX393557.1, forward strand.
TGTCCGGATGAGCTTAATGCATGCCATTTGGCACAGACGACATCAATGAGTATTTATCATCTTTATGGTAGGCTTCTAATAGTATCTAAAAGTGAGCCGCGTTCACACATGAAAGAAGGATTCTGACTCTTTAAAAGACGTCCACGTGTCACAACACGGGAGAGAGGCTTCTGTTTTAGTATATAGTATATATGAGCCTCTTGATCCGATCTTAGAAGACTCACGCCTTAATACAGCTCCGAAGACATGTTCGTATTTCTCACATATTCTGAGAAGGTAACACGGTGGCAGACTGGCTAGCCACGAGAGGTAAAATCTTCAGACAATCACAAGTTTGGTACGAGGATTTTTCCGGGCCGTTACTATTGATAGCAGGGCATGATATGAGGGCTACCGGGGTCATGCGCGAATGTAGACAATGATAATGTAGTGATCTTTTTGTGCCGGTGTGGCCTTTTTAATGTTTTCACCAAAAAAATAATAAAATAAATAAACAATGAGGGATTCGGGAAATGCGATTCGATTAAGTAGCATTGTAATCGTTCGTGCAATTGCACTAGATTAGTACTTCACTTCTTGGGCCCACGCAACAACTTTTGCCGTACTGAACCTGACATTGGGGCAACATAAAAGCCACTGCAACCCCCCCCCCCCCCCCCCCTGCAACTGTAGCTCAATCCTGTGATGGTCGTTTCTACCCCACCTGCAAGTCTTTCACCATGGTCGCTTCTCCAAATCTCCATCCTCTCCCTCTCTTAAACCCTAGTTTCAGGTCTCACCTCGCCCGTCTTCTAAAACCCCTCCCTGTTCTCCGCCTTCCTCTCTTGAAGCCCTCCCTAACCTTACCGCTACCAGGCTTCTTGTCCTGCAGGGGGCTAGGGTTTCTTGCATTCATCGGAGAGAATGGTGGAGGAGCAGCGCCGGATAGCGCCGCCGTCGATGAGGCTGAGGAGGCGAGAGGGCAGAGCATGTTGCCGGAGAGATTTCGGTACCTCACCAAGGAAGCCCCCGATCGCCCCGTGAGGTGGCCGTGGTTTATTGGTGCGTAAAGGAAACGAAAATTGAATCCTGGGTCTTAAGTTTGGAGGAGCTATCTACCGTTTGTGCCTTTAATTCCTGCTTTAGTTTCATGTTTTGGGCTGAATTTTTTTTCAGGGTTTGTGACATTCTGCATGTTAGGCTAATGATCCATTGATGCTGTTGTTCTTGTTCTAATTTTTTTTAGAAAAAAATCCTCACGTTGGGATTTGTTGGAATGAATGATCTGAAGTAGCATGAGATGAATTTTATGCTCTTTAATCAAACCAAACACATTATTTTATTGAATTCATGTTAATAATTTGTATGATATCGTTACCGTGATTTATTTTGGATCATAAGTCTTGATTGACATACTTTGTTCTTCGTAATGTTTGTGCCCATCCCAAATGGATGGGATTTGGGTTGGTTGTTATGGTTAGGGTTCTTAGCTTTGTCATGTAAGTTCGGCAATGACAACACCAACATGCGTTATCCTGTAATATGTAGACGGCTATGGAGGCCTGTTCTAATCCGGAGGTTCCAGAAATGGATTAAGTAGGATTTTATGACCGATTGTCTACTTTCAATAAACCTCCCGTGGATTGTGACAATTAAATCAAGCAAAGTACAGTTGGAAGATAGCGAGATATACTGTTTCCAGCAAAACCAATTACATTGGATAGGGGCTCAATATCCTTCTTCACGCTTCATTTTATCGGAGGCTAAATCCAATGTGGGATCAAAGCATGTTTAGATCGTTTTGCACCACCTTCCAACCATGTAAGCATACCTCTCCGTTTTGCTCATTCGACCAATGTCATATGATGGGGAAGTAAACGGTTCCAAGCTGTCATTTGTCCAACCAAGGTAGCATTTTTCCTCCTCAATATGTTCTGCATCTACCTCCTCTGAAAAAGCTCTCCACTGAATCAGGGGTGTTCATGGTTCGGGTTGGTTCGGTTTTTTGATAAATTTGGAAGTGAACCGAAGTTGATCGGTTCTCTAGAAAATGGAACCGAACCAAACCATTCATTGGTAAAAACTGAACCAAACCAAACCGGAAAGTTCGGTTCGGTTCTGCGGGTCTTTTAAATCGTTCGTCATCACACCGTGAGGCGTGAATGGTCGAGCCACTGTGAGTTGGTTCAGATTTTTTTTTGTCAGCCTTTAACTTTGGGTACTACTATTTGCCCCGATAGAATTACTAGTAACACTCTTAATTTTTCACTTTGAGATATTTCATAAGTTTGGATTTGGAGGTGCTAGTAACTATGTGGGTAACACCCTTCACTTTTCAGTTTCATCACACCGTTGAACACTTGAAAGTTTTGAGTGCACCGAATGGTGGTAATTGGGGTCACCACCATGTAATGTACAATATTAGTGAGACTATACAGTGTATAGTAGTAACTACTGAGGTTATAGTACCAATGGTTCGGGTTGGGTTGGTTCGGGTTAAAAAACTCACAACCCAGAACTGAACCGACCATGGCAGGTTTTTTTCTTTTGGAACCCAACCAAACCGAACGGTAAAAAATACTCAATCCAAACCGAACCAAATAGACCGGTTTGGTTCGGTTTGGTGGGTCAACCCGAACCGATGAACACCCCTACCACTGATTACCTTTCCTTGCTTTTGACCTTTCAAAGTCTATGCAGAAATTACATATACTGATCCGAGATTTGTTGTGACAAAACTCTACATTTCATTTTTGTTGCTCCTTTCCAAGGACCAATTATTGGTTATGAGTTTAAGCTCCAGCATAGAGTTTGTAACGACGTGTACTACGTGGCTGAGAGGATAAAGCCAGATGAAATCTATTATATTTACTTTCAATTAGTTACAACAAAGATGAATCTCAGAAGAAGGATTAATATCCTGGCTACGAGATCAGCCTTGGATTCTATTTTGTTCAATGATTTGTCAATATTTGAGGGAGACCAGATAACACCTTTTTGTTTGCACTCTTCATCGGTCATTGCTGCCTCCTTAACAAGCCCTTGAGCCTCCTTTGTGCCACCTTCACCAAGTTTCTAAGCCTCCTTTGGCTTTTAGTACAGTACCTGTATTGTTATCCAGCATGAAGCCGAGGTCAGGTATAGGTATGCATGACACGTATTTCTTACAATATTGGTATTTTCGATGACTAGCGCCTTTCTCTTATTTTCTTTCTTCCTAATATGTGGCATTTACACAACATTTAACAACTGGTTACATGTGGTTATTTCTTCTTCCATGAATTCTCCCTAGGTTTTCCAGACTGTTAGGACCTCATGTTCATACTTGGTCTCAGAGGTGGTTTTCTCTTCTAAGTGCGGTCCCATGTGTATTTCCTCAATAGCAAGAAATTATGATGTACGAACATAGTTTTTTCTTCGGAATCTGGACTTACAGCTGCATGCTTATATAGATATGCTTTCATAAACATGAAAAATCAAAAGTTGATAAATGATGATATCAATAGATAAGTAGATAACATAATACATATTCACGTAACTGTTATATTCTACCTGCTTCTATAGTCACAAAAGTCTAGGACATTCCCAAAAAGTTGCATTTTAATCATGAATTTAACCTTGCTGATTATTACCCGTTTTTACTCCGTTTGATTTGGATAAAAAATATCATAGTTTTTACCCTGACTTATTCGGTAATTTTGGCGGCACACTGGACATGCTTGTCTGAACCAATTAGCAGATGTGGTCGTGTGCCTTATTGGTGGTTCTTTATCCACTGGGTTCAAAAGTACCTTATGTAAATGTTGTTTTTGTTGATAGCTTCTTGCCTAATATTATTATATTTATATTTATGAGTTATGAATGTCTTATATTTTTTAAGTACATAATAAATTGCCGAATTTTTTTAATTATCATCCTAGTCGATTAAATCCGGAACACCCCCGATGTTTTCCTGTTTTTATTCCCAATTTCTTGGCTTTCACTGATTTTCCCAAGCTTTATCCGAGCAAAATTATTGCCGAACCCGAACTTGGTGACTATACCTGTTTCAGTCGAGGGTGTTGACTGTATATCTTGACATGCAGAATATCCTGGCTGCACCCGCTTGTCCTCCACCATTAATATATCCACAAGTCTACCTCTATTCGTATATCCTTTAATAAGTACTATTGAAATACTTGATGTTATTTTATTTGCATTCTAACTTCACGCTCCTTAAAGATTCTTGTTGAATTGTTAGTCCCTTTGTGATAAGCGTTCCCTAGCATGGAGAGAGAGAGAGAGAGAGAGAGAGAGAGAGAGAGAGAGAGAGAGAGAGAGAGAGAGAGAGAGAGAGAGAGAGAGAGAGGCTAAGGTTTTGGGGAGAATGGATTAAAGCATTCTCATTAGGCCAAGGGCCAAATATATATGAATGATACAAGAGAAAGAACAAAGGGTATCCTATACAAGCTATCTACGGGTAAGTGTATATCAATAGTATACACTATCACTAACAGCCCCCCTCAAACTCAAGGTGGATCATGCACCATGAGTTTGCTAAGCAGAAACTGAAAACTTGGAGTAGGGTGTGACTTCGTGAAGAAGTCAACAATCTGTTCTCCAGAAGAAACAAAAGGGAGAGAGATGGTCCCAGCCTCATACTCCTGGCGAGAGTAGTAGCAATCGAGCTCGATGTGCTTCGTCCTCTCGTGGAAGACCGGGTTGGTGACAATCTGTATTGCATTCCGATTGTCACAGTAAAGGGTTGTAGGTTCAGAGATCTCAACCCCTAGATCTCCAAGAAGTCGTCGCAAGTGAACGATCTCTTTGGTAGTAGAGGCCATAGCTCGAAACTCTGCTTCTGTACTGGAGAGAGAGACAACGCTCTGCTTCTTGTTGCGCCATGAGATAAGAGAATCTTCAAGAAATAGGCAATAACCGGTAGTCGATTGACGAGTGGTCGGATCACCAGCCCAGTCAGCATCCGAGTAGGCACATAGGATCAGAGGAGAAGTCGATGATAGGAAGAGCGACCGGGTGATAGTGCCTCGGAGATAACGGAGAAGACGAAGAAGGGCAGCATAGTGAGCTGAGCGAGGGGCTTCGACAAACTGATTGATGATGCTGACGGCGTGAGCAATGTTAGGCCTGGTGATGCAGAGGTAAACCAACTGACCGAGTAGGATCTGAGAGAGGCTCACCATCGGTAGGACGAAGCTTCACGTGAAGCTCGAGAGGGGTGACAACAGAGCGATCATCGGAAAGGGCAGCTCGGCTAAGGATGTCAGCTGTATACTTCTGTTGGGATAGCAGAATCCCTCGCTCACTGTGGGTGATCTCTAGCCCAAGGAAGTAGCGAAGAGGACCTAAATCCTTCATCTGGAATCGGCGCCGAAGATACTGCTGAAGGGAAGTGATGGCAGTGGAGTCATCACATGTGATAATCATGTCATCGACATATAATAGGAGAATTGCCCTGCCCTGAGGAGATGACCGCACAAAGAGTGAGTGGTCCTGCGAGCTCTCAATGTAGCCGATCTCAGTGACGGCTCGTCGGAAACACTCAAACCAAGCTCGAGAGGCTTGCTTGAGCCCGTAGATAGCTCGACGGAGGCGGCAAACATGCTGGGGAGGAGTATGCAAACCAGGGGGTGGTTGCATGTAGACGACCTCTGAAAGATCACCATGGAGAAAGGCATTCTTCACGTCCATCTGGAGAAGAGGCCATCGGCGGACTGCTGCAACTGCCAGGAGTGCACGAACGGAGGTCATCTGAGCTACGGGTGCAAAAGTCTCCTCGTAGTCGATTCCGTATGCCTGAGTGAAGCCATGGGCCACCAACTGAGCCTTGTGCCGCTCGATGGAACCATCAGGTCGCCGCTTGACCTTGTAGACCCACCGGCAACTGACAGGCTCAACGCCAACAGGAAGGGGGACGATATCCCAAGTCTGAGTCTGCTCAAATGCTTGAAATTCCTCGCTCATAGCCTGTCGCCACTGAGGGGACTGGACGGCCTCCCGGTACGATCGAGGCTCCTGGTCTGTGTGAAGGGCAGCAAGAAAGGCTGTAAACTAAGGCGAGTAGGAGGTGACCGTGGCAAAGCCAAAACGGTCAGGTGGGCCAGAGCTAAAGCTGAAACGATCAGGTGGGTGGTGCTCGCGCTGAGGATAGCGGGGCGGCGGGCGAGGATTCATGACCGGCGACGTCTGACTGGTCGTAGCAGGCAGAGTACAGGAAGACCCTCGGAAGAAATCGGTGACAGAGGAGAGGAGGGGACGGAGGAAGACTCCGTGGAAGAATCTCTGGAAGCAGGGGGAGGAGTGGAGCTGGATGAAAGGGGTGATAGAAGCGGCTCGAGAGTCGGAGACAGGGTGGTAGGAGTCTCCAAGAAGGTGAGGTCCTGAGCTGCAGAGGAGTAGTAAGGGGCATCCTCGACGAAGGAGACGTGTCGAGAGATGCGAAGGCGAAGAGTCAAGGGGTTATAGCAACGATAATCCTTGTGCTCGGTGCTGATTCCAAGGAGGATACATTTAACTGCTCGTTCGGACTGCTTCATACGCTCATGGGGCAGAAGGAGAACGAAACATGTGCACCCGAAGGTACGAAGCAGACTGTAGTCAGGAGTGGAGGAGAAAAGGTGCTCATGGGGAGATGCACCACTCGGGAAAATAGAAGAAGGGGTGATGTTGATGAGGTTGACTGATGTCAAGACAGCCTCAGCCCAGAAAGTGTGTGGAACGGAAGCAGAGAGAAGAAGAGCACGCGTCGTCTCAAGGATATGACGGTGCTTCCGCTTGGCTACTCCATTTTGCTCGTGTGTGTGAAGACATGAGTGCTGGAATAGGGTCCCATGGGACTGAAGAAGTGTCCGTATAGCAGTGGAGAGGTACTCGAGGGCGCAATCAGACCAAAAGGTCTTGATGCGACAACCGAACTGTGTGTGGACCATCGAGGTGAAAATCTGGTAGTCCTGAGGAACCTCAGAGCGGTGCTGAAGAAGGTAGACCCAAGTGTATCGGCTGAAGTCATCGATGAAAGAGATATAGTAGCGATAGCCACACATCGAAGGAAGAGGTGTAGGGTCCCAGATATCGGAGTGTACTAAGTCAAAGGGAGCAGAACTCTGAGAGATACTAGAAGGAAAAGGTAAGGCTGTAGCTTTGGCAAGCTTACAACCGGTACATGTAGATAAAGAAGAAAAAGAGCAATGACCTAGAGCTCCAGTCTGGAGTAAGCCCTTAAGTCGAGACTCAGAAATGTGACCTAGTCTTCGGTGCCATAAGTCGGCATCGGGAGAAGCTAATCTACAGACGCCAGAAGGGGGAATGAGGGGAAGATAGAGATGCTCGAGGTGGTACAGCCCGCCTGACCTACGACCAGCGCCAATCACCCGTCCGGTATGTGGATCCTGCACAACACAAGAAGAAGGGGAGAAAGTCACAACACATCCAGAGTCACAGAGGCTGCTAATGGAGATGAGCTGCATGCGAAGCTGGGGTACATGCAACACGGTGGGTAAAGAGAGACGACCGCTCGGTTCTGTAGTGGCGGTAATCGATCCACACTGCGAGATGGCTAAAGAAGAGCCACCTGTAGTGTGTATCGATGGGATGTGCGGTGCTGGTCGGCAATCGGTAAGCAAGGAAGCATTGAAAGTCATGTGATGGGAGGCCCCAGAGTCCAGAATCCAAGTAACGAAGGTACCAGGAGTGGCTAAGTGAGCAGAGGACCTGGAGGCGCTCGAAGCCTCGGTGGAGCTGAAACTCGCCTGCTGGTCTAGGCGGAACTGAAGCTGTGCAAGCTGCTGCTGAAGGAGCTGAGTAGCGTCAGGGGCGTCCAAGGAACCCCGGGGTGATGATGGAACCGTGTGAGGAGAGGACGGAGCAGTAGCAGCAGCAACAGTAAAGCCAACGGGTCGACCACGTCCTCGGGGTCCTTGCCTCTTCTCGGGATGCAGCTTCCAATATGTGGCGACGACATGACCTGGTTTGTGGTAGTGAGTGCACACAAACCGATCACGACCAGAAGCAGAAGTAAGAGAGGCAGCTGGGGCTGCAGCAAGGACGCCCGTGTGGCTGGAGGGGGACGGAGGAGCCCTGGTAGCGATGGTGCGCAACCTAGTCTCTTCGGCGACGAACTCAGCAATGGCAGAATCCAAGCGTGGAAATGGGTCTCGGTGGATCAGGGCGCCAGCAAGTGGGCCAAACTTTGGTCGAAGGGCCATCAGGAACTGGTAAAGCTGACGGCGCTCCCAGAAGGCTTGGTGGGCGGCACAGCACTCGGGAGAGACAGGAGGCACCAGTGACTGAAGCTCCCGCCAGTAACCACGCATCTGCGCATGGAATTGCTGGATCGTACAATCACCCTGCTGTTCGGACTGGACCTGGGAGAGAAGAGCATACTCGCGGGCACCGCTAGACTCCACGAAGCGCTCAACTAAGGAGCACCATATAGCTGCGGATGCTCCAAGGGCGGCGAGGTCAGCACGCATCATCCGATCGACTGAAGCGACAAGGTAGGCGGCGACCCGTGCATCACGAAGACGCCACGCTTGAAGTACGACAGGGAAATCCTAACTCGGTGCCGTGGTGGTGCCGTCGAGTAATCCAAGAAGGCCACGTCCGAGAAGCGTGGTCTGGACGGTGGCTGCCCATGCTTCCCAGTCGGCGGAGGAGGCGAGAGGAAAGTCTGTCGAGTTTGGCAGAAAGTCACGAGTATACTCGAATGGGCGACTCTCAGAGTGCAGTGGCACGGGCGGAGGCGCATCTACAGAGGAGGAGTCGGCCATGGCGGCTCACCGACCGGATCTGTGGCTTCACTCGATGCTCAGAGGTTGAAGAGGGAGTAGTCCGGGGTCTGGCGCAGCAGTCGGAGCGATCAGAGATAAGGAAATCCGGAGTCGAGTTGCAGTAGTCGGAGGGGAGCGGCGATCTTGAAGGCGCCGGTGAGGAGGGCTCAGATCTACCGGATCGAGATATGAGAGGTGAGAGGAGCTCGTGAGGAGGGCTCAGATCTTGAAGGTGCCGGTGAGGAGGGCTCAGATCTACCGGATCGAGATCTGAGAGGTGAGAAGAGCTCGTGAGGAGGGCTTAGATCTAAGGACGAGATCTGAGAGGTAAGAGGAGTATGCAGTCGCCGGACGAGGGGAGCTCAGATCTGGCCGGACGAGGAGAGCTCAGAGATCTGGATCTGGCCGGACGAGGAGAGCTCAGAGATGCAGTCGCCGGACGAATGCAGTCGGAGGATGCAGTCGCCGGACGAGGGGAGCTCAGAGATCTAGATCTGGCCGGACGAGGAGAGCTCAGAGGTCTGAGATCTGAAGAGGGCGGCGTCGCGCGGAGCTTTGAGATCAGAGATCTAAAGATCTGAGATCTGAGATTGGAGATCTGAAAATCTGAGATCTGAAGAGGGCGGCGTCGCGCGGAGCTTAGAGATCCGAGCTCGGACGGTTGCAGTCGCCGGACGAGAGGAGCTCAGACGGATCCAGATCTGGCCGGAGGAGGTGCGCGAGGGCTGACGAAGGGGAGGGACGAGGTCGACGTCCGGTGGGAGTTGCCGGTGAGGAGGGATCTCGTCAGATTTGCGGGGAGTAAAGAGAAGGCCTCAGATCTCGATCGGTCGGAGGGCTCGCGACATCAAGATCTCGCGGGAGGGAGGCTCTGATACCATTTGACAAGCGTTCCCTAGCATGGAGAGAGAGAGAGAGAGAGAGAGAGAGAGAGAGAGAGAGAGAGAGAGAGAGGCTAGGGTTTTGGGGAGAATGGATTAAAGCATTCCTATTAGGCCAAGGGCCAAATATATATAAATGATACAAGAGAAAGAACAAAGGGTATCCTATACAGGCTATCTACGGGTATGTGTATATCAACACTATACACTATCACTAACACCCTTTACCTGCAAATTTTCATTAAACAAATAATTTTTTCCACCTCCTGTTCTGATGCTGTTTTTCATAGGAAAACAACTCAACTGCCGTTATGTTGACAAATTTTAATTTTTGCAGCCCTGTTTTTTGTTGTTTATGCTTGCCTTGGCCTTCATCTTTCGTTTCATCTCTCTCTATTGTGTGCGCTACGGCTTTTGAGACAGCGGCTACGGCTTTTGAGACAGCGGCTACGGCTACGGCTACGACTGATATGGAGATGGGATAAAAAAGGACTATGATTTGTTCTCTCTCCTCCCATTTGTCTTTAATTCTCTCTTTCTCTCGCGCGCCTGCCCTATGACTGATATGGAGATGGGATAAAAAAGGAATATGATTTGTTCTCTCTCCTCCCATTTGTTTTTAATTCTCTCTCTCTCTCTCTCGTGCGCGCAAGAGAGAGAGAGAGAGAGAGAGAGAGAGAGAGAGAGAGAGAGAGAGAGAGAGAGGGGCCACCGAAGGTGGGGCAAGGGGGGGGTTGCTCACTCTCTCTAGCAAGCGAGGGCCCCAGATCTTTGTTAGCCTTGAGATGAGTGGGAGGCGATATTCAAAAGAAAAGATGAGCTCTCTGACTATGGGCGCTTGGTTATGCAGTAGGTTTATCAAGAGCACCATGTGTATTCATGTCGAGTATTTTTGGTGAATTATTTTGATGAACATCCTCATTTATAGAAGGAAGAACACATGGGGCACCGAGATCTTCATCCATTTAAAAGAACCGTAGATACTCGAGTACCCGAATTGATTTTTCGGGATTCTTGATATCATCGAGGGGTGTAGAAGCCGATCCAGGGAAGATTAAGGCGATACTTGATTAGTCTCCACTTATCAACATACATGTGGTCCAAAGTTTCCATCAACAGAAAATTTTCAGAAACGGAATAAAAAATATTAATATTTTAATAAACGGAACAAAAGTTTCGAAATAGCAAAAAAACAGAATAATACGTCATGCGTCAAGCATTTACGCCAATTGAGATGGTGTAAAAATGAAGCGGTAATTTTAAATGCCAAAAGTGTCCTTATTTTATGCCATCTTAAATGGCGTAAAAAATTTACGCCATTGCCTTAAATTCTTTAACTCCTTTAAATTTACTCCTTGAATTTACTCATTTGAATTTAAATGGACTTTAGGCCATTTGAGATGGCGTAAATTCTTTAGGCCATTTCAAATGGCGTAAAATAAGGGCACTTTCGGCATTTAAAATCATCGCTTCATTTTTTACGCCATCTCAAATGGCGTAATGCTTTACATCATTTGAGATGACGTACTATTCTGTTTTTTCCTATTTGAAAACTTTTGTTCCATTTATTAAAATATTAATAATTTTTGTTCCGATTCTGGAAAATTTATGTTCCATCAATAGCTACTTGATTATCAGACATTTATCAGGACCTTCAATATGTTAAATCTTTATTTTTATTTTTTATATATTGACGGGTGTCCCGAAACCTTTCAGACAATGGATCCACTTCAGGCTCAAACTAGTCCCGCCAGAAATGCACACCGACTCACTCGAAGTCACCACGTCAAAGGCTCAATCTAACAATGGATACACACACTAGATGCCTCTGCCTATCACCAATGGGATTGAAACTCCACCAAACGTGCTCTTATTTGGCATAACAGACCTGGGCAGTAACTTCCTGCCCCAGCTGATGTGGCAGCATATGATTGGTGGGGTATATGCGGGGAAGAGTCTTCGAAGCGTAATAATTGCTCACAAATTTTATAATTTATATTTCTTTTAAGGTCTGCACGAACCAATAATGTGCTGCCACATCAGCTGGGGCAGGAGGTTGCTGCCATGCCAATCAGCTGAGCTATGCACCCAAAACCCTCTGTTTCCCAATTAATCCCCAAATGGATCTCCAATCATTGAACATGTTCTGCTTGTTTACTAGACAATGATAGTGATCAAACCATCTGAGGTGTCTTTCCGGTATATCGAGATCGAACGGTCAGAACACTAGAGCTGGTTCCTTTTTTTTGGTACATTTCAGAGGGGAGGCCACAAACGGAACTCCAGGAGGCGCCACATGCCGGCACTGCATAGGGGACCACCATCAAGTGGGGGAAGACGATTGCCGCACAGGCAGGATATAGATCGCCAAAAGACGAGGACACCGCCATCAGCGATGCACACCACATCGCTACTGTGACCAACCCAAAAACCCCCAAAATAAGGAGCATGTTTTAAAGAATGAAGGCATGTTCTTAATAAGCCCATAACCGTCAACCCATGTCTCATCTATTTGGGGTCGGCTTTATGAATCCTTCTTCTCCATTCATTTTATGTTTAGGGCTGCCGGAACTCGTATATAACTGAATTGCAAATTGCAGGACATTAAACTAGACTTGTCAACGGATCAGATTAGGCTATATCATAATCCGACCCGATAAGTAGACAAGCTATCGGATTCAAATTCGAATCCACAAAAGAGCAATCTATTCCAGATTCGGGACTCTGTAGGGCCAAGATAAAATATGAGCCTCGATCGGGTGATCATGATAAATTTTTTAACATTGACCCTTAAGGCCTTAGATCTAAAGCAATCTAATCTAACAATGAATAGAATAAAATATCTTATGTTATAGTCTGTCGGATTGGGTTCTTAACGGATCGGATTGGCCTAAATCCATATCCGGTTGTTAAGTAAATGGGTTACCTGGATCGTTATCGAAACATTGGATCGACAAAAATAAACCCATCCATATCCGACTTAAAGGATCGGATTCGGATCAAGATCTGTCCATTGAAAGGTCTACATTAAACCCAATGAACATGATACCATGCTAGTAGTGCAAGTACACAAGAAATGTATATAGGACCTGGTCGGTGGGGGGTCGTCTGCTCCGGCTGCGGCTCCTCCAGCCGGCTGGTTCCTCTCCGGCGCTGCCGCGCACAGCCACCACCAGGAAGAGAGAGATCGGAGGGGAGAGGGGGTCGGACTGAGGAGAGGGAAAAGGGGGTCGGGACGAGAGGGAGGTGAGAGATGAGAGATCAGAGAGGGGGGCGAGGGGTCGGGTCTTTAAAAAAGGGGAGGGACGGCGGCCGGTGTACGGGCAAGATTGGGGGACCTGGTTCTTGGGGATCCAGGGTGAGGGGAGAGCAGGAATGGAGAGGGGAGGGAGAGGGAGATGTGACGGGAGAGAGGGGGGTGACGGGATTGGTGAGGGAGAGGGAGGCTCTCGCTCTGAGCGCGCGCGCGCGAGAGAGAGAGAGAGAGAGAGAGAGATTTGGGGATGGGTTTTAGATTTAGGGTTTTGAATTTTTTTTTAACACCCGATGTAAATCGGACAACGGAGAGGATTTGAGGAGAGAGAGAGAGATTGACGGGTGAGAGGATGGGATTTGGGTGTTTGAACCCACGTGATGATGATCGGATGGTGGGGCTCGATAAGGAGAAAAATAATTTGAGGCGGAATGGGATGGGTGCATCCGATGGCAATCAGGTGGTTGGGATGCTTACACTGCGGTTAGATCGCCCGCGATTTGCACTCAAACCTGTGCCAACCACGAAAGACCGGCTCACGGACCTCTTCGCATCTAATAGACTTTGACACTGTAATTATTTTATTAATTAATTATGTTAACCAAAAATACCATGCATTAACACACACGCACATACCTGCTCATGCGCCAAATACGATTCTTCCAAGGTCGCCTCGCGACTCAGATCCGGGACCCATGGTCCGGTCCAACTCGAGTCCCGCATAGCATGTAATTAAAAAAAAAAAAATTTTTTTACAATAATAAAACAGGGGTCCACAATAATTATTCCAGCAATAATAATATAATAATAATAAAACTGGGTTGCGCTAAACTTGAACTTTTCGTGTATTACAAATTTGCTACGAAGCACATAATCTAGAAGCTTGTCCATGTGAAACACACACACACACACATAAAAGTTGTAATAATGTAACATCACAAATCAATTCAAGGAACAAATTGATGTGCATAGTTACACTTTACATAATATCACAATGCATAAAAAAAATTATAACCCGCTTGCCAGCATCCATAGCTACTTGAAATAGAGCTCGACAAGCTTTTTAAATGTATCAAAAATGCTAGTGAAGGGGTTGAGCTCGAGCAATCCCTTCAATTCTAGTTTGGGAAATTGATTTGTCAAAGCCGCCTGCATTCCAGAGTTGGACATCATTAATGCTAGCTGGCTAGAAGACATCACCTCACAGTCCTGGGGAGTATCTCTGATTTTGCGAGTATCATACCCATATTCAGCCAAATATGATTTGTATTTCTCTATGAAGGCTGGTCCAGGAACAGGCGTCCTCGAGTAAATCTGATTCCACGTATTTCCGACGTTAGCAACTTAGCATCATCTTACAGTGATGCATGACAACTTGTTAACCTTAAAACAATTATAATCATATTTTCATTGTACTAGTACAAAGGGTAAGGACCTGGGAGCCTGATAATGTGAAACCACTCACCAAAACCTCAACATTGTTCACCGACAATTATGGAGGAAAAAAAAGGCTTGCGAGAAGTACAAAAAGGGTTCTTAAAAATCTTTAAACAAACAACCCTTTGGGCACTTGACATGCATGGTATGATTAAATTCACATTCAAACAAAGGGGAAGTATGGTAGATGATGGTCTAGACGTCCATTTATTACTCTGTTCTTCTATCAACCATTTAAACACCATTTATGTTATCACGCGAATTCACCTAACACCACCTTAGAATTTAATTATGTTTCACACATTAAAACCTATCACAACAGGAAATGATCTTCCTCACCTTTGTTAAATGATGATTGATGAGCAATTGTTGATCTTATTGAAAGACTATAAACCACTATGCAAAATCAAATACAATTTGGTTTCTATTCGCAGGTACGTGCTTGCTTCTTTGGAGCCATGAATTCTGCAATGGAGGACAGCATCCTGAGATGCACAAATCATGTATAATTAAACCTTAAGACCTAGCAACTGACCTAGCATCTTTGACATCGTTAAGCATTGTACTAAGACGATGGGCCATGTCTAATGCAATACAAATATCTTCTTAGTTGTCCTAATGTGGAACGAATTTATGCTGCAAACTATGTAAGGCATTATGTTATGAACCCGACCGTTTTTCCAAAAGCTCCGAAACTGTTGGAGATCAGGCTCGATAACTATTTAGGCACATAACATACCGCCACGCTTCCGCGGCCGACGTCCTCGTTGGTCCACTCTATCGACACTGGTCGGATGGTAGACCTTTCCCTTTTTGTCGGATTCCACTCACCTACCAGTATTTTAATCCAGCCTATAGGTCACCACTTTCGGGATTCAAACATTGGATGTGGGGCTGGCTCTGATACCAAATGTTACGAACCCGACCGTTTTTCCAAAAGCTCCGAAGCTGTTGGAGATTGGTCTTAATAGCTATTTAGGCACATAACACATTAATAAAAAATTTATGTTTCATATTGCTTTTTGACATCTTCTTGAACACTCAAAAGAGTTCCTGTGCTGCTCGCAAGATCCCTTGATCAATTAGCTTTCTCTAATTCGGATTTGATGTTTCGAGAGCACAATGTATGTTTGCAGGTAAAAGTAGACTGTAGAGATCAACCATTCTATGCTATAAAGGTGTCACCTTGTTTCTTCAATCTTCTTTAAACATGTTTATTATACTCTTTAACGGTAACGCTAAGTTCACCAAAGTATCATATAGATATATAATCAATATCAATTTCAACAATATTAAAATAAATATCCTGCCAAGAATCTTCTAGATCCAAGTAAAGTGGTGTTACCTGAATGAAACTTTTATCTTTAGCCCCAGAGACAAGAGCAAAATTATCATAATCAGTTGCAATCACATCATACGGCTCCTTGGGTATAAACGGTAACGTTGGAAACCGAAGGTAACATTTCTCTTTAATCATCTCTTGCCTCTCCAAATCTGTTTCAGTTTTCTCCGTATCCTCTTCAGAAAGGCACATAACCCTTCCCCTTATACCGGTAATATAACCATCAGGACCACCATGAACACAAAATGTATCCACCTGAATGGATGGGGTCTCAGTATCAAATGAATATAAACCCTGAAATTTTGGTTAACAAGTCAAAATCCTTCTATACTTCTTGCCAAATTATAATTAAGCATAATCGAGGGTGAATAAAATGCATTATACCATGGTATGTCTTTACCTGAGTACAATGACAGTCTCCTTGTCCTTGGCCAGCAAATCCACCTTTAAGAGAAGCTACTTCAAACCATCTTCCAGAATATCGGACAGGATCAAAACCTTTAGCCGTCATAGCCCTCATCATTGCCTTCCCACTTCCTTCATCTGACTTGTCTCCAAATTTTATAGCGGTGGCAATCTCTGTGGCAGCTGCAAGCTGGCATAGATTATAGTGACTGGACGATTCTGCCGCAACAACCTGACAGCAGAAACTAGGATTTAACATCAAGGAGAACTTTTTGTCCTTGCAATTATATTCTTCGATCCTCTCCGGCTACAATGTCTAATGGTGGACAGGGATACCGCCTATTGTTTTTTATGCAAGAAATCCTGGTTCTTAGCATGATACACCTAGTATGATAGCCTAGCAGGTAAGAGGATGGCCATAAGAGCAACAAACCTTTTTTCTGTGTAATATGATTGTCTTTCTAGACTCCAGTCCAACCTTAATGCATGTTCCTGGGCATGTCTTCATCAAAAGGAAGAGTTAACACTTTGTGTACCTGATTTGGTGAAGAGAGAAAGATAACTGAAGCAGCAACCCAAGAGAAATAATTCCTGGGCATGTCTTCATTGCTAGATGTGGTCCCACCAAAAGAACATCTCAAGGTTCCTTTCACTGGAAAGGAATGTTTCCACCTGTAGAGTGTGAAAAATGAGTAGCCAAGGAAAACAAGAGAATAATGCAATGGGATAGCTCAAAGAAATAAAAAATGAAGAGGCAAAATCAGCATGAAACATGAATTACATGGTAAAGCATGAATACAAATCATTTTGACTTTTAGTTTTACAAGATGTTAAAATCTATCAAAAGGAATCAATGAGCCTAGAAGAACAACCAAATTTAGGTCTAAGGAAAATACCATTTCCGAACCCAAATTTTCTCTTCCTAAAACATCTCCAGGTCAGTGATTAACTAATAGGTTTACGTCTTCCATCTACACTTCACCTACATTAAACTGAATCAAAGAAGGCTAAACCAAAGAGTGATGCCGTATAACAAAGAATCTGAGATTCTTTAACTTGAAGCGACATACAGATACAGTCATATGGTCCATCCCTTTAAGTGATATTATCTGATTGTGAGTTCCATTCAAGTTGATTTTGCATGCAAAGAGAACCATGGGGACGCATAAGCGATGATAAAGCCTTCAGACTTTCAGGAGCATAATGGAAAGCTTTCAAAATTTTAAACCACATGATTCTTACTATGTAGCTCCAAAGTCTTTCAAAATCCGGGGCCCTGAAAAAAAAAAAAAATTTGAATTTGAAACCGCCTCTAGAGGTTATTTGGTGACTGGTATGGAGAGAGCCCTACTGGAGCTACTTAAGGCCTTGGGAGGAAGAACTAATCACAAGAAATTGGGGACCATGCCCTGGGGGAGCCTGAAACTTGTGGAAAAAGTATTATGTCATTATATATATAGAGATAGATGCGCGTGGTCACCAACATGGTGAACATACCACACAAGGAATGTAGAGAAAAGGAAAAACCTATACAAACATGTACAAATGTAAATTCTAACAGAGACCTTAGAAACCGTGATAAAATGGTTACTCCACTGAACGAAAGATAACTATGTGATGGAAGCAAGAAGCCCCAAGCCTCTTGACATTCCCATGGAGCCCTAGGGTGGTAAATCAGGCCATCCCAATCTACATGGGGGAGCCTTTGAAGGTGGTGATCTTCAATGGAAATTGAAAACCTTGTAGAATAACTCTTCAATCTTACAAAGGATCTCTTGAGGAAAGGGTGATATCAGAAAAATGCGCATAAACTCAAATGGATGAAGATGGATGAGACAGTTGCCACGATCAAAACCTGCAAAGATAACAAGGTTGAGGTCACCACTTTCTCCAGTGCGCGTCTCTCATAAAGTAGGGGGATACCCCTAACAACCACCCAGGAGGTACACAAGTAGAGATAATCTACGGTACCAATCCTCTAGCTCCCACTCGCTGAACTAAATATTGAATTTCACCAATCTTCGCGGTTACGCCACCCCAGTTTGACTGTATAAGAGATCAGGTCTCTGATGAAGTAAACGTAAAAATCTTGCTCAATAACTTGAATCGCTTCCCAAAGTTAGTGATGGTGATGAGGCTAGTCTCTACAGAAACCCTCACAAATCTCTTCTGACCGGAGAGGGCGAAAGGTGATGGTGAAAGTCCATTTCTTAAGAATTTGCTAAGTCTCCCTCATCTCCTCGGTGACAACGTCTTGGGAAGGAGGAACAAAGTCGTCCGGGGAGCAGGGGAAAAATATGATTTCTATTTCTTACATTGGTGGGAGTTCCTATCAAAGGAAGAGTGAAAGATCTAGAACAGCCATGTGAGAGGGAAGTAGGATAAGAGGAGATTTTACGGTCACATATACCATACCGGAAGCAGATCAGGGAGTTTCCTCAATCCCTAATACATTGTAATGATGGTCAAAATTGCCACATCTGCAACAATAGGGTCGAGTTCTATGTATTTTAGGAGGAAAGAGAACTCTAGATTTAGTTGAATGGCCTTGAAGATGAGGGACAGTGGGACGTAGCATGTGGAGGAGTCTGATGCCATTAGTTTTTGGCTCTCCTATGGATCTCTTAGGGAGTTGATGTGGTCAACTAAAAAGCTCTATGGGTGAGGAGAAGATGTCATATCGTTGCCTTTTGCTTAATATATGGGTCCAACCATCATTGCTCGTGGGAGATTTCTGATAGTTGAGTGTCCAATATTTGTCCTTGAACAGGATATTTGTAATCCTGGTCGGGAGGGTTCAAAGAGAGATTGTTTGACCGGTCTTTTGTCTATTGTTGCTTTAGTAGACCTCCAACAAATATATCCAGTGTTTAAAAAGGCGTTAAAGGCTTACGCCTCGAGGCTCGCCTCGAAGTGAGGCGGTGCTGTGTTGCCTCGAGGCGCACGCCTCAACAGCCACATATAAAAAACCTACACATCTGTATCAAGAGGTGTATGCCTTTGTCCGAGGAGCGCCTCAAGGCGTTCGAGACGTAAGTCTCATGCTCCAGGCGTGAAACATAGGACGGGGAGGGGTTAAAACCAATGTTTGGTGTGGAAGGGGCACAAAGGGTTTGATATGTAAATCGCCCCCATGAGCCCTTTTTCACCTATTGAAACCTCCTAAACCATTTTAGATCTTTTTAGGTTTTGAAACCCCTTTGCCTCCAAAAACCCAAAATCAAGATTTAGTGCTCATTTCTTTTCCGATTTTAATTCCAAAGTTGTATTCTTCTTCTTTGTGGATTGTCTACTAACTACAAGTGAGATCAAGATTTGTTTCAAGTTTAAAGGTATAGATCATGATCTTGCTTCTTCTACTAGTTTTTTTTATGATTTTTTCTTTGTATTTTACCATTTCATGTATTTGTATCATTGTTTTTTTTTTTGAATCTTGACAATGTTAGTCCTATATTCGTATTTTATTATTTGTTAGTTGCTACTTTAATTATTATCTTGAATATTAAAGAATTAAGCGTGTTTGAGCAATTTGACTTTTTATTTTGTTGTTAGATTGTTCGAGGAGTGCTCAATCGTGTCATATAAGATATTTTCTAATACATTGTGATTTATTATGCGTATATAGTTCAATTATTATTACACATTCAATAATAGTATTTATTCTGAAGTTTTTCTTCTTTAATTTTTTTTTACCAAAACGCCTCAAAAAAATTTGAGGCTTACGCCTCGCCTCTCTAGAGGAAAAACGCCTCGGCATGCCTTTCGCCTTTTTAAACATTGAATATATCCAACTCTTTGCTTCAAAATCTACTCCATGATCGACTTTTGATTATGCTATGACCTTGGCTCCTATACAAAACAAGGCCACATCCACTGTTGTGGACCCAACAACGACCTCGAGAGACCACTATTCTGTCGACTCACCGCTTAGGAAACTCTTTGCCAAAGCTCCAGTCATGAGTCTGATACACTCGATCTAATGCGGCTCGTTTGATCGCTCTTTTGTCGCTCCAACGCTGCTCTATATTCGTATTTATGCTTTATCATAAACAATGCTCGCTACTCCCTAGTTGGGGCAAGGAATGCGGTGGCTGCAAAGTGAGCAACGAAGCTTGAGGTGGGTGTGGTAGTGGGTGTAGAGACAATTGTGAGGTGGTGGTGAAGAGCGGTGGGTGCTCCTTGCACATTTTTTGAACGTGTATATGTACACAAATCATATCATTATTCATTCATACTATACAGACTTCACTATCATAACCATTTCAACAATATTTGAATCATAATTTCCAATAATTATCTTTCCAAATTTGTACATCTATTCCCAAACAAGTGTTGAATACAAACATGGAGAAGCAAACTTTTGAAAAGCTCACCTTTTTTATTAGGAAAACATATTTGCTTTTTAACAATATTTGAAAAAACACTCCTGCATCTATTCCCAAACATGGTTTCATTGTACTTGATGTGTGTTTGTAGAGGCAATTGGAAAGGAGAACATCTTCCATGATTGAAAGGGTTGTAATGTACTAAACCGAGTAAAATTGAGCAGTGAGGATATTGAGAGTGTAATCCAAGGATGAATTTCCTCATAGATTTCATCTCTGTGTGTTTGTGCATGCGCACGCGTGCGTGAAGAGTACATACTAGAAGAGGGAGGAATGGTGTTCGATATCAAAAACATTCTCTGTAAACCCGACATGTAGGAGCGGATGAACGAGCTCTTGGCCACAGAGCACGAATACACAAGATTGCTCTCCATTCTCGATCTCTCCTCTCGCTGTGAAGCTAGCATATTTATCATTCAAGCAATGAAAGAGAAGAGCAAGGAAGGGTACTCGAAATCAAGAATCCTCTCTTCTCTTCTGCTCTGTTTACATCCAAGAAGTTAAATCTCCTGTTTAAATGTCTCAGAAGAATATAAAGTGTAAACTAGATTGGGACGACGCCTACCTTGCCCAATATTACCTCGATCGATTCCTCTCCCTACAAGAAATCCCAGTAAAATATTTTTATTAGAACAAGAAACTAGGGTTTGTAGAATTGGATCCCACTGGATTGAAGACCACCTCCATTGATGGGCACCTCTGCTTTGCAGCTTCGTAACAAGTGGACGGTACTGCTCTTCTCGATCACTTGCCTCTTCATGGTTTCCAAAGAGAAGGAAATGACTATCCCGGTCGCCATGGGCAGCACTACATATGCGTGAGTGGGGTCAATTAACCCCACTCAAATGTAAAAATCGATTAATTTTTTTAATCATAATTTATTTAGTTTGATTGTTCGTTTGACCCCACTCCACTGATTCATCGAACCCTACTTCACGTCGTCACGACTCCGTGACCGGTTTTCACTCTCGTTCAATCCCTCCTCTTGCGGTGACAAAGGGTGGGCAGCCGGCCGGCCAGATCACGATCTCGGACTCCTCCTTGGACAACTTTTGACCCCACTGATACAAATTACTGGAGCCACCACTGCCGGTCGTTAATCTACAGGTAGGGCTTGATTGTACCTTTGATCGCCAATCTGTATGTACTCCGATAACCTAATCACTACATTTCCAAGAAAGGAAAAAAAAATATAGATAAAAGACCTCAAAAGGCAGAAGCCCTATAGTTTATCTACGAGCATAAAAGGCCTTTTATAAGGGATAGAATAAAGAGAAGAAGAGAGGAAAAGTTAGTAATAAAGAGGAGAAAGAGGGGCCAGCGGCACGCGTCCTGAGGGACCCGTACATACGTCTTACGGTTGCTATGAGAGGGGTCAGCTAGTGTTTGTAATGCCTCCTCTTTGGGAGACGTGATCTTGATCCTCGAGTACAACTTAAGTCTAATAAGGATCTCTGTTCATTATGACTTAAGGGTCTTTTAATCTCATCCCTCGGATGAGCCATCTGATGGTGATTGTTTATTTCATTAATAAACTGACTAGAGATACTTAAGCTAGCCCAACTAAAAACATGGTGTGAACAACCCTCGCACCTAGACTTAGCCTATAATTAAAACCAGTGTTTTAAAACCGAAAACTCGACTCGACCTTCCCGAGTCGAGTCGACTCGAAAACTCGGTCAAAACTCGATCGAGTAGTTACACCCAAAACTTGAAAAATATAATATAATTTTAATATTTATTATTATTAATATATATAGCTCCATTTAAAAATGATAAATATGAAGTAACTAAAGCATAAAAATAATTTTAAAAATGGATATCTAACAAGTTTTGATGACCTTAAAGCTTATAACCAAATAAAATGTCATTACAAAACATAAATTGTTCTATCGGATCCTGATTTTACCCCAAAAAATACAAAGATCAAGACTCGAACCGAGTCACACCCCCCAAAAACTCGAGTGACTCGCTCGAGTCACTCGAGTTTTGGTCCGAGTAGTTGCTAAATCGAGTTTTGGACCGAGTCGGATCGAAACTCAGCCGAGTCGAGTCAACTCGGCCGAGTTTCGAGTCAACTCGGCGAGTTTTAAAACAGTGATTAAAATGTTCATAACTTTTTATCCATCCATCAGATCACACGAAAAAATTACGAAAAATGTTCAGAATTTAAAATGCAACATAATAAAATAACAATATGTTTGATTTGCTGCCTTGATTTCTATGCACGACTGAAAACAACGATTAACTTTCCTTGTTCTTCAAGTAGACGCAAGCTCGTCTACATTACAGTTGAAAATAGGAACATCTTCCATGATTGAAAGGGTGTTGTAATGTACTAAACCGAGTAAAATTGAGTAGTGAGGATATTAAGATTTAAGAGTGTAATCCAAGGATGAATTTCCCTATAGCTTTGACATATTCTCCGCATCTTAATTATTCTTTCGACATTAATTGAAATTCATGACACCACACCTAGTTTCTCACATCTCGAAGAGAACAAAGATGTCTTTTGAAGAATCATAGATAGCCACTTTGGTGATTCAACCCAAGTTTCATTATTGTTGGCCTCCTGCATGCACTTATGACTACTTCGTTTAATTTTGGGTCAATTACACTTTACCCCCTTGAAGTTTAGCCCAAAATCACTTATACCCCCTTATAGTTCATAAACTACAATTTACTCCCTTCAATTCAGTTTTGATTAGATGAAAATTACCAAAAGATGAAATTTAGTAGTTGACAACATGGTCACCAAGTTCGGGTTCGGTAATAAGTTTGCGAGGTTCAAACTCGGGAAAGTTCGACGAAAATCAAAAAGTTTGAGAAAAAACGGGGGAAAATTGAGTTCGGGATTTAATCGGCTAGAGTAGAATTTGAAAAAAAAATCTGCAAGTTTGAAACATTTGAGTCAACTTTTAGCTTACATTTAAGCAACTAAAATATTTAAAATATGACATTCATAGGACAACAAACCAATCTACAGTGAATGAGAATGATTAAAACTTAATGATAAGATCTATGATAATCGATACAAACAAGGCTGAGTGTAGTAGAGGATTGTCTATGAATAATGAAACCCAATAAAAAGGGAGTAAGCACATGGATGCGTCATTATATTAGAACTGGGTCTAAATATAATAAAAGTTGGCAAAATCTATACAAATAAGCACCTAAGTCACATTACTCACATGCATATAACATTACATATAAATAAGTCAATGACTCAATATAAATCCCTAACATGGATTTTGTGCACAAGGAGTTTTGCATGCCCCGCAGAAGGTACTAGGATAGAGAAAATACGATGAGTCACAAGATCCAACGTTTTAAACATGGTTTTTTGAAAGAAAATCATGGTAAAAAAATGTCGAATTTGGTGATGTATTAAGTTTCGGGTATAAAACTACTATTTATCGGGTGAGGAAAAATCCACGTTTTTTTCAACAAAAAAAAAACCCAGAGAACTTGATAACTATGGTTGACAAAGGGGGTATTATGCTAACATTACAAACTATAGGGATTGATTTGGAACCAAAAAATCAGGGGGTTAAGTGATTTTGGGCTAAACTTCAGGGGGGTAAAATGTAATTAACCCTTGTTTTTTTAGCACAGAAAAGAAATTGAACCCACTTCATGTAATGCATCAAAGCCAATTCCACACACACCCATATATTTTCTTTATACATTAGTGCACTAATCACCATAGAAGAACATATTTGCCATTTCACAAGGAGAATTTGGGAATTTCACCTGCCGAAGAAGGGGGGAGGAGGCTGAAGGCGGAGTGGGGATGCCTGCAGCACCTGAACCATGGCTCTCTAGAAGCTTCTGGAACAACCACTCGCGATTTCTGGTGTGAGACTTTGACTGTCATCTCGGGAGCGAGAGCTCCATCTTCGAGCTTATCCACGCCCTGTTGCTTGGAGTGGAAATGAGACGGGTTTTCCAGAAAATCCGACCCGACCCGACCCGTCCAGTCCCAATTGGGATGGAGATTTTTTTTTTTCGTAGGAAATTGGGATGGAGTTGGTATCACTTTCTAGGGGTTTAGGAATTTTTAGGAAAACTTGATCGGATTTGGATCGGATGGGGTAGGGATGGCAATTTTTGACCCGACCCGATCCGAAGATCCGTACAAAATTAACGGGTCCGAGTTTGGGTTAAATGGGTTCGGATCGTAAATGGGTCGACATGACTAACCTGATTAGTAAATGACTCAGTGATTGAATCACGACGATCATAACTAGCTCTCGAAGATGGGTGACCTTTGCAACAAGACCACATGCAAGGGAGGATGTGTATATCCATAATCGACATTAAAATGCTAGTTGGTCACACTTAGACACACGTCCCGCTTCAAGCCCTAACCAACGGGATGATGGACGAAGATAACATGGTCAAAACAATTGATTCAAGGAAATTTATTTTATCGGAGTCAAGTTTGGCCGTTGTGGGATGATCATCTCTCATCTTTTCAATGCTGATGATTTTTTTATATTCGGGCGATCCAATACCAAGGAGCTCCTCACTATCAAGAACACTATTATTACTTGGGTTGTTTACAAATAGACCCATGTAATCTTCTTTATTTACATGTAAACCCCTGTAAAGTCTATTTATATATAAAAACCTAAAATCATCCAATATTTACATATCGACCCCTATAGTTTGTTGGCATCCAAAATAAAGGAGTATTTTCACAATATTTCTTATGCAGCTTTTATTTTATTAATCTAAAGGGAAAGTAACCGATTTACCTATGGTTTTAATTACTTAAATTGACATATCTTTATTGAACATTAATTTAATCCAAAACAAACACAGGCATAACCCGAATCTAACTTGGACCTAATCCGAAGAATTATCACAGGTAAAGTATTAAGGATGGAATAAAAAACATTCTCTCATTTTGATGTCAGCTAACTGTAAGGGTCAATATATAACATTTGAATAAGTTGAGGGGTTTATATATAAATATCACTTTATAGGGTTTATATGTAAATAAAAAAGATGATAGGGGTTGATTTGTAAAAAGCCCTTACTACTAAAGGCAACTTGACTGGGCAACAAATTAACTCCAACAAATCCAATATTTTATTCAGTAAAAGCATCCACAGAAACATCTTTGATGGCTTGCAAGCCAAACTAAAAGATTGGAAAGCTAACATTCTATCTCATACAGGCCATTCAACATTAATCAAATCATCTCTCTTGTCTCAATTCCGATTTATTTTATGTCAACTCAGATTCTTCCTAAGAAAATTACTGTTAAACTGAATACTATTATGTATGACTTTTGGTGGTGGGATATGACCCAAGCAAGAGACATCTCTGTACATGAGGCTGTAAAATATTTTCGACTCCCAAAGGAGGAGAGGGACCTGGTCATTTGAGATACTAGTAAGAAACCTAGGTAATGTCTGGATGAACTTGATGCATGTCATTTGGCACAGACGACATCATAGCTGCCAAAGAAGTGGCCATTAAATACCATTTAATGAGTGTTTATCATCTTTATAATTGGGTTTCAATGGGATTTATGAGAAAAAGCTGTGTTCACACACGGAAGAAGGATTCTGGTTCTTCAAAATAGGTACACATGTCACAACACAGGAGAGAGGGCTCCATTTTAGTATTATACTAGCAAGAAACCCGGGCAATGCCCGAATGTGCTTGATGCATGCCATTTGGCAAAGACGACATCACAACTGTTCAAAGAAGTGTGAAATCTGAAGTGAGTATGATTTACTTGTTATAGAGAGAGAAAGAGATATTAACATCAAATGACCATTAAATGCCATTGAATGAACATTTATCATCTTTATGGTAGGTTTTTAAATGAATTTAAAAGAGAGCCGCGTTCACACAAGGAAGAAGGATTCTGGCTCTTTAAAAGATGTCCACGTGTCACAACACGGGAGAGATGCTTCCATTTTAGTATATATACTAGTAAGAAACCCGGGCAATGCCCGAATGTGCTTGATGCACACCATTTGGCAAATACGATATCGCAACTGTTTGAAGAAGTGTGAAATCTGAAGTGAGTGTGATTCACTTGTTAAAGAGAGAGAGAGAGAGAGAGAGAGAGAGAGAGAGAGAGAGAGAGAGAGAGAGAGAGAGAGAGAGAGAGAGAGAGATTAACATCAAATGACCATTAAATATCATTGAATGAAAACTTATCATCTTTATGGTAGGTTTATAAATGGATTTAAAAGAGAGCCATGTTCACACACAGTAGAAGAATTCTAGCTCTTTAATAGACGTCCACGTGTCACAACACGGGAGAGAGGTTTTCATTTTAGTATATACTAGTAAGAAACCCGGGCAATGCCCGAATGTGCTTGATGCGCGCCATTTGGCAAAGACGATATCACAACTGTTCGAAGAAGTGTAAAATGTGAAGTGAGTGTAATTCACTTGTTAGAGAGAGAAAGAGAAAGAGAGAGATTAACATCAAATGACTATTAAATGCCATTGAATAAAAATTTATGATCTTTTTTTTTTTTTTGACATCGGCGGGTGTCCCGAAACCTTTCGGGCAATGGCCCACTTCAGGCTCGGACTAATCCCTCCGGGAGTGAAGCCCGACCCACTCGGCAATTCCCACTTCACTCCTGGGTAAATAAAAAAAAAAAAATTGTCATCTTTATGGTAGGTTTTTAAATGGATTTAAAAGACAGCCACATTCACTCACGGAAGAAGAATTATAGCTCTTTAAAAGACGTCCACGTGTCACAACACGGGAGAGAGGCTTCCATTTTAGTATAGATATATAGATATAGATATAGGCTACTAGTAAGAAACCCAGGCAATGCCCGAATGTACTTGATGCACGCCATTTGACAAATGCGACATCACAACTGTTCAAAGAAGCATGAAATCTGAAGTGCGTGTGATTCACTTGTTAGAGAGAGAGATTAACATTAAATGATCATTAAATGTCATTGAATGAGTATTTATCATCTTTATAGTAGGTTTTAAAATAGATTTAATAGAGAGTTGCATTCACACACGGAAGAAAAATTCTAGCTCTTTAAAATACGTCCACATGTCAAAACACGGGAGAGAGGCTTCCATTTTAGTATAGATATATAGATTAGTAAGAAACCCGGGGAATGCCCGGATGAACTTGATGCATGCCACTTGGCACAAACGACTTCACAGCTGCCGGAAGAGAGAGAGAGAGAGAGAGAGAGAGAGAGAGAGAGAGAGAGAGAGAGAGAGAGAGAGAGAGAGAGAGAGAGAGAGAGAGAGAGAGAGAGAACTAATGATGCTTCTAATTAACATCAAATGATGATTAAATGCTTGTATGTATTTATAGTAGGTTTTTAATAATATTTATGAGAGAGAGCAGTGTTCACACACGGAAGAAAATTTTTGGCTCTTCAAAAGAAATCCACGTGTCACAACACGGAAGAGAGGACTCCATTTTAGTATTATACTATTAGATTAGATGTTTTTCATAAATATAGCTGATATCATGAAGTTATTGGAGGTTTCTCACAGCCAAAGGTGACCTTTGGGCACATGTGTTATCCAGAAAATACCCTCATGATTATTTTGCACCACTAGGGAAGTGGCTCGAAGTTCATCTTACCTTTTTCCCTTTTCTCCCGTCTGAGCTAGGGTTAGGGTTTCTCATCTCTTGGCCTCTCCGACCACCGTCGGCGGCACCGGGGAAGCCAGGAGATCCAACTTGGGCGGCTCCCTGTGGGGTCGAAGTGGGCCTCTTCTCCATCCCCTGTACATAGGGGCTCCCCTCATCAGATCAGTGTTTTGTGTTCAGAGCTCCAGTGGCACAAGGCCTCCCTTGCCCGGATCATCGCCTTCCGAGCTCGGATCGACGGATTCTGATCGGTGTGTAACCGGATTGGTGGTTCATGGACCCTGACCGGAGTATGTCGTGGCTTTTTCAGTCCCCTCCGCTAAATCGGTGATGGTTTCTGGTGGTTCGAGGTGGCAGAGTCGGTTCGTGGTAGATCGAAGGTCTCGCTGCTGCTTTATCTTTGCCGGAGCGGGTGGTGGTGGTGGATCGGTTTGTGGATCCAGTTTTTGGGTTTCTTTTTTTCTTGTGCCTGTGAGAGCATCTGTTGGCTCCCCTTTGTGTGTATTTTTTTTTTTTTTTTTGTGTTTTTTCCTCGTTGGGGTCCGACGACGGTGATGGGTCCAGCTTGGTTGGCGGCTGTGTTGTCCAGCTTCGGCGGGCTGTGTTATTCCCACCGAGATGGTGGTTTGGTTTATCCGCCATGTGGCGATTCTTTTGCTGTCCACTGTATCCGGGGGTCCTCGCTTGAGCCGGACTGTGGTGCTTTCTGGAGGTCAGATGACCTCCCCTTTGAAATACTAAACAAAAAAAGAAAAGGAAATACCTTCATAGCGAAGATATTTGGGGATGTTGCCCACACTCCTACCACTCAACGGTGTGGAGAAACATGCTTATTGTTCATGACTCACTGAGACCCGGTATAGACTCGCAAATTGGGGATGGCAACATAGTCGAGTACACTTCGACCCGTCGATCCTCACGAGTGAAGGACGTTACATTCCCCTCCCAATCTCCCATGATCAGTTGACTCCCAGCACTTCCAAGCCAATTTTGTTGCTGACCTGCTCACAGAAAATACCCTTTGGTATATATATATATATATATATATATATATATATATATATATATATATATATGGGAACGGGGAGCCTGGACCTCAGGTGCAGCGTGAACGCTGCACCGGAGCCCCCTGCGCGCGCCACGTGTCCCTCAAAATCGGCCGCCCAGTAGTTAAAACCGCGGGACGAACCGCAGCCGTCCGATCGGACGAAAATCCGGCCGCCTGCCTGTAAAAACGCGGCAGCCAACGCTCACCGTCCGATCCGTGCAGTGCACCCCGCCCGCCGCCTTCTGATCCGTGCAGCGCACCCCCGCCCGGTGTATCAGTTGGCCCGGGTGATTTCCATCCGTTCGATCAGGGGAATCGAACGGATGAAATCGAGTTTCGCTGTTACTGTAGCCGCTACAGTAACAGCGAAAAACGTTTTTGTCCGTTCGATTCCCTCGATCGAACAGACAGGAATAACCCGGGCCAACTGAAACACCGGACGGCTGCTGGTGCACGGATCAGACGGCTGGCACTGCACGGATCGGACGGTGGGCGCTGGCTGCCGCGTTTTTACAGGCAGGTGGCCGGATTTCCGTCCGATCGAATCGATCGGACGGCTGCGGTTCGTCCTGCGGTTTTAACTGCTGGGCGGCCGATTTTGAGGGACACGTGGCACGCGTAGGGGGCTCCGGTGCAGCGTTCACGCTGCACCTGAGGTCCAGGCTCCCCGTCCTGTATATATATATATATATATATATATATATATATATATATATATATATATATATATATATATATATATATATATATATATATATATATATATATATATATATATATATATATATATATATATATATATATATATATATATATATATATATATATATATATATATATATATATATATATATATATATATATATATATATACACACACTAGTGCATGTC
Source organism: Chamaelirium japonicum (assembly GCA_947650365.1). Taxonomy (NCBI): domain Eukaryota; kingdom Viridiplantae; phylum Streptophyta; class Magnoliopsida; order Liliales; family Melanthiaceae; genus Chamaelirium; species Chamaelirium japonicum. The sequence continues at coordinate 13,303,079 of OX393557.1, forward strand.
CGTGCCTGTCGGCACTGCAGCGGGCCGCCTTCGGCGGCAACACACCTGTCAACAATGCAACGGACCGCCTTCGGCATCAAAACACCCCCCGGGCATCATCACCCCCACCCCCTTCCCCACCGTCGTATGCGACGACAACACACTTGACCGCCTTCGGCATCCCCATGCTGATTGGCACGAAGCGGGAGCCTTTGGTGCGACGACAACACACTTGGCCGTCGGCACTGCAGCGGGCCGCATTCGGTGGCAATACACTTGTCAGGCCGTCTTTGGCGGCAAGACACCCCCCAACTGACACGAAGCGGGCAACCACCACCCCACCCCCCCAACCCCGAATCCAAATCTTCTACATCATTTATCTGTACCCCAAATCACAGCCGTTCGTTGCACCCATACCCGACCCGTGCATCGCACTCAATCCGAATCGACAGGTAAAGAAACAGATGTGATTGGCCCTCCAATGATCTACCCAACATCCGATCATAGTATGCGATGGGTTCAATAGACACCTGTGATCAGAACACCCATGATGATGAGCTGCAACGAAAGATAAAATTAAAAAAAAAAAAAAAATTAAATATTTAAATGGATCTTACTGGGTCTTATAGGGTCTACCCGTTTTTTTAAAAGGATAGTGCATGTGCCCGTTGGCACTGTAGCGAGCCTCCCTGTCGGCACTGCAGCAGGCCGTCTTCGGTGTCAACACACTTGAACGTCTTTGGCAACAAAACACTTTCAACGACAACCATGGCATTCATAGAGACATCCATTTTCTCGTCCGTGTCGATTAGCACGAAGCTAGCGCTTTTGTTTAGGGATGGCAACGGTGCGGTTTTGGTGCGGTTTTGGGCAAAACCGAAATCGCATCGCAACACCGAAACCGCACCGCACCGCGATGGTATACCATATGTAAAACCGACCCAACACGACCCATTGCCACCCCTACACATACGTATCTCTCTCTCTCTCTCTCACACACACACACATACGTCACACGTGCGAATTACTACTAAGTCCACTGTTCTTTTTCCTCCTCCTCACCTTTTTACCATATCTGTAGACATCTCACCCAATCTCAAAGTCATATACGTACGAACTTACTCGTTATTAGCCGTCGACCCATCCTTACCAGCTCATTCGAGCTCTAGGTAGTGAACAAAAAATCCAACCCCATGCAAGTCCACATCTCATGCACATGACTCCATCCTTTCTCTCTATCTCTTGAAACCTAATCACAGCTCTCAAAAACTCATCCCAAGCATTACAACACACATCATAGCCATCCATGGCCGCATCAACCCATGCGAAGCCATGCATGCATGCTCTTATCCAAGTCTCTCTCTCTTAAATCCCAACCGCCCAACCTGATAACAACTCCCCACTATCCCCTATCTCTCATTTTTTCTTTATTTCCATTTAATCAAAACCTGATCGCAGCCGTCCGTGTTATTCAAAGCCATCTGATCGCACCCCCTCCTATCTCTCATATTTTCTTTCTAATTGATTCTCTTTCATTATTTTACCGTCCCTCTCTTCGGATCTCTCTCTCTCTTGCCATGTAACCGAAACTCCCTCCCTCTCTCCTCATCTAAATCCTGCAACACCCCTTGTGATCCTCTCTCTATCCCCATTAATCTCCTTACATAACCGTCCCTTACACCCAGCCATTAATACCTTATATGCATGCTATTAAATGCAATTAATATTCGCTATTAAATGCAATTAATATTCTATATAGAGCATTTATTTAATTTCTGAAGGAGCTATCAAGTGCAGCTTCTATTTCTTTATGTATGGATGGTTGTGATGATGCGTAGTTATTTTTTTTGTCTAGTCAACTTGTTTCGTTTTGTCTAGTCAGCAATTTTTTTTGTCTAGTCAGCTTTTAGTGCCATTTTGTCTAATCAGCACGAAAGCGCCGTGCCTTGTTTTATATATATATATATATATATATATATATATATATATATATATATATATATATATATATATATATATATATATATATATATATATATATATATATATATATATATATATATATATATATATATATATATATATATATATATATATATATATATATATATATATATATATATATATATATATATATATATATATATATATATAGAATACGGGGTATGAGCTCTTAGCCGTCCGATCGCTGCAATGCATGCCATCCGATTAAAAAAAAAATACACCACAACTAATATGGATCACAGCTGTCTCTCACTCACCCACTCTCTCTCTCTCTCCCTCCCTCTCTCTCTCTCACGAGGCATCCCCCTCCCCGACCCCGGCTGTCCCCTCCGACACCGACACCGACACCGGCTCCCCCTCCCCGACACCGGCTCCCCCTCCTCGACCTCGGCTGTCCCCTCCCCGACCCCGGCTCCCCCCTCCGACACCGACACCGGCTCCCCCTCCGGCTCCGGCACCATTCCCCTCCGGCCCCTTTCCCCTCCGGCTCCGGCACCATTCCCCTCCGGCCCCTTTCCACTCCGGCTCCGGCACCCCAGCTCCGGCCCCATTCCCCTCCATCAGGCCAGCCCGACTATGAATCGCAGTCGTCCCCTTTGGCAGGCACCCCCGACGGTCGGGGGTGCCTGCCGGAGGGGACGACTGCGATTCACAGTCCGCCTGGCCTGATGAAGGGGAATGGGGCCGGAGCTGGGGTGCCGGAGCCAGAGGGGAAAGGGGAAGGGGGATGCCGGAGGGAGGAGGTCGGGGAAGGGGGACCAGGGTCGGGGGTGCTGCGGTCGGGACTGCTGCCGCCGTTGGTCGTCGGGCATCAGCGCCGGAGGGAGGAGGTCGGGGAAGGGGGACCAGGGTCGGCGGCGCCAGAGCTGTCCCCCTCCGTTGGTCGTCGGGCATCAGCGCGCGAGAGAGAGAGAGAGAGAGAGAGAGAGAGAGAGAGAGAGAGAGAGAGAGAGAGAGGGGGGGGGGGGGTTGGGCGTGAGGGTTGGAAAACAGCTGTATTACAGCTGTGATGTAATATAGCTGTAATACGCACGATCTAAACTACGAATCCAACGACTGTTAGTGACAGCTTAAATAAAAAAAAAGCTGGCAGCTCACCTCCCGTTTTCTCTCTCTCTCTCTCTCTCTCTATATATATATATATATATATATATATATATATATATATATATATATATATAGAGAGAGAGAGAGAGAGAGAGAGAGAGAGAATACGGGGTATGAGCTGACAGCCCATTTACCCATTTAAGCTGTCACTTCATAGCCCTCCGATTCAAACCATCCAACTGTTCGTTCATTATATTAAAAGAAAACAATAACAACTGTCTCTCTCTCTCACAGCCTCAAACCGATCCTCACCCCTCTCTCTCTCTCTCTCTCTCTCTCTCTCTCACTCACCCCTTCCGGCTCCGGCTATGCCCCCGACCACCGGCGGCTCCGACCCGACCTCCTACGACAGCCGACCCTTACACCCCCTCCGGCGTCGATCGTCAACTCCGGCTGCATCGCCACTGGCACCGATCGCAGCACTCTCCTGCGGCTCAGCTCCCTCCCCCTTCGTCTCCGGCAATCGACCCCGCCGGCGCCGAACACAGCACCCGGAGGTGCCGATCGCAGCACTCTCCGGCGGCTCAGTTCCCTCCCCCTTCGTCTCCGGCAATCGACCCCGCCGGCGCCGAACACAGAACCCGGAGGTGCCGATCGCAGCACTCTCCGGCAGCTCAGCTCCCTCCCCCTTCGTCTCCGGCAATCGACCCCGCCGGCGCCGAACACAGCACCCGGAGGTGCCAATCGCAGCACTCTCCGACGGCTCAGCTCCCTCCCCCTTCGTCTCCGGTAATCGACCCCGCCGGTGCCGAACACAGCACCCGGAGGTGCCGATCGCAGCACTCTCCGGCGGCTCAGCTCCCTCCCCCTTCGTCTCCGGCAATCGACCCCGTCGGCGCCGAACACAGCACCCGGAGGTGCCGATCGCAGCACCGGGGACTGGAGGTCGGGGCTGGTCGACGCCGGAGGGGAAGTGGAAGGTGGTCGGAGGGGGAGGGGAGCACCAGATCCGCGTCGGAGGTGCGGTCGGGACTACTGCCGCAGGCGCCGGAGGTGAGATCGGCGCCGGTCGTCGGGCATCAGCGCGCGCGCGAGAGAGAGAGGGGGGGGGGCTGGGCGTGAAGGTTGGAAGACAGCTGTATTACAGCTGTGCTGTAATACAGCTGTAATACACACGATCTAAATCAACGGCTGTTAGTGACAGCTTAAATAAAAAAAAAAAAGCTGGCAGCTCACCTCCCGTTCTCTCTCTCTCTCTCTCTCTCTCTCTCTCTCTCTATATATATATATATATATATATATATATATATATATATATATATATATATATATATATATATATATATATATATATATATATATATATATATATATATATATATATATAGGGCTGGGTTCCTATGACATGTCATAGGGAGTACCCTATGACATATGGTGAATTAGTAATGCTGGAATGTTTAGAATGTGCTGAATTTTTTTGAGGGTGATCACCTTACCTTAGATAAAATGTCCACAAAATATCAAAGCATTCTAAAAATTGTTGGGGCATCAAATGCTAGAAGCTTTATCGGCCATCCATTTTAACCGTTAAATTGAAAATTATATTTTATGCCTCTAGAAGTTTTAGACTGAGCCGATTTTTTGCGGGGGTTCTATCTAAGATAGGGTGATCATCCTTGTGTGTACCATTCCCTCTTGGAGCCAGCAAAGCAACAGTCGGAGAGAAGGAAGGGGGGGATCGGCCATCCAACAAACACCCCCCCCCCTCTCTCGGGTCGGCATGTAGCCAGAAGGGGGGGGGGGGGTCGGTCGGTCACCAAGGAGGCACCCCCCCTGGGTCGGCATGTAGCCAGAGGGGGGGGGGGGGTCGGTCGGTCACCAAGGAGGCACCCCCCCCTGGGTCGGCATGTAGCCAGAGGGGGGGGTCGGTCGGTCACCAAGGAGGCACCCCCCCCTGGGTCGGCATGTAGCCAGAGAGGGGGGGGGGGGGGGGGTCGGTCGGTCACCAAGGAGGCAACCCCCCCTCTCTCTCCTAGGTCGGCATGTAGCCAAAAAAGGGGGGAGTCGGTCGGCTGGTCACCAAGGAAGCACACCTCCCCTCTCGATGGGACGTGCAACGAGCCAAGGAGTGAAGCAGCAGTCGAACACGGAGGTCTCGCAGTGCTGACAACGCTCCGCGTTTCCGGGCCAAAGTGACCAGGTGTCAACCGCGCGCCACGTCACCGCGGCGGTTGAGCTCATTGCGGGGACACGTCAACCGCCCGATTTTCACGGAGCACCGTAACCGTCACCCCGCCACTATAAAAGGGGACCTACCCCTTCAGCAATAAAGAGGAAGAATTCTGGAGGAGACGCTGCCCGTTTCGTCCCGATTTTTGTGGAGCTGCGGAGATCGGTCGGTCTGCACCCAGAGGCTGTCTGCGGAGGTCGGTCGGTCAGCACCTAGAAGCTGTCTGCGGAGGTTGGTCGGTCGGCAGCCAGACACTGTTTGCAGCGACCTGCAGACAGACGCTGTCTGCAGCGGTCGGTAGTCAGAGTGAAATTGCAGAGGTCGGTAGTTTGGGAGACCGGTCCTCAGGGTATGTAATTTGGGTTAAGGTGAGAGATTGTAACCGAAAGAATAGTCTTAGTGCATTCTCGCCCCGCCCGTGGTTTTTTCCCCTTCGACGTTGCAAAGGGGTTTTTCCACGTAACCACCGTCTCTTCTTTGCATTTGGCTTGTTGGATTGTGCTCGCCACCCGAACCGCCCGGTTCGACTAAAAACCCCCCACAATCTTGGCGCCGTCTGTGGGACAGTCTTCGAGACTTCCTACTAGAGCTTTCGACTGTTGACCCGTGGGTGTCGACCAGTCCGAGGCTACCTGCAACCAGCAGTCCACGACCACATGGTTGAAGAACGATGGCCGGTGGACCGTATCGTACCCGCTCGACGTCGCAGCTCCCGTCCGAAGCCGCACCACTCGGAGATGCTAATGACGTCGGGCGTCTTGTTCAACCATCAGCGGACACGGAGCGCGCAGTCCCGCTGGTGAATCCCATACTGGGGGTCGGGGACTCCAGTCAAGCTCCGGTAGCAACCCTGGCTCCACTAGCCGGGGGTCTGTCGGAGGCTTTTCTGGCCACAATGATGATGACCCAACAAGCTCTCACCACCCAGCTTCAAACGATGCAGCGTAACTACGAGGAGTTGCGTGACTTCGTGCGGGCCGCACCGACGGGTGGTCTACTCAACCAGGGCATGTTGGCCCAAGCGGGACAGAGCCTCCCCACTCAAGCTGCCCCACCAGTGCAAATGCAGCTGCAACCAGTGCCTCAGGTGGAGGTCAGGGTTAATCGCTCGGTGGAGGTCCAAAGTGCGAATCCCGATGGGCGAGACTCGAGTAGCCCGGAGCCTGCGGAAAGAAACAAACACGCTCGAGCGGCGTCGGCACGCTCGGATGTCTGGTCCCGGCTCGGGGCACACCCCCGACAGCCGCCTGCCTCCAAGCATCACTCGAAGACGGACTCGGCACAAGTGCATCGCCCGAAGCGAGACGGAGAACTTCATCGTCAACCGAGTGATAGCATCGCACTCGGATGACGCCAGCCAGTCGGCATCCGGCTCATACTACTGACCGGAGGAGCGTACACGAACGCATTCGGGTACATGCGTCGGAGCGACTCGGGGAGCGAGAGGAGATCCGGCGAGACCGACCGGGGGTCCGAGCTCCCGACCGGTTGGAGGAAGTCGCCATCCGAGGAGCCGCACGATCGCCGCTTGTCAAGAAGCTACTCCGGGAGCCATTCCCTCGAGGATGGAATCCTCCACGCCTTCCCAAGTTTGACGGATCGAAAGACCCGATGGAGCATGTACTGGCTTTCCGGGATGCTTTGGTCCCGCATGAGGATGATCATATCCTCTGCCGGACCTTCGCCAACAGCTTATCGGGAACCCCCCTCGAATGGTTCCACAAGCTTAGGCCCTCGTCCATCTCCTCCTTCTCGGAGCTGAGCACGCGGTTCATCGACCAATACCGATGTAATCGCCGGGAGCTGAAGACTCTGGAGTCACTCTTCGGGATGAGTATGACCCAGAAGGAGACGCTCCGACAATTCTACCATAGGTTCAGGTCCGAGTACCTGAGCTTGGCGGACGCAGACGGGCAGGATCGCATGGTGATCGCGGCCTTCAAGAACGTCATTCAGCCTGCCCAGCTCGTCAACGCGTCGCTCATCAAGCAAACCCCGGAGATGATCGACGAGCTGTCGCGACGCGTCGAGAAGTACATCAAGATCGAAGACGCAGACCGCAAGAGGAAGGCGGTGGAAACCAGAGCCCCGCACCAGGGCTACCCCAAGCCAGCTGCCGTAAAGAACGTCAACAAGCAGCAGGGGGAGGCGACGCGGCATGACGCGAAGCGGCAGAGGCAAGACAGGCCCGCGAGGCCACAATGGAACAGGGAGTTCACAGTACTGAACGCCCCCATTGACCAGATTCTGGAAGCTATCAAGGGCGAACCATACTTCAAGTGGGCGCAACCGCTTGAACCTGGAGAGAGGGGAGCCAGAGATGCATCAAGGTACTGCGAGTACCACCAGAGCCAAGGTCACACTACCCTGCAGTGTCGGGCGCTCAAACATCATATCGAGGATCTCATTGAGGCCGACCATATTGGCTGCTTCATTGACCTACCTCAACGTAAGGAGACTAAGGCTGTGGGAGAAGTCCAGCGTGGAGCGACGACACAGCGCTTACCGGGTCCTCCGCCAGAAAGGCGTCAGCTCCGAGAGGTAGATGCAGTCTACGGGTTTCATGACCCGGTACCATCATCAAATGTCGTCGACCGACAGGTGCGGCGTATTGAACAAGCAAGGCAAGTCCACCATGTGGTGCTCGACCTTGTCATCCGTCCCGAGCCAAGAGTGGAAGCTGCAGTATAGTTTTCGGTAGCTGATCTGGTCGAAATAGAGAGGCCTCACAACCATCCCCTGGTCATACGGCTCCAGATAGCCAATTGTCTTGTGAAGAGAATTCTGGTCGACGCCGGAAGTTCGGTAGATATGCTCTTCCTCAGCGCCTTCGACGCCATGCAGCTAGATCGCGGATAGATGACCGAGTCGTCGTCGACGATAACGGGCTTCACGGGGGAGGCTGCAAGGGTGGTTGGTGAGATCACCCTCCCGATCACAATAGGGCATCTCACTAACCTTACCCGGTTCATTGTGATTGAAGCTCACTTGGCGTACAACATCATCCTCGAAAGGCCGTGGCTCCACCACTTGGATGCGGTCCCCTCGTCGGCCCACCAGGTAGTGAAGTTTTGGACCGACAAGGGCGTGATGAGTATTCGAGGTGACCAGTCCTCGGCAGCCAAGTGCGAGCTCAATGCCATCCATCTGACGACGACATGCCAAATCGAAGGAGGAGAGTCAGGTGAAGGCGGCACTGAGTTGGGCATCCTCAACCTCTGGACTACGAAGAGGAGTCAAGAAGCTCCAACGCACCAGTACCTCGCTCGATCGAGTGAAGGAGCGCGAGGAGGCCAAGCACCTGAGAAGATCGACCTGTCAGTTGAACTTAAAGAACTGACAGTGTCGGGGGACTTACTGAAGACCGACATGTCAGCTGAACATAAAGAGCTGACAGTGTCGGGGGACCTACAGAAGACCGACCATTCAGTTGAATGTAAAGAACTGAATGCATCAAGGAGCTTGAAGAAGGCCGGTCAGTTAGCTGAACTTAAAGAGCTAACTGGTCCGAACGACCCGATGGAGATTGACCTATCAGCTGAAGGTAAAGAGCTGAGCAGGGTGACGCACCCTCAGAAGACCGACCGATCGGTTGAATCTAAAGAACCGGACGAGTTGGAGAGCTCGAATACGAAGTGGGAGGAGTCGCCCGCCGTCGAGCCAATTCTGCCCGTGGACTTAGGAGAAGCGGGCCATCCGAGGATAACTTTTCTCGGGTCGCGGCTGCCGAAGCATCATGCCGAAGCTATGACGACGTTTCTCAAGGCAAACCTGGACGTGTTCGCATAGTCAGTTGAGGATATGCTAGGCATCCACCCCGAGGTAGCCTATCATCACTTCAGCATTCGAGAAGGAGCTGCACCTGTACGTCAGAAGCCCCGATCGCTAGCACCGGAAAAAGCAGCAGCTGTCAACATGGAGGTAGAGAAGCTGCTACAAGCAGGCATCATCAGAGAGGCTCGGTACCCGAAGTGGATCACTAACGTGGTCGCCGTCCCCAAGAAGTCAGGAGCCATTCGGGTCTGCATCGACTTCACAAATCTCAACCAGGCATGCCCAAAGGACAGCTACCCGCTACCGCGCATCGATACCCTGGTGGATTCCACAGCGGGACACGAGAGGCTCTTATTCATGGACGGCTACTCGAGCTATCACCAGATCCCCATGAATCCGGAAGACCAGGAGCACACGACCTTCGTCACGGGTCGAGGGCTCTTCTGCTACAAGATGATGCCTTTCGAGCTGAAGAACGCGGGAGCAACGTACCAGAGGCTGGTGAACAAGATGTTCGTAGACCAAATCGGAAGAAACGTGGAGGTCTACGTCGACGACTTGCTTGTGAAGAGTCAGGCTGAGGATATGCATATGCAAGACCTGGAGGAAACCTTCGCAACCTTGCGGAGGTACAGTATGAAGTTGAACCCGGCCAAGTGCGCCTTCGGCGTGACGTCGGGAAAATTTCTGGGATACTTGGTCACCCGACGGGGAATTGAAGCCAACCCGGAGCAGATCCGTGCTTTGGAGGAGATGCCATCGCCCAAGTCACGAAAGGAAGTCCAGAAGCTTACCGGACGGATCAACGCCCTCAATCGCTTCATTTCCAAGTCCTCAGACCGGTGTCGGCCTCTGTTCGAGAGGCTGAGTAAGCTCGCACCTTTCGAATGGGACCAACGCTGTGAAGAAGCATTTCAGGAGCTGAAGACGTATCTTGGACGACCCCCTATCTTGACAGCCCCCCAGCCAGGTGCAACGCTGGGGGTGTATCTTTCGGTATCAGAGGCAGTAATCAGCGCTGTACTGATATGCGAATGTGAAGGAGCGGAGAGGCCTGTCTACTACGTCAGTCGCATCATGACGTCGGCTGAAACTCGGTACGCACGGATCGAACAAGTAGCCCTGGCGTTAGTGCATGTGTCAAGGAGGCTTCGCCCGTACTTCGTCGCTCACCCCATCGAAGTCATCACTGAACACCCCCTGAAGGAAGTACTGGATAACTCTACTCGGGCAGGTCGGCTGAGTAAGTGGGCTGCAGAGCTGCAAGAGTTTGGTCCTCGGTACGTGCCTCAGAAAGCAATCAAGGGCCAAGCACTTGCGGACTTCCTCAGTGATTTCCCGACGGAAGACACTGCACCGGTGCCGAAGACGTTAGAAGACCTGTCGGCAGCTGCCTGTCGACCCATGGGAGTCGGTGCGGCAGTAGGACAGGAGGACGAAGGAAAAGGCTGGAGATTATTCGTGGATGACTCGTCGTGCGCAGTCGGGAGTGGTGTGGGGGTAGTCCTAGTAACCCCTGACCACAAGAAGCTCGAAAAATCAGTACGGGTACTTTTCCCGACGACGAATAACGGAGCGGAGTACGAGGCGATGCTGACAAGACTGGAGATGGTAACAGCGCTGGGGGTGACCAGCCTGCAGGTATACGGCGACTCCCAACTGGTAATCAATCAGATTACCGGTAGGTATGAAGCCCGCGACGCAAGGATGCAAGCCTACCTGAAGCTAGCCCGGGAGTTGATCGCCAAGTTCGAAGACATAAGCTTCCATCAGTTCCCCAGAGCGGAAAACAAGCAGGCGGATGCCCTTGCTAATCTAGCATCGGTACTCGGAGAAGACAAAGAGAAAAGGGTTTTCATCGAGGTGCAAGTTGAACCCCGAACTATCAGCCCCGCAGAAGATAGTTGCCTGACGAGGAGGACGCAAGCCATTGAGGCGGCCCATACTATTGCGGTCGGAGCGGATTGGATAGGCAGCATGAAGACGTACCTACTTGATGGGATATTACCGGAGGACGTCGATGAGGCCCGTAGAACTAAGGCGCACGCTCCAAGATACACCCTCATCGACGACGAGCTGTACAAGCGTTCGTTTGGCGGACCGTACCTCAAGTGCCTCATTAAGGAACAAGCGGCAGAAATCATGAAGGAGGTACACGAAGGGGGGTGCGGGAACCACTCCGGAGGAAGATCCCTGGTGCGGAAGATAAAGCTGCAAGGCTACTACTGGCCCACCATGGAAGCAGATGCGGGGGGATATGCGAAAAGGTGCTTGCAATGTCAAAAGCATGCTCCCTCCATACATCAACCAGCAGAAGAGCTGCACCCAGTATCCAGCCCGTGGCCCTTCCAACAGTGGGGGTTGGATATTTTGGGCCCCTTCCCGACGTCGCCCAACCGGAGGAAGTTCCTCCTCGTCGCCACCGACTACTTCACCAAGTGGGTGGAGGCAATCCCGTTGCTGAAGATCGGGGAAGTTCAAGTAGGAAAGTTCCTATGGAGCAGCATCATCTGCCGATTCGGATTGCCGCGGGCTTTCGTTGCAGACAACGGGCGACAGTTCGACGCGGAGTCAATCAAGAAGTTCTGCGCCAGTAATAACATCAAGTTATTCTTCTCTACACCGCGGTACCCCCAGAGCAACGGGCAGGCAAAGTCGATGAATCGTGCCATTCTCGACATACTGAAGAAGAAGCTGGAGCAGAAGAAGGGATTATGGGAAGAAGCTCTACCCGGAGTTCTATGGGCATATCGGACGACACCGAAGCGACCAACGGGAGAGTCCCCGTTCAGTCTTACCTACGGCTCTGAAGCAGTCCTGCCAACGGAAACCCTGGTCCCGACACAGAGAACGGTCGTAGCTGCCGACCCGAAGCTGAATGACGAACTCCTGCTTGATGGCCTGGACTTGCTGGAAGAGAAGAGGGAGAGAGCGAGGGCGCGCCTAGCTAACTACCATCAGGCCATCAAGAGGGCATATGATCGCAAAGTCAGAAGGCGGGTATTCAAACAAGGGGACCTAGTTATGCGGAAGGTCTTTGACAATACCAAGGAGCTGGGAAGTGGCAAGCTGGGAGCTACTTGGAAAGGACCGTACATCATCGATGGTATGGGAAAAAACGGAGCCTACCGCCTGAAGTCTCAAGATGGCGACGCGCTGGCAAGGCCATGGAATGCAGCCAATCTGCGCAAGTTCTACCAGGGTAGTTAAATAGGCAAGACGCATGTAACCGCTTTGTAACTCCGAATCTATTCAATAAAAATGCACTTGCTCAACGTTTTTGTTCATGCGAGTGAATAATGGTTAACCGAGGCAACCTAAACCAAGTGGTACATAACACTCCGAGCGAGTTCTACCACTTGGCCGACCGGTCGACAGGTCCCTGCGAAGGGCGAGACCGGCCGGTGAACAACTGGAAAGATCGGTCGACAGACCCCGTCAGGGTACGATCGGTCAACCAGCCTAAACCAAGTGGTACATAACACTCCGAGCGAGTTCTACCACTTGACCGACCGGTCGATAGGTCCCTGCGAAGGGCGAGACCTGCCGGTGAACAACTGGAAAGATCGGTCGACAGACCCTGTCAGGGTACGACCGGACAACCAGCCTAAACCAAGTGGTACGTGATACTCCGAATGAGTTTTACCACTTGATCGACCGGTCGACAGGACCCTGTGAAGGGCGAGACCGGCCGATGAACACTTGGACAAATCGATCAATAGAACCCGCGGGGGAACGACCGATCGACCGATGCAAACAAGGCAGAGTATATCACCCCATACTAATACAAGGGCCAGTTTCTGGTCGCACGTCGTCGACGTGTAGTTACGCGCGTCGACGTGTAGTTACGCGCGTCGATGTGTAGTTACGCGCGTCATCGACGTGTAGTTACGCATGTCGTCGGCGCGCGGTTACGCATGTCGTCGATGTGTAGTCAAGACACAAAATCCGAGTTTTAATAGCAAGACATCGACGTAAACTTGAGATGTAAAGTTGATGAAAAAGACAATGATCATGGCATTCAGATGGAATATCAAGAGATCCCAACACAAACAAGAGTTTTGTTTTATTACATCACGAAACAAAGTAAGGCAACGAGTAAGATCGGTCAAGCGTCGCCCCCAGCTTTCTACGATCCCGACGGGAGCTTGCCGCGCAGCTTCACGACCTTCTTGCGCCATTCCGCCGCCTGCTCCGCAAGAAGCGACTTGCAATCCGCGGTGTATTCAGCATGCTGCCTGTCAAGCGCAGCCTTATGCGCTGCTTCGGCCTGGTCAAGGGAAGCCTTCAACGCGGCAATTTCGGCCTCGTAAGCAGCTCGGACGATATCGGCCTCTGCACGCTGCTCCCTGATCGTAGCCGCCTGCCTCCTGAACTTCGCTCACAGCTCGTCATTTTCCACCTTAGCAGAATCCAACGCTTCTTGGAGCCCGAAGGAATCAGAAGCGTTCTCCAGCGCGGCTTCGAGCTGAGCCTGGACTGCAGCAAGCTCTTCGGCGTGAACCCGTCAAGCTTCCGCCAGCTGAGCGCGTAGCTCTCTCGACTCCTACCGACCAGCCTGAAGGGAGTCCTTAAGCCGTGTCATCCTATGCATGCCCCCCTCGACAAGTCGACAGCCCGCCTGACAAAGAAGGAAACAACATGTACCACAGAGTTAATGGGAGAAGTTACTACTACGTGAAGTCAAAACATGTCGTCGGCGTGTAGTTACACATATCGTCGATGTGTAGTCACGCGCGTCGTCGACGTGCAGTCAACTCGTTAACGACTTAGACTTACCTCATGAAAGTCGTCGAGCTGACGCTCCCAGCTAGGACTACCCACACCGGTATCATCTTCCTCTCCCTGATGAGCAGAGAGCCCGGGGGAACGGCGTTGAGATGTAGCTTTAGCAGCCCCGAGGGGAGAACGAGGAGGTGGCCCGGCGGCACCCCCAGAAGCAGAGGAGGAAGGCGAAGGCATGAAGTCCCGGACCTCCGCACGATCGAGCCTTCTAGCGGTAGGGGCAGCAAGTGGTGCAACGGTAGGTACAGCAGGGGGACCGCGGGGTGAAGCTCGCCCACGCGACCCAGCCGAGCCAGACGGCATGGCTCGCTCGTCTCGCCCGAGGGAAGGAGAGAGACTATAACCGGAAGACCTCTCCGAGTCTTCTATCTCCACGTGCTGCTTACCCGTCGACGGCACGTCCTCTACCCAGTCGTCGGGGAGGGAGCGAAGGTCGTCGGCAGCAGCACGTCGCATGGAGCGAGCGAGAAGAGCGCGTCCAGCATCTTCGTCGCTCGAAGACTTGTTCAGCAAAGCTCGCCTCCTTGATTTCTCCGTCGGCACAGCTACGTTGCGCGCAGCCGGATGACTGCACTCGCCTGCAGCTTTAGTCGACTTCGCGCACCGCCTGAAGACCACACAGAGTTTAGATGTAGCGGTGTTTGGGTTGAAGCGTCTGACGGAGCTGACGTACCTGTCAGGAAGCTCAGAAGAGTAAGTAATGGGCTCTTCTCCCCTACCAGATGCCGCACGCTGTTTGCCTTTCTTTGAAGTGGAGCCGTAGGACCTGACGACCGGTAACTTCGGAAACAGCTGTCGCCAGTCGTCGTCGTTGTTCGTCACCCGCTTAATAAGTTGGTCAAGCTCTTCCTCAACAGCCTCAGGGTACTGAAGCTGCTTGGAAGGGTAGTAGTCCTCGATGGTCGCGGCGAGATGGGAGATGTGACCGGGGACTTTGAAGCGACCCCTCCAGGGTCCCCCGACAACGATGGGGCACTCCTTCCAACCCCTCACCGTGTCAGATAGACCCCCAATGGGAGGGCGGCTGCCTGCGCGCGCCTGCAGGCTGAAGTACGAGAAGACGCTGCCAGGCGTTACCTTGTAATCCTTGATAAAATATTTCTTCAAAAGGTACGCGATGCAGAGCTGCTGCCCCGCCAACACTTCTAATTCTTCTATACAGCGGAGGATCCTCCAGCCGTTGCCAGCTATCTGGCCAGGAGACACGTTCATGCGCTCCAGCAGACGACCAGAGAAGCTCGCCAGGGGAAGTCGCAGGCCGCAGCGAAGCTGGCCGAGCGTGACGACAGTGCGGTCGTTGTCTGACGGGTCCAAAGGACCGGTAGCGAAGGAAAGCGAAATCACATCTGGAATACCGTATGCTGCCCGGACCTCCTCCATCAGAGGGAACTTGTTCACCATCGAGAACCAGGTGAAAGTCATCTTCGCACGCAGGTACTCGACGTGTATCCAAACGAGCCGACACGCAGGTACTCGACGTGTATCCAAACGAGCCGACACGCAGGTCTTCGGTGTGTATTCAAGCGAAACTTCTCCCAAATGAACCTTCAGCCGCAGAGGAAAGATCTGAAGCAGAGGAAAGAAATGAACCATCTGGCTCCTATTTATAGATGAAGTTGGAGCTGGATGGGTTCGAATTTCGAGGAAGCGAGGTGGCGGCGCCCGGTGATGCCATGAGGCGAAAAATCAGAAAAAACCCAGACAGCTGTTTTTTAAGTTGCAACAGCCCCGAACTGAGGCGGGAACGCAAACCGAGACACGCATGCAAACCGAGACGTGCACACAAACCGGTGCGGGCGTGCAAGGCGATGCTAGCGTGCAAGTTGAGGCTGCATGCAAATCGAGGCGAAGTGATCCTGACCGGGCGAGACCGAAGACCGTCCGGTCAGGAGGGGGTATTGTGTGTACCATTCCCTCTTGGAGCCGGCAAAGCAACAGTCGGAGAGAAGGAAGGGGGGGATCGGCCATCCAACAAACACCCCCCCTCTCTCTGGGTCGGCATGTAGCCAGAAGGAGGGGGGGTCGGTCGGTCACCAAGGAGGCACCCCCCCCCCCCCTGGGTCGGCATGTAGCCAGAGGGGGGGGGTCGGTCGGTCACCAAGGAGGCACCCCCCTTGGGTCGGCATGTAGCCAGAGAGGGGGGGGGGGGGGGGTCGGTCGGTCACCAAGGAGGCAACCCCCCCTCTCTCTCCTGGGTCGACATGTAGCCAAAAAAGGGGGGAGTCGGTCGGCTGGTCACCAAGGAAGCACACCCCCCCCCCTCTCGATAGGACGTGCAACGAGCCGAGGAGTGAAGCAGCAGTCGAACACGGAGGTCTCGCAGTGCTGACAACGCTCCGCGTTTCCGGGCCAAAGTGACCAGGTGTCAACCGCGCGCCACGTCACCGCGGCGGTTGAGCTCATTGCGGGGACACATCAACCGCCCGATTTTCGCGGAGCGCCGTAACCGTCACCCCACCACTATAAAAGGGGACCTACCCCTTCAGCAATGAAGAGGAAGAATTCTGGAGGACACGCTGCCCGTTTCGTCCCGATTTTCGCGGAGCTGCGGAGATCGGTCGGTCTGCACCCAGAGGCTGTCTGCGGAGGTCGGTCGGTCAGCACCCAGAAGCTGTCTGCGGAGGTTGGTCGGTCGGCAGCCAGACACTGTTTGCAGCGACCTGCAGACAGACGCTGTCTGCAGCGGTCGGTAGTCAGAGTGAAATTGCAGAGGTCGGTAGTTTGGAGACCGGTCCTCAAGGTATGTAATTGGGGTTAAGGTGAGAGATTGTAACCGAAAGAATAGTCTTAGTGCATTCTCGCCCCGCCCGTGGTTTTTTCCCCTTCGACGTTGCGAAGGGGTTTTTCCACGTAACCATCGTCTCTTCTTTGCATTTGGCTTGTTGGATTGTGCTCGCCACCCGAACCGCCCGATTCGACTAAAACCCCCCCACAATCCTCATAAAAATTCAGAACATTCTAAATATTCCAGGGTTACTAACTCACCATATGTCATAGGGTACTCCCTATGATATGTCATAGGAATTCATTTCCCATATATATATATATATATATATATATATATATATATATATATATATATATATATATATATATATATATATATATATATATATATATATATATATATATATATATATATATATATATATATATATATATATATATATATATATATATATATATATATATATATATATATATATATATATATATATATATAAATGCTAAAATGCGGCGTGCGGTGCGTGCGGCGTCGCACCGCAGTCGTTTGATGCACCGCTGCGTACATCGCACGCACCGCAGCGGTGCATCAGACGGCTGCGGTGCGGCGCCGCACGCACTGCACGCCGCACCCTAGCATGCCTTATATATATATATATATATATATATATATATATATATATATATATATATATATATATGGAAAATGGGTTCTTATGACATGTCATAGGGAGTACCCTATGACATATGGTGAATTAGTAACTCTAGAATATTTAGAATGTTCTGATTTTTTATGAGGATGATCACCCTATCTTAGATAGGACACCCACAAAAAATTGGCACATTCTAAAACTTCAAAGGGCGTCAAATATGTTTTTCAATTTAACGGTTACAATGAATGGCCGATAAAGCTTCTAGCATTTGATGCCCCAACTAGTTTTAAAATGATTTGATTTTTTGTGGACATTCTATCTAAGGTAAGATGAACATCCTCAAAAAATTTCAGCACATTTTAAACATTCTAGAATTACTAATTAACCGTATGTCATAGGGTACTCCCTATGACATGTCATAGGAACCCAGCCCCAGGGGCGTGTTAGGATGCGGCGTGCGGTGTCGCACCGCAACCGTGCATTTTATCATTCCTCTCTCTCTCTCTCTCTCTCTCTCTCTCTCTCTCTCTCTCTCTCTATATATATATATATATATATATATATATATATATATATATATATATATATATATATATATATATATGGAAAGAAAATTTTGATAGGTACAAAGAGAGAGAGAGAGAGAGTAGCATGCTCCTCAGCATGTCTTAGAGGAGGCTTGCATTGCCCTCTTATATTCCCTGGAAAAGTACTGCACAATCTATTCCCTCACCACCCTCTCACACAAAAATATACCTTTTGGCGTAAGCCAGTGAAAAGTGTAAAAAATGCAATTCTGGCTTATTTCAACTTCAAGGGTTTTGGATGTGTTGCTCCCCTGTTGTAGCTTTTGTTTTTGTTTCTTCTCGCCCATCTTGAATCAAGCCGTGATCTGTAATTCATCATTCTGCTTAATAATTTATTTATTTACCACTCAAAAAACAAACAAAAAAAAACCTTTTGGCACCCCTAAAAAAAAAAAAACCTTTTGGGCACCTCTTAAGAGATGTCCACTCTGGATGGATCATCCCTCTCTTACATGTAATGATTTGCAGAGTGGGATGACAAGGAAGAAGGCAAAGAGTCGATGCAGCAGTGGTAGGATGACGGGGACAATGACGACATCAACAACAATTTCTCCCTACAGCTGAGGAGCCAACTGCAGAGCAACTCGGAGAAGAATAACGACATCTCTCATCATCCAAAAGACCAGGACAAACGGGTGCCGAAACAGATCACGAACTAGCCACATCAACCTATGGATCCCTACGTTTGGGGATAGAATTTGGAACTATCTGATTCCTATGAGACTTACGTACCGTTACATGTTCGGTAATCGGGCATTGTGTTTGGTATGCTGGCTTGGTTGTCTTAATCATGGCTCGATAGATCTCGCAGTTGGATCCCCCAACCAAGACCAGATCAGCATCACACCGAGAGTCCCATTGCATCGAGAAGTACAATGATTCAAGTTCTCTTAACTCCCAATTACAGAATTTTGTATATTTAATGCATTCCAGTGTCTGCCGCGCTATTTATATCTGGACCTCATCATCGGAGCTCGCTCTCGGCAGCATCAAAGACCTCCGCCAGAGCTTTCTTCACTCCAGTATCAGCAAACACGAACTCGATCGCGCCACGAGCAAGCTTCAGCATCTCCTCCTTGTCCAGTCCTTTGTAACACAACACAGAAGAGAGCAACAATAGATCAAGTTAGTTGCTTCGTCATGTCATGTCCTATGGCTAATCTCTTAGGGCTGTGCTTGTATTCGAAGCAGTAAAATTTCGGGAAAATGTACTGTAAAATTTCGATTTCGTGCAAATGTACTGTAATTTTGCTGCTTGGAATACGAGCACGCCTTTAGTGAACATGAAATAAGCCTACCAAACGTCGAAGCAGCGAGAAAATACTCGTTTGACAAACTAGTAGAGAACAACCCGGGGTCGTCGGTGCAGAGGACCATTGGGTGATTCACTTTGTAGAGATCGACTGCGTGAGTTTTTAAAGACTAATTAGCATAAATCTCCGTGTTCTTGTTTGAAAATAGGCTGCGGGGGAATCGAATGACGAACCAAAATGATGATCGTGCATGGTGGGGAACCGTTCTGTTCGGACATTGGATGTCAAACATATCTCGATCTGCACAAGTGGACGGCTAAGCATGAGACTCGAGCCGAATGAATAGAGGGAATACGTTTTGATTATTGAGAAAAAAGGGATTTAACCGGAATCTTCAATGATTTCAGACTTATCCATTCTTCCTCTTCAAGGAAACAAGCATGGCCTATCCTCTGGGGACAGATAGCCAGCATTGCTTGGACTTCCTTCCGGTTCGGCACCTGCAAGCATCAAGTAAAGGCAATATAGTCGTCGTCATTATCATCATCATCCAAGTCATATTCCAATAACATGTGGTTGACTACAAGGAGCATTGACAAGAATTTTGTGACAGTCAACCTGCCCATCAACCCTCTAAAGATTGGTGTCGAAAAACATGACCAAGGCAACCTGGCAAGAGAGAAACATGCACCAAGAAACCTACAAGATCAATTGGCCGATACGGAAACCTACCCTTATCAGTTAGGGTTTTAGCTCCTGCGACCAAGACACAACACGCGCCCACACAGACGCAACAAAAAGCTATGCACAAAATCTCATGTCATATTTATTTATTTAAAATGAAGCAAAACTAGTTAGCGATTTGAGAAATAATCTTCGTAGAAGCTTCACCCAAAAGTTAATCTTTGTTTTAAGTAAAATCTTAACGCACCTCCCCGCAGTGAAGAGTAATAGGGAGCCCGAGATCCTTGGCATGCTTTAAAGCCGGGAGGAAAGTCGGCCTGCAACACAGTGCAATAAAACAGTGGAGAATAGTTTCTCTAAAGCAATAGAAAGAAGGAAAACATGGATAGATTCCTTTAGGACACTGAACACCTAGAGCAATACACTTACCATTCCCCGACAACAGGATTGCCAGAAAGATCAATACCCACCACCAGATCTTTCATTTCGATAGCAAGATCAACCTGTTGAATGGAGAACCTTAGATAAAGCCAAAGAAGCAGCAAAAAGTCACTGAATGAGCATCAAAATGCAGGGATCAACTTTCCAAACACAACTGATGGAAGTCTAATATACAGGAAACCTCCAATGTACCGTTTCCATCGCGGCTGCAGTGGTCTCACGGCGGTCTATGCTTAGAAGAAGGCGGACAATTATCTTTTTTCTATTTATTCCACCACATGTAGCATTTACTGGTTGAGACTCTACAAAATTCGCAGTACTTGCGTCGGAAGTAGTGAAATGAACGTCAACAATATCAACAGATTTTAAGCCATCAACAACTGCTTTCATGTAAGAACGCTTCGTCATCCCCTTAGCTTCATTTTTCTGCATGACAAAAAAACCTAAAATATGAAATTCTCTTTCTTTTCCTTTTCTTTTTCTGTGTGGTGTGAGATTGAGTGAGTGAGGGAGGGAGGGAGGGACACGTGTTATGAAAAAAGGGAATCAAAGGCCAGATACCTTTGGAGTTGTTCTTAGTTCCAGATAGACAACATTTTCAGCTGCAAAATCTTCAACCACCTGTTTAGAATTATGATTACTAAGGCTCGGGTGAAAATACAGCAGAAATCTCAGTGAGAGTGCATTGAGCATACTTCCTTTGTTATTCTTGATACTGTTTCATGATCAGTTGCAAGTATATGAAACAAATCGAATAGCTTGAAGCACTCAGGCAAGCTTCGGCCATCTGCGTCAAAGAATTAATGGAGAATAAGGATAGCTTCAATCATGAGAGAGGCACAGAGGCTTCTCGTCTTCACCAAGTAGAGCAGCTCTCCATTACCCAAAATAAAAATAATTCAAAAAATCATTTCTTCTGATTTCTTAAAACTCTACTAGATTTCAGTGAGAGCCTTTGTACATGTTACCAGTCTTTTTCCTTTGAAGATGGTGATATGTAGTACTTATGGTTGACAGTCAACTTATTAGATGAGAGAATTGAAAACTAATTGGGAATCATCACAAAATGTTAAAAGGTGAAAAAACAACTCAAAGCATTAATCGAACCAAGAGATTCAGTGGAATGAAATTTGACTGGGTATGAATGAAGTGAGCCCCTGTTGTCACTCCAAATCAGTTAAATGATCGAGAGCAGCCTTAGAGTTATTGCACTTGTTGCTTTATATGTTTATATAAGAATGAGTAGTTAAATGAAAGCATTGCCAATAAAACTGAAGAAATGTGGATAAGGTGGGAATCTGCTTCCAGATTGTTGTGAGCAAGGTTCAAAATTTTGATTTAGACCAACATTTTGACCCCTCCAAAAAAGGCATATTTCAGGATATTTCACGAAATGTGCCATTTTCGTGTATGACAAAAACGAAATATTTTACGATTTTTCGCGAAATATTTTGATTTTTTGTTCATAGGTTATGGGATAACGATTTTTCATGACAATATGGATAAGTCAATATTATGAGATATTACTTAAATTCTGGGCCAGAAGATTGCAAACATATTTTCATTTTTTCTTTAATTCTTGAGCAAAATCATCATGCAGATGGGGGGTTTGGTCCGACCACTGCCACTGTAGTTAAACAGAGGGGAGTAAATGCTAAAATTACAGCAAAGCGCAACCACAAAGATGAGAACAGCAAAGATAACAATGTTGAAGAGGATGCATGGCAAACGTACGTATATACAGTTAGAAATGAAAAAATTAAGGAAATCTATACCTTGCATTATAAGAAATAAATATATTGAAAATCAATCAAGATGGCATGGCAGAGGCTTACTTAAGAATTAGGAACAGTGGTCAGAAAACCTTGCTTTGACTAAGGATCTGTCCCTAGAATCTAGGGAATACCTAAGATCCATGAAGCAATCCTATTGGCGGTTATGATATACAACATCCGAAAGCAAGTAAATATGGAAACATTGATAGAAGTCTCATCAAAATTTGGAACTTCTAAAATTAACAATCTCGATTTCAGATCATAAAAAATTACAAGACACAAGTTTACATCAGTAAAACATGCAATTAAAAAGGAACTATGAAAAGATGAAGCGGTAGTAGATATGTTATACATACATTTCATGATTACATGCTCTACATCAGCAAAAACAATGACGCCTTTTTCGCCTAACTCTCTTGCAAGCTCTCTGTGGATGGATTTTGAAAGAACAGAGTAACAGGAAAAAGATCAGGTGATAGATCCTCAATATTCTTCACAGTAAAACCGTGCATGTAAAATGATTAGTATGAGTTTAGTCTCATTGAAGAAACATCGAGCCGCAAAATCCACAACCCAGATTTCATGATTTACTTGATACAGTGAGTTGTCTAGTTACATGGTTGACCACTGCCGATTGTAGATAAAACCAATATCTGAACTATCTGTACGTTGCTTAAACTTAAAGATGAGATTCTATGCATCCAACTACGCTTCACAGCCAAACTACTTTAGTACTAAAATGGCAAGAAAAAAGCAATAATGCTATGTCTATACTATGCAAAATTATAGGATTTGGTGGGAAGGCTTGCTGTTTATGTCGTATGTGTGTGTTTGACGGCCTGCAATCACGTGTGCGTACGTATTCATCAAAATGTGGATGCTTTTGTATCAGCAAGTCAGACAATTCCATAACTCCTGCATTTCCGAAATCAAAGACAATGTGCAACTCCAACTTCCACATTTGTAAAAGGGGGATATAATTAAATGAAAGATAAATAGTGACCAAGGCATACCATGACATGTATACCTAACTGATGTAGGCACCAAATAAGCAAACTACGAACTTTAAACATGAGGCTACTCTTAGGTAACAAACCTAATTTTATTTTATTCCTCACTATAGTGCAGAAATTATCGCAGAAAGAAACTCAACTTGAGATTATTATATATATATATATATATATATATATATATATATATATATATATATATATATATATATATATATATATATATATATATATATATATATATAAAACCTCTAGGTCCCTCAAATTTTTTTGTCCCTCAAGATAAGGACGTCCCTTAGGAGAACCGAACTGAGACAAAAAAATTGAGACCTAGAGGTTTTATAATTTACTAATTTTGGGTGAGGATGATCATCTTGCCATAGATAGGACCCCCACCAAAAATCAATAAATTACAAAGCCTCTAGGTCCCTCGAATGTGCTCTTCATTATCGACCGTCTATTTTAACTGGTAATTGAAAAGCATATTTAGGGAGCGGTGGGCGCACGGACTTTTACCTCTATCAACTTCTTTATGGAAGGGGTCCCATGCTACGCCTGGAATCTCAATTCCCTTACAAGAGGTCTGAAGGAGATGGGGCCAGTGTTTTACTTCGAGAATGACTTTGAAGTCGCTGATGATATGCGTTGGCCATCCTTACATTCTCCACCCCTTACCCCCCGGACATTCCTTCAGAAAATGACCCTGCTCGGTCGAAGGTTCTACCTGCTTCGTTTCAGGGTGGAGCCAAAGGCCTCAAGCTCCGGCAGCGAGGGAAATGGGGTGGGAGCCCTAACCAGTGCCCAGTGTCCAAGGCAGGATGAGTTCCTGCTCCATAGTTTGCCAGGTATGTATCGATCCTTTGACCACTTCGCCTTCTTGATAAATAGCTGTGTAAAGAATCACCCCACTTGAAGGCTTCATTCGTCCGACGAAGCAGCGGGAGCATCCAGTGGAGACGAACCCTCTGCAGAATGTCTCCCACCCAACAAGCTTAGATCTCCCAGCGCTACGATCTGTGTGAACTCGTTTTCGGATGCTGAGCCCACGAACTGTGATATGGGAACGATGGAGCTAGGATTGCAAGATGCTATCTACGGCCCTAGTCTTGATTGTTTATTTTCTGATCCTATAGCAGGCATTGGCTAGACTGCTAACATTGTATCTAATAGTCAGGCCACCAGTGATCCAAAGGTCTACCCGCATCACCAGGAGGGCTCACTGGAGAGGGTGGTGGATGCGGAGACCCGTCAGAGTAGCAGACAGATGTTGCGTTCGTTCAGGAGGAAGGATGGCCGGTGACCCGGTGTAGTGATGCGGAGCTGATGGCGCACCTACGTATGCTATTGGAGGCCAATGATGAGGGCAATCTGAAGCTGATGATGTTCATGCTCGATGAGGACACCATACTAGCTTTCATGGCAAAGTGCGGTTTTGCAGACAGCCCGAATTCTGACGTAGCGAGAACGTTTTTGTTCACCATCCGCTCTATGGAGTAGGAGAGGGTGTGCCCCTCTAGTTGATCTGTGTACCCGGTTGGTCCAGGGTCTTGTAGTTGATGTTATCTAGTGTTTCTAATGAAGATTATGTGTTGGAATGTTCATGGTTTGGGTAATGTCACCAAGCGACAAGTAGCTGTTCTACAAGCTGCTGATGTGGTGTGCTTGCAAGAGTCGAAAGTGTCCAACCCTACGCCCTCCTTTCTACATTCTCTGAGCACGGGAAAGATTAATTATTGGGAGTCGAAAGATGCGGTTGGCACTAATGGTGGAATCCTTGTGGGTTGGGATGCTTAGGCCTTAACAGATACTGGGAAGATAGTAGGTACCAACTCGTTGATAGTTAGCCTCAAACAAATTTTGACCGAGCTTGATACAGTAGTAACTGTGGTTTATGGGTCAAATCACATAGCGCAGAGGGGACAATTTTAGGATGTGATCCACAGGGTCCGTGCCTCGTATCCTGGGTCATGGGTCCTCTGCGATGATTTCAACGTTACCAATTTCTCATTTGAGAGTAGAGCTTCAGGTAGTCAGAGAGTTATGTCGAAGTTCTCTCGAGTGGTTTGGGTTCTAGACCTAGAGGGCCCCCCCCTTCAATGGTAGGAAATTCATATGGTCTAACAAGAGGGAGAGCACGGTGTTTGCTAGGTTGGACCAGTTCCTATTATCAGATCAGTGGAAAATCATGTATCCAAAGTCAGTTCAATATGCCCTCACTGCCTTTACGTCCGATCATGTGCCAATTCTTCCGAACAAGCATAGTGAACCTTTGGCCCCACCTCAGATGTTCAGATTTGAAGCGATGTGGTGATAGTAGGAAGACTTCAGTGATCTGGTTAAGGCTTGGTGAATGGAGGCGGGAGGATTGCCTAATGCAGTGTAGAACATGGCCCACAAATTCAGATTCTTACGGAGGAAAATCAAACATTGGGAGCTCAGTACTTTCGGTCGCACGGTGAGGAAGAAATTATCTCCCCTTGAGAAGATTAGATCCTCGGAGTACAAGGCCAAAGACTATCCTAGGAGGAGCAGACGGAGCTGCACACATCAACCGAGGACCTAGGAGGAGTTTTTGTGAGAGAGATCATGTGGAAACAATGATCGAATGAGAGATGGGTCAAACTTGGAGATAACAACACTGCCTACTTTCACAAAGTAGCGAATGGGAGGAAGAGGAGGAACTATCAAGACCATCTCTATCGACAATATCTCTTTAGAGCAATCAAGCGACATCTTGGAAGGCGAACTTTAACCAGAGAGATAATAATAGAGGCCTGCCAATTGATTGGGAGAAATAGGCTCTGAGAAGGGACCACCATAGGCTTGACTAGGATTTTCCGGAAGCAGAATTCAGCAAGACATTTTACAACCTCAATGCAGATGAGGCTCCAAGGCCGGATGGGTTTCCTATACTTTTCTATCAGAAGTTTTTGGAAGTTAAGTCATCAAGACCGATGTCTGTCGGTTCCTTGTGGAGTTTTTTGAGCAGAAGGTTAGTATTAACTACATCAAGAACTTTTGAGCGAAAGTTCTTAAAGGAAGGCGTGGGCCGACATTTCAATAACTTTTACCAGAGAGATAATAACAGAGGCCTGCCAAATGATTGGGAAAAATAGGCTCTAAAAACTATCGGGGACCACTATGGGCTTGACGAGGATTTTACGAAAACGGGCTTCAGGAAGGCAGTTTTTAACCTCAATGTAGATGAGGCTCCAAGGCCGGATGGGTTTCCTATGCTTTTCTATCAAAAATTCTGGGAAGTGGAGCCATCAAGACCGATGTTTGTCGGTTCCTTGTGGAGATTTTTTATCGGAAGGTTAGTATTAACTGCATCAATCACTCTTGGATTGTGTTAATCTTGAAGAAGAAAAGTGCATAGCTTATCATTGATTATCGGCTCATCAGTGTCTCGAACAGCCTGTACAAGATCATCACCAAGATTCTAGGCAATCGACTATCGACTTGTTAACCTGTTTAAATGCCATATGGATGATAAACTTTATCTTGGAGCAAGGAGTAGTTTCGACTCATCGGTCTCCCATGATCTTGTACTGCGATAAAAAAATACTGGTGCAAACTGTGCAGTAGCTCAGAGTAAGCAACCCAGAAGCTAGAGATAGGGCAAGCACATTGAGCGAAAGTATGCCTTGATTCGGGAGATTGTACACCGGGGCGATGTGATAGTCACAACTATAGATTCTGCAAAAAGTCGGCGAAGATCGACTATCCGGGAACATGGCTGGATCGGAGTGGCTTTTTTTTTCTCCGCAAACATTGCTGGATCATTTCGACGCCTGTTTTTTTTTTCTTCGACATCGAAATCAATGAATAAGCAATTCTTCTTTTTTGAATGAACAACTTTTCTACCGACAACAAAGATTAGGCGACAATTGAATTGCCGTCTTGTTTTCGAAGGACGTCAAACTTTCCTCCTTCACTCAATGTGAAAGAAATGTCCCCTTTCCTCGAGGACTCTCTTCATTCACCACTTAGCAAGGAATTGTTTGTCAAAATGGTATTTTTCTATTTAAAGAGCCGATCTAGTTCAGGTAGGGCTGCAATTTTGGACCCGACACAGCAGACTCAATAAGAAGTTAGCGGGTCTGGGTCAGGGCTAAACGGGTTCGGGTCATAAATGGGTCGACACGATAGACCTGTTTAATAAACGGGTCGGGTCCGGGTTTAGGGTCTAGACCCGGTAAGACCCGTTTAAAATTCAACGGGTCGTGTCGGGTCGGGTCTACCTGAAAGCCGATACTGTAATATATAGTACCAGCGGGTCAGGTCGGGTCGAGTCGGATCGGGTCAACTGAATAGACCCGTGTGGTAAACGGGTCTTACCGGGTTTTATCGAGTCTACCGTTTATTAGCGGGTTGGGTACGGGTTTAGGATCTAGACACGATTAGTTAAACGGGTCGGGTCCGGGTCTAGGGGTTTTAGACACGACCCGAAACTAAACACGACACGAACCCGACACGACATGACCCGTTGATACCCCTAAGTTCATGCGAGTGCGAACGCTTGAATTCACTAGTTAATCAAAAGTCCTCACTATTGATTTTACCAAACTGCAAACGGAAATAGGACAAGAGAGTGACCTCCCCGTCAAACCCCAATTGTTAGAGGTATTAAAAAATGTTCTCTATGGTCCTTTATCTTGCCCTTGGGAATTCCATCACTAACACTACTGTGAATGTTGCTACGACTACAAGAACAAGTTGGATTTCTCAGCCTTTCTGGATGGAGCTGTTAAAGACCCACAGGCCTGAGATTTTTTTCATCCACAAGAAAACTCTAACTTCCATAGAGAAGAGCAGGTTTTTGGAGAGAGCATTGACAAAAGAATGAAAATCAGTTGTAAATGAGAGTAGATTCATGGATTTTGGAATGCTCAGAGGTGGTTTTACCGAGTCCCAATCGAAGAAGGGGCTCCGAGCACGTTCAAACCAGAATCGAACTCTTTTTTGTTAATGTCAAGTGTGAAGCTTATAGCTTTCCTTCAGCCTATGTTAGGAATCTGAACAGAGCAGCAAAGGATCACCATCCTTTGTTGTTGTGTTCTAGGCTTCTAGCAATCCTCAACCAAAAGCCCCACCTTTCTGATTCCAAAAAATTTGGATGACCCATCCAGATTGAGAGCAAATTATTTGTGAGGTTTGGAGCAAGCTGACATTAACTCAATTGTACAACGATTTTTTTATGTATGTGTTCCCGTCCCAATCTAAGAAAGAGAATGCTAAGAAAATAAAAAGAAAAGACCAAGATATACCCCCTTTTTAGGAATCATGACTTTTTCAAAAAATTGGAAAAAAAATGTCGTGTAGTAACGCCACAACAATAAATCGCATTTTAAACACGTTTTGTTTTTTTTATAAAAAGTCTGACTTGGTGACATGGCATATAACCAAATGAACTTGTCTGGCCTACAAGGCACTCATCATCATCACCACGATTCATGTCTTATCCCACTAAGATGGGGTAAACTACTATGGAGTACAAGTCTAGTTAAAAAGGCTCCACAAAAAGATTGATAAATTTTTTTTAACCAACTGTTAACATGATGTCAACTCTCTAAGATTGATGCCGATGACCTAACAAAGGAAACTTAGCAAGAGAGGGATATGCCAAAAAACCAACGAAGGCCAGTCGGTGGGTAGGGAGACATACCTTATCAGTTATGCAACTTAAGCTCATATAGTAGAGCAAGCTTCAAGGTTCCCCTAGACTAAGGAAGACTGAAGAGTAGACGACAAGGTATTATTTAGGGAATTGCATCATCTCTATATAAGGTAAAATTTGATATAGGTTAGGGGAAGACAACTTATGCACTACCAATTAAAATCTTATCTTGTTTGTAGAAGTCGGACCTAACATGATATTAAGAAGCTCTTGCTTGCACTTACCTGCAATAGAGGGCCACATAGCTTAATCAAATCTGTTGTTTACCTTATGACAATTTCTTCTGCGAGAATTTCTGATTAAAGATCCTATTATTCCATGGCTCTAAAAATCTCACGGTAGGAGATTCACAACTTCAGCGGAGCCTTAGATTTCCAAATGCTGGAAGCTGCTGGATAGGGAGTTCCTCGCGAGATAAGAGCTTTACAGCACAAACTTGACAAGTGCCAACACCATTCAGCTTCACTTGGTCCGGGAGAGATGAACAGCCCAGAATTTGGAAAATAATTGTTCAATTGAGCTTGAAGAATGTTTGACAGGTTCTGTTAGAATTCTGGAGCCCAATGGGTAGAACTCCCTCTAAGTGTTGTTTGAGACTTAACAATACTATGCTTATCCCAAACAATATCATAATTAAGAATAAAGTGCTAAAGGGGACCACCCATAAATGAACAGTCCAGTATTTGAAAAATAATCGTTCAATTGAGCTTGAAGAATGTCTGACAAGTTCCATTAGAATTCTGGAGCCCAATGGGTAGAACTCCCTCTAATTGTTGTTTGAGACTTAACGATAGTATGCTTATCCCAAGCAATATCATAGTTAAGAATAAAGTGCTATAGGGGACCACCCATAAATGAGTTTTAGAGGCATTGCATATATAAATTTATTTCCAAACTGTATGCATCTGTATCTTTAATTATGTCTTTCTAGAATTTAGAGATTTGACCAGACGGTATTGGGTGAAATCTTATTCCATCATAGTAAATGTTAAAATCGCTACACTAAATGAGGCCAACACAATTAGGAGTAATAAAAATTGTTTCCTGGAACGACAGTAATCAGTTAAGAGTTGTCTCGATGAAGGAGAGGTACAAGTTTTTCACCCTGCAATTGTTGTGTATGGAAAAACATTGTTTTCTAATGAGTTACCAACATACTCAAATTTGTGGGGCTAGTTTTCTGCAATATCTTAGGTTCTTGAGTTGCTTATGTTTTTGATTGGACTAGTCTTCCAACGACAATAGCATAGATTGATTTCTTTTAACTTAAAATGTACAAATTTATGTGTTTCTCATCAATTTGACGAAAGTATAGGCGAAAGGCAAACTCCATGAATAGACTTAAAGATTTTTTAAAAAACAACAGATTTTCTTTAAAAATCCATCATCGATTTGACTTCAATGTTTGTTGGGACCTGTGACAGCTCAAATCATATTGATGAGACCTCTTTAAGTCTTTATCCAAGATCCTAGAAACTTTCCATTTTTACTCAAAGATAGAGAAAAAGATGCCTCTAGTAATCCAATGGGTACTTTTACCCTAAATTCTCCTCACATTATTCCAATCAATTAGAAAAATCTTTTGAATCCTTTATTCCTTCCTTCTCTTCACTTTATTCTAGAAAATAGTCAAAGAAAAGCTACTAATGCGTCCGATAGTTCTATAGTTGTATACTGGTCGACTCTTCTACTTCTTTGTGAAACATTGATGTCTTTACTCTTGGACCCTCCGATAGTAATTTTTGGTGGAAGTCTTCCACTAATTTGTGAAAAACAGATTGTTTTATTCGCTTGGATGCTCTACATAAATTTTGGCAATGAGCATTCTTGGATGCTCATCCAAACAGCCACTGGCCATGCTAAGACTATTATTCTCTTTTCTTACAAGAGGTTATTAAACTATGCTGCAGCAATCCAAGTCAATCACACAACTAAGGACCAGTATTCTATATTGATCTAATATCAAAATCTACATGGATCAAGCAGTCAACATTGTGATCTGTGGTTATATACCCCCACAATCTCTTGCATGTAATAGCTATCAAGCTTTAAAGAGTCTACGATCGACGGCCATAGCCTTTCATCTCTCTCTCTCTCTCTCACTCTCTCCTTCGAATTAAGTGGAGACAAGGGAATTGTTCCCAAACGTAAATCCACTTATGGGACTAAAAAAAATTGCAGTAAACTATTCTTTAGCCCTAGAGAAAAATCTAAGAGGATTGAAATTAACATTCTAAGCAAAATCTACATGGATCAGGCAGTCAACATTAGTTAAGCATTAAGCAAGTGATCTTTGGTTATATACCCCCACAATCTCTTGCATGCAATAGCTATCAAGCTTTAAATAGTCTACAATCGACGGCCATAATCTTTCATCTCTCTCTCTCTCTCTCTCTCTCTCTCTCTCAAATTAAGTGGAGGCAAGGGAATTGTTCCCAAACCGAAATCCCCTTATGGGACTAAAAAAATTTGCAGAAAGATATTCTTTAGCCCTAGAGAAAATCAAAGAGGATTGAAATTAACATTCAGCACAAAAAAAGAATGGTGGAAACCCATCATCACAGGAAGAAGAAAGGAAACGGAAAATCGGAGAATGCAAATTGTTGAAGAAAAAAAAAATTAGAAAAAAATCACAGAAAATCCACAGAAGATGAAAAATGAAGAATCAAAATAGGGAATGGGTGTGCAATAATTCCCAAGCATTATTAAAAAAAGCATTTGGGCAGGAGTAATATTACCAGATTTATGACAATATAATATCTTGAAATGGAAAAGAGGAGGGAAAGCGCACAGAAGAGTGGAGTCTCTGATGGAGCCGTTGAGGTGAGCATGGAGTTCAACCTTGGGAAGCGCACAGCACCACTCCCTCATCTCCAACGCCTTCGCATCATCCCCACTTTCCATCTCTCTCTCTCTCTCTCTCTCTCTCTTTCTTTTCCTCTCTCTCTCCTGCAGTGGTTGGGGGTTTGTGAAATCAAACAGTACTTATAGACAGAAAATCAGCATACCATTAATACCCCTACTCCTTCCCATTATTTACTATGCCGTTGAAATACTTCGTTTGAAACACTACGGACTTGGAAGTTGGAAAAAGAAGTAGAAAACAAATGCAAGAGATGGCCAAGCATCCAGTGACACACCTATCAAGCAAAATGATGGATTGTTTTTAGTTTTCAGCAATTTCAAAGGGAAATTTTGTTCACACCCCAAAATTACATACGTATTCCCAATTTTTTATTTTTGTCTGGGATTTAAAGGTGCACTTACCCACAATGGGAATGCAGTATCAGTTACTTGAAAGACCCCTCCAATGAAGCTTTTTTCAGAATCATGCTTGGGAGCTAATGTCGAGAAAAGAGATAAGGAGATTTAAATAAGTTCAAAAGCTATTAACGAAAAAAAATATTCGAGATGAAATATCTTTCTTGATCAAGTTTGAAAAAGCATGGGGTAGAGTTTAAGAGGGGCACAACTATGAAATTTATCTGAATTTGATATTTTGATTCGGTGCGTGCAAAACTAGCAATTCATATCAATTTCGTATGAATGTAGCAATTTTCATTCATACGACAGTGGACATTCAAGGACTATATTCTTACGAAATTGATGTAAATTGCTAGTTTCTTACAAACTTAATCAGAATCAGGGGCGTAGCCAAGAATTTATTTTGGGCTGAGCTGAATCAAAACTAATTTTTTTACAATGAAAATTTTATTGTATATAGTAAAAAAAACTGAGTATAGTTTTTCAAACAAACATTGATAGTACAAGAAAACTTTATTAATATAAAAAAGATACATAAAACAGACCATAAAAAGATTCCACGTAAGCATCAAATAACAAACAAATGAGGGTACTTTTGTCAAATTCATTCTAGTTAATATTGTCCTGCTCTTCTGGTGCTAGGTGCTAACGTTTCAAACTAGAGGAGGTGTCGTTGTAAGTTTTAAAACTAGAGAGGGTGTAAATGAAAAATGCTTAAAATTATAGGGGTGTAAGTATAATTTATCTTCTTTTTTTTTTCTGAAACTTAATAGACAATTTGGGGTCAAGCCAAATCCCTTCCTCGTAGAGTCTTTTTTTTCAATCAATTTAAACTGAAAGGAAGTTATAGAAGGAGCTATAACCATGTATTTATTGGGAAATCTATTTATTCACCTTAGTTGCTCTTTAATTACTTCTCAGAATTCTTGTTGTGGTCACTGAGCTTTAGGTTGAATACTTGAATGTGGTTCACTTGAAGGGGTTAATTGCTGGGTTTTTAATTTTGACTTACACCCCCACAATTATGTTGAAATTAGATTTACAGTCCCACTCTTCTTAAAATTTTACTTCACCTCTGCGAGCAACCCTTTAAAAGTGGGGTATTTTTTTAGACTTACACCCCCACTTTTATGTCAAAATTTGAGTTACACCCCCCACTTTTAACCGGTAACTGTGAAGTAACGGATTTGTGGTAAAGTCAAATTTTTAAAAATGTGAGTGTATAAATCAAATTTCGATATCAAATTGCCGACCATAGTTGGCTGTGATTCGCACCACGTGGCCCGTGTGCATGGGAGCCAAACGTGAGAACCAACCAGAGGGTGTAAACTGGTGAGGAGATCAGTTCCCCCTAAAGAAAAACATTAAAGTGGAAGAGGACAAACTCCAACGGAGAGCTACTTCAATGAGTGAGCCACATGGCACCCTTAGGCGTCGGAACTGCTAGACCATGGGCCATGGGATGAACTCTGGGGATGTCGGATCCCAAAGAAACCGAGCGGGTTTAAAATCCTCGAGTCGTGAGATGAAAGCCGGGCTGAAGGGTGGGCTGGGCTCTAAGGTGGGCCGGGCTAGCTGTGGGGCAGGACTAGGTTGGACTGGGCCAACTATGACAATGATTGGATCTTAACTAAATCTCGGCTGGGCTGTAGCCCGGCCGAGCCAACTCATAGATCTGCCCTTGATCAGAATGTTCACTTTCATTCAAAACTAATATGTATTGAAAGTTTTGTACTGAATTGATTAGAATGACTAATTTTGGATAAAATTGATCATA
The DNA here is from genome assembly GCA_947650365.1 of Chamaelirium japonicum. Classification (NCBI taxonomy): domain Eukaryota; kingdom Viridiplantae; phylum Streptophyta; class Magnoliopsida; order Liliales; family Melanthiaceae; genus Chamaelirium; species Chamaelirium japonicum. The sequence goes on from OX393557.1 coordinate 13,336,746, forward strand.
ATATATACTTTCATACGAATTAGAATAGCTACATTCGTGCAAAATTTATCTGAATTCCTAGTTTTGCATGAATTTAATCAAAATGTCAAATTCAGTGACACGCCTATCAAGAAAAATGGTGAATTGTTCTTGGTTTTCAGCAATTTAAAAAGAAAATTTTATTCACACCCCCAAATTACACCCTTATATCCCATTTTTCATTTTTGTAGGGGTATAATGGTGCACTTACCCACAATGGGAATGCAGTATCAGTTCCTTAAAAGACCCTTCAAATGAAGCTTTTTGGTAATCATGTTTCAGAGCTAGTGTCCAAAATAGAGATGAGGAGATTAATACAAGTTCAAAAGCTATTAATGAAGAAAAATATTGGAGATTAAATACCTTTCTTGATCGAGTTTGGGAAAGCTTGGGGTAGCGTTTAGGAGGGGCGCAACTACAAAATTGATCTAGATTAGACATTTTGATTAAGTTTGTTCGAAACTAACAATTCAGATCAATTTTGTATGAATATAGCCATTCTGATTCATACGAACGTGGACATTCAAGGACTACATTCTTACGAATTTGATCTAAATTATTAGTTTCGCACGAACTTAATCATAATGTTCACTTTCATTCAAAACTAATAGGTATTGAAATTTTATTCAAACCCCAAATTTGCACCCTTATACTCTATTTTTCATTTTTGTGTGGGGTATGACCAGCATATCCTTTATTCCCCAGCACACCCCATACTCTCTCTTCTTTATCTTCCATATCCAATCCCCTCTGAACCACTATACCCCACTGCTTCCTCGTCGGCATGTCCGACACAGGAGTCACCACTGCTCCTCCTCCTTCTCCATCACTAGAGCCGACACTGCCTCTCCTCCTCCTTCCTCCTTTTCCCCTCCTTCTCCTTAGTGGGAACCTCCACCGCCTCTATTCCTTCTCCTTGTTGTCGCCTCCCCTTCCCCCTTCTCCACATCTTTTTTCATTGCCAAAGCCATCATTGCCTTCCCTTCCCCTCCCCGTCACCCAACATATTCAGCAGTTCAATGCCAAACATGATCGACACCGAACCACTGAATATGTTGAATAATATTTGGCCCGTGTGCATGGGAGATAAAAGTGAGAACCAACCAGAGGGTGTAAACTGGTGAGGAGATCAGTTCCCCCTAAAGAAAAACATTAAAGTGGAAGAGGACAAACTCCAATGGAGCGCTACTTCAATGAGTGAGCCATATGGCACCCTTAGGCGTCGGAACTGCTAGACCATGGGCCATGGGATGAACTCTGGGGATGTCGGACCCCAAAGAAACCGAGCGGGTTTAAAACCCTCGAGTCGTGAGATGAAAGCCGGGCTGAAGGGTGGGCTGGGCTCTAAGGCGGGCTGGGCTAGCTGTGGGGCAGAACTAGGTTGGGCTGGGCCAACTATGACAATGATTGGCTCTTAACTAAATCTCGGCTGGGCTGTAGCCCGACCGAGCCAACTCCTAGATCTGCCCTTGATCAGAATGTTCACTTTCATTCAAAACTAATCTGTATTGAAAGTTTTGTACTGAATTGATTAGAATGACTAGTTTTGGATAAAATTGATCATAATATATACTTTCATACGAATTAGAATAGCTACATTCGTGCAAAATTTATCTGAATTACTAGTTTCGCACGAATTTAATTAAAATGTCAAATTCAGTGACACGCCTATCAAGAAAAATGGTGAATTGTTCTTGGTTTTCAGCAATTTAAAAAGAAAATTTTATTCACACCCCAAAATTACACCCTTATATCCCATTTTTCATTTTTGTAGGGGTATAATGGTGCACTTACCCACAATGGGAATGGAGTATCAGTTCCTTAAAAGACCCTTCAAATGAAGCTTTTTGGTAATCATGTTTCAGAGCTAGTGTCCAAAATAGAGATGAGGAGATTAATATAAGTTCAAAAGCTATTAATGAAGAAAAATATTGGAGATTAAATACCTTTCTTGATCGAGTTTGGAAAAGCTTGGGGTAGAGTTTAGGAGGGGCGCAACTACAAAATTGATCTAGATTAGACATTTTGATTAAGTTTGTTCGAAACTAACAATTCAGATCAATTTTGTATGAATGTAGCCATTCTGATTCATACGAACGTGGACATTCAAGGACTACATTCTTATGAATTTGATCTAAATTATTAGTTTTGCACGAACTTAATCATAATGTTCACTTTCATTCAAAACTAATAGGTATTGAAATTTTATTCAAACCCCAAAATTGCACCCTTATGCTCTATTTTTCATTTTTGTGTGGGGTATGACCAGCATATCCTTTATTCCCCAGCACACCCCATACTCTCTCTTCTTTATCTTCCATATCCTATCCCCTCCGAACCACTATACCCCACTGCTTCCTCGTCGGCATGTCCGACACAGGCATCACCACTGCTCCTCCTCCTTCTCCATCGCTAGAGCCGACACTGCCTCTCCTCCTCCTTCCTCCTTTTCCCCTCCTTCTCCTCAGTGGGAACCTCCGCCGCCTCTATTCCTTCTCCTTGTCGTCGCCTCCCCTTCCCCCTTCTCCACCTCTTTTTTCATTGCCAAAGCCATCATTGCCTTCCCTTCCCCTCCCAGTCACCCAACATATTCAGCAGTTCAATGCCAAACATGATCGACACCGAACCACTGAATATGTTGAATAATATTTGGCATTTAACTGTCGAATAATATTTAGCATGTTCGGTAGTTCAGTGTGATCATGTTTGGCACTGAGCTACCGAACATGTTGCGCAACGAGAAGGGGAAGGGAAGGAATGATGACTCTAGCAATGGAAAGGAAGATGTCAGCATCAGAGATAGGTGCAGGAGGTGACAAATCGGAAATGGACGGTGGAGGTGTCGGGGGTATGCTGGTGATGATGTGTCGGCGAGGAGGGAATGAGATATGGAGGTTCAGAGGGGATGGGGTATGGAAGGGGGTGGATATGGTAGGTTTTTTTGCAATCTAGGAAATGGTAGGTTAGGAAGGAAGAATCGGGTATGATGTGTAAGGGTATTCTTTCCATAATAAAAAAGAAAAATGGTTTCCCATGGGAAGTGAGGTATACTCATCATTTTTGGCGTGTGAATGAAATTTTACATTTGAAAGATTTTGCTCTCAGTTCTTTTTCAGGGATACATAATTTGCAAAAAGAAAACGAGGGCTATTAGCCGAAGACCCTTTTAGCTACCTTATAGTACGATAAACCCTTGCATTTAGTTAAGTTCCTCCCTCACTATATTTTTTGGAAAATGACTATTTTGCCCCTATAGCATTAAAAAGCCAATGTACATTTTTTTTATATGCATAAGTGAAATCCCCAATAAGAGACCCAAAAAACTGTAGCTACTACAATGATTTAACTGTAGATGTAATTATTATGGAGTATCAATTCAAGGCAATAGAGTATCAATTCAGTTGCTACAATCATTTTACTATAGTAGCTAAAGTGATTTCATTGTAGCAACCGAATTTATACTATGCTTGAATTGTTACTCCAGAATTGTTAGCAAAGTATTGATTCGGTTGCTGTAGTAGTTTCACTGTAGCTGCTATAGTAAAATCATTATAGCAACCGATTGAAATTATTGCTATAGTGAAATCATTATAGCAATCATCATACAAACACTATTGATTCTCTGTTGCCCGAGAGGTAATAAAAGTGGTATTTTTGTCATTTGATAGGGGCTGAAAATGTCAACAAGGGCTTAGTGTAAAAGTGTCTTTTGAGGATGGGTTTGAGCTCAAACCAACAAATTATATATATATATATATATATATATATATATATATATATATATATATATATAGAGAGAGAGAGAGAGAGGGATGCTAGGGTGCGGCGTGCGGTGCGTGCGGCGCCGCACCGCAGCCGTTTGATGCACCGCTGCAGTGCGTGCGATGCACGCAGCGGTGCATCAGACGGCTGCGGTGCGACACCGCATGCACCGCACGACGCATTTTAGCATTTCTCTCTCTCTCTCTCTCTCTCTCTCTCTCTCTCTATATATATATATATATATATATATATATATATATATATATATATATATATATATATATATATATATATATATATATATATATATATATATATATATATATATATATATATATATATATATATATATATATATATATATATATATAGAGGATACGGGGTATAGGCTGATAGCCCATTTCTGAAATTGGGCTGTCAGATAATAACCGTCCGATGTTGATCATGCACCATTGATTAAAAAAAAAATAAAAAAAATAAAAAATACACCGAACACTTTCTATCTCTCCCTCTCTCGTGCAGCGACAGCGGCAGCCCCGTCCCCGACCTCCCACGCCAGCTGCCCCCTCTCGCACCGGCACCGGCTCCCACTCCGGCACCGGCTCCCCCCTCCGATCTGATGTTCTCTCTCTCTCTCTCTCTCTCTCTCTCTCTCTCTCTCTCTCTCTCTCGATCCAGCCGTTGGTTTAAAAAAAAAAAAATTCACAGAACCATCTCTGTCTCTCTCTCGACCTCGACCTCGAGCGACAGCCGACCACGGGAGGCGCCCTCACCCTGAGCTCCGGCAGCGCCCTTCCCCTCCGGCTGGTGAATCGCACTCGCCCGCCCCTCACCGGAGGGGAAGGTCGGGGCTGCGATTGGGGCCGGAGGGGGAGAGATCGGGGTGGGAAGGGGCTGCCGGAGGTGGAAGGGAAGGGGCTGCCGAAGGTGGAAGGGAAGGGGCTGCCGGAGGTGGAGGGGTGGAGGCTGCCGGAGGTGGAGGGGTGGAGGCTGCCGGAGGTGGGGCTGTCGGGGCTGCCACTCGAGGGAGATTGATCCATCGGTGGCCGGGGAGCGTAGGGGAGGTCGGGGAGGGGAGGGGGCTGTCGTGGGGCCGCCGGCGTCAAGGGATGCAGATCGGGGATGCAGATCGGCGGTCGGGGAGCGATCTCCCGTTTCAGCGAGAGCGAGAGAGAGAGAGAGAGAGAGAGAGAGAGAGAGAGAGAAAGAGAAAGAGAGAGAGAGAGAGAGAGGGGGGTGTTGAATACAGCTGTTATTATTATTATTTTTAAATGAACGGCTTGATCGGTTCCAATCGGATGGCTATGAACTGACAGCCTAATTTCAAATTAGGCTGGCAGCTCATACCCCGTATTCTCTCTCTCTCTCTATATCTCTCTCTCTCTCTCTCTCTCTCTCTCTATATATATATATATATATATATATATATATATATATATATATATATATATATATATATATATATATATATATATATATATATATATATATATATATATATATATATATATATATATATATATATATATATATATATATATATGAGGAATGGGATGCTGCCTATCAAAACAACATTTTTGCTGCTTTGAGACATTGTTTGACCATCCTAGAAGTTTTGGAATTTGATGAAATTTGGTGAGGGTGTTGTCTAGGGTAAGATGATCATCCTCACAAATTTTCATCAAATTCCAAAACTTCTAAGAGTGTCAAATGGTCGAAGCAAAATGATGCAGATTTTAACGGTGACTGCAGACGACTGATTTTGCTTCGACCATTTGAATGCCCTAGAAGTTTTGGAATTTGATGAAAATTTGTGAGGATGATCATCTTACCCTAGAAAACACCCTCACCAAATTTCATCAAATTCCAAAACTTCTAGGATGGTCAAACAATGTCTCAAAGAAGCAAAAAATGCTGTTTTGATAGGCAGCATCCCATTCCTCTCTCTCTCTCTCTCTCTCTCTCTCTCTTTATATATATATATATATATATATATATATATATATATATATATATATATATATATATATATATATATATATATATATATATATATATATATATATATATATATATATATATATATATATATATATATATATATATGAGGAATGGGATGCTGCCTATCAAAGCAGCGTTTTTGCTGCTTTGAGATATTTTTTGACCATCCTAGAAGTTTTGGAATTTGATGAAATTTGGTGAGGGTGTGTCTAGGGTAAGATGATCATCCTCACAAATTTTCATCAAATTCCAAAACTTCTAAGAGGGTCAAATGGTTGAAGCAAAATGCTGCAGATTTTAACGGTGACTGCAGACGACTGATTTGTCTTTGACCATTTGAACCCCCTAGAAGTTTTGGAATTTGATGAAAATTTGTGAGGATGATCATCTTACCCTATAAAACACCCTCACCAAATTTCATCAAATTCCAAAACTTCTAGGATGGTCAAACAATGTCTCCAAGCAGCAAAAAATGCTGCTTTGATAGGCAGCATCCCATTCCTCATATATATATATATATATATATATATATATATATATATATATATATATATATATATATAGAGAGAGAGAGAGAGAGAGAGAGAGAGAGAGAGAGGAGTGTTACGTTGCGCTGTGCGCTGCCCCGCCTAACAAATGCGCTGCACGTTTCTGACCGTCCGATCGCGCGGATCGGCTGAAACATCGCTCAAATATTCCGCTCAATCCCCCGGTCATCTGATCCTTTCGGTCAGCTGTCAGATCGGGTGCATGCACAGCCGCCCGCCCGACTGCGATTGGTCGTTCGATTCCCATCCGTTGGATCGATGGGAATCGAACGGACCGTAACAGTTTTTACTGTTACTGTAGCGGCTACAGTAACAGTGAAAACTGTTTTCGACCGTTCGATTCCCATCGATCCAACGGATGGGAACCGACTGAAAGGGTGGCTGTGTGCTGTGAGTTAGATCGATTCCAATCGAATGAACCGTAACAGTTTTCGCTGTTACTGTAGCCGCTACAGTAACAGCGAAAACTGTTACGGTCCGTTCGATTCCCATCGATCCAACAGATGGGAATCGAACGACCAATCGCAGTCGGGCGGGCGACTGTGCATGCACCCGATCGGACGGCTGACCGAAAGGATCAGACGGCCGGGGGATTGAGCGGGATATTTGAGCGCTGTTTCAGCCGATCCGCGCGATCGGACGGTCAGAAACGCGCAACGCATTTGTTAGGCGGAGCTGCGCACAGCGCAACGTAACACTCCTATATATATATATATATATATATATATATATATATATATATATATATATATATATATATATATATATATATATATATATATATATATATATATATATATATATATATATATATATATATATATATATATATATATATATATATATATATATATATATATATATATGTATATATATATATATATATATATATATATATGTATATATATATATATATATATATATATATATATGTATGTATATATATATATATATATATATATATATATATATATGTATGTATATATATATATATATATAGTAATGATACATTGCGGCCGGCTAACGTGCGGCCACCCCTATCGGGATTATTTTCGGAATTTTTTTTTTTTGGGGATTGATCGCCCACTTTGGATTGGACACACAAAAAATTTCAGCCCGATCCAAGTCTTGTAGGCAATCGGACGGCTGAAATTTTGGGCGGTATTAATTCCGAAGAATCCGATCAGAATACTGATTTCGTGGGACACGTGGCGCGCGCGTAGAGAGCCGGATGCAACATTGACGCTGCACCTGAGGTCCAGGCTCCCCGTCCCCTATATATATATATATATATATATATATATATAGAGAGAGAGAGAGAGAGAGAGAGAGGGAGAGGAATGCTATGCTGCGGCGTGCGGCATGGCGTTTGGACCGTCCGATTGGTTTTGATCGAATGGTCCAAGATCGGTGCGGATTATAAAAAAAACCCCGTACAAATCTGCGATTTCTGAGCGCGCGCTCTCTCTCTTTCTCAGATCTGAGGTCTCTCTCTCTCTCTCTCTCTCTCTCTCTCTCACCGAGCTCAGATCCCTCTCGCCGAGAGCCCGGAGAGGGAAAAGAGACCGCACTCTCTCTCTCTCTCTCTCTCTCTCTCTCTCTCTCTCTCTTTCTCTCAGATCTGAGGTCTCTCTCTCTCGCCGCCGAGGTCAGATCCCTCTCGTCGCCGAGCTCAGATCCCTCTTGCCGAGAGCCCGGAGAGGGCAAAGACACCGCACTCTCTCTCTCTCTCTCTCTCTCAGATCTGAGGTCTCTCTCTCTCTCTCTCTCACCAAGCTCAGATCCCTCTCGCCGCCGAGCTCAGATTCCTCTCGCCGAGAGCCCGGAGAGGGAAAAGAGACGGGTCTCAGCGCCGCCGTAAGCTCCTCGCTGCGCGGCACGTATCCTACTCTTCTCTTGCGCCCCTCTGCCGTCTCTCGCAGCGGGTAAGCGAGCTCCTCCTCTCTATCCTTCTCCGTGTCTGCTGTTCTGTTCTTGATGCGGGCATCGAGTTTTGCCCTTTTAATTTTGTTTCGTTTCGTTTTCGTAAGCGAGCTCCTCCTCTCCCATCTGAGATTTGGAAGGTCTTTTTATATTGGGGGTGAAATATGTGATTGTATTCAGTGTTTGATTGTTTCCTTCTTCTTTTTTGGGTGGGGTGGGGGGGTGGGGTTTAAAGGGTTTTGCTTGTGTTGCTAGAAAACTGACATCTTTGTTCGGTTAATTACTGTGCTTATGGACTGTGTGATGGATGAGGTTACACACTAAATCTGTGTTTCGTATGAGGTTACACACTAAATCTGTGCTTCGTATATACTAAGTATGAGGTTACACACAGATTGATTTACCAAGCAGAACAAGTTATTATATACTAAGTATGAGATTTCACCACCCAGATCGGAGAAACCCCAAATCACAGCAGGATACACACTAACCCCAAATCTCTAGCTTTAAACCTTTTTTTTTAACTCAAAGATCTAGCTTTAAACCTTTTTTTTACTCAAAAACCTCTAGCTTCATTTTACTTTCTTTTACCGTGCATCCTTGCGTAATGTGTATAATCTTTTTGTCAAACTAATGGTATCACTTGGTGAATTTAATAGGATGAGTGTTAGTAGCAAGAGTTATTCATCTGGTTATCAAAGAAGGATTAGACATTGCCCATGTGGAATGGGTGAATGTAAGGAACTTACATCATCAAAAGAACATAGTAGAGGGAGACGATTTTTCATTTGTCCAACTAATAAGGTATGTTTAGTAATCTCATAATAGATTAATACATTATCATATTTTGTTTAAACAATTTGAACTCTTAGGACCATAATAATAATTTTTTTGGCAGGGCCCTCATGATAGAGGTTGCGGTTTCTTCGAATGGAGTGATGATCGTGAGCTATCAAGTGGTGAAGTGAAGCACGAATTGATGATGATGCTACTATTCTAGAGCAGCTGGAGAAAAGGATTAATATTCTAGAGAATCGACAGGAAAAAATAATATTTGTATTGATTGTGTTGTTTCTTTATATTTTATGTAAACTATAAAAAAACATTTGGCCTAGTAACCTCGCTTTTTTGTAACCGGCTTTGGTAGTCCAGTTTTTCAACTATTATTCATGATGAGATAATCCAGTTTCTCTCTTTCTCTCTCTCTCTTTATATATATATATATATATATATATATATATATATATATATATATATATATATATATATATATATATATATATATATATATATATATATATATATATATATATATATATATATATATATATATATATATATATATATATATGGGGACGGGGAGACTGGACCTCAGGTGCAGCGTTAACGCTGCACTGGAGCCCCAGCGCGCGCCAAGTGTCGCAATCCCTATCAAATCCCGTGCATCCCGCCCAAAATCCTGCTCAAAACCTCAGCCGTCTGATCCCGTCTGATCGACTAGACCTCAGCCGCCTGATCCCGTGCACGCAGCCCGCTCGGTTCGGTTCGATTCCCATCCGTCCGATCAATGGGAATCGAACGGACATGAAGCTTTTTCGCTGTTACTGTAGCGGCTGAGGTCTAGTCGATCGAACGGATGGGAATCGAACCGAATCGAGCGCGCTGCGTGCACGGGATCAGGCGGCTGAGGTCTAGTCGATCAGACGGGATCAGACGGCTGAGGTTTTGAGCGGGATTTGAGCGGGATTTTGGGCCGGGCTGCGCGGGATTTGAGCGGGATTGTGACACTTAGCGCGCTGGGACTCCGGGACACGAACCCGACCCGACACGGTCCATTGCCACCCCTACGCTACAGTAGGGAAGGAGGAGCCTTTACAAGCCTCTTGGAGATGCTCCTTACTAGTGACTACAATGTCAAAGGAGGCGGCTCTTCAATAAATTATGCGGCTATTTTGGGCATTTGCCTTAAGGGCATTTTTGGCATGGTGGGGGCCACCTTGGCTTGATGCTTTCGTGGAGCAAGATACGCATGTCTCTCACCTAGGGCTTTGGTGGGCCCCTTGTGTGATTCTCATACTGTTGCTAGGGAATCCGTACGGATAATTTTCTCAAAAAAAAAAATAAAATCCGTATGAAAATTTTATTGATGCACTTCGTATCTCCTTTGTTTTCTTCTCTCTCTCTCCTCTTAATCAATTGTTGCCCTCGTCACCATATGGTACCTTAGGAAAGAACGAAACACGTTCGTCTTTAAAGCAAAGGTCCCCAAGGGCCTGTTTGTTTTTCGGACCCGTTAAGTAAAGGCTAATAAATCTAATGTGGGCTAGTAAATCGCCCATGGACTAGTAAATTTGATTTGCTTTTTGCTGTTTGTATTGACCAATAAAGTATACCATTACTTCTGAGACGGTTGTTTGGATTGACTAGTAAAGTAAACCATAAATAAATCTATCGATCGCTCGCCGCCGTCGTCGTCCACCACCTCCCGCCGACCATCGACAAACCTGTCACCTCCCCGATGTCGGGGTGGTGGCGGGCGGGGGTGGTGGACGGCGAGGTGGCGGTGGGCGACAGGGTGGTGGTTGCAAGCGGGGTGGTGGGCAACAGGACGGTGGCCGGCGAGGTGGTGGTGGTCGACCGGGTGGTGGGTGACGGAGTGGTGGCCGACGACGACGGTGCAAGACGGTCGACAAGGCCACATGTCACTCCCCAAATAGTGCATCTATCATGTGATGATCTCTTGATTGTGCCATTGGCTGACGTGGCATGGTCAACGGAGCCTTTTACTAGTAAATCAAAAGTTTTACTTGGCTTTTTCCAAGAAAACTTTTTGGCTACTAGTAAATCTCCTACCATTTACTTTACTACAACCTTTTGAATCCAAACACCAGCAAAGTAATTTTTTTATCAGATTTACTTTACTAGTTAGCCTGTTGACCGAATACAAACAAGCCCTAAGAGCATCTCCAACGGCCTCCAAATTAGGAGCACCTCCCAAGGACCGTGGGGCCCATTTTGGCAGTCACCTCAAAAAAAAAAAAATATTTTTTTAAAAAAATTAATCTTTTTTTTTAATTTTAAAACAACCACAAACATCCAAATTGGAGGCAATGAGGCAAAATGTAGTTGTTGCCCTTCAAATGGGCAAAAAAATAGCCATTGGACAGTGCATGCATTGTTGGATTTATAAAAATTATTTACAAAAAGATACGGATTTTTTTATAAAATATATATTAATTAATTCCTTCGAAGGCTCTGAAGCATCTCTGTTGTATGTGAAGCTGTTCGAAGGTTCCGACCAAACTTGGCCTACGTGAAGCGCCACGTTGGTCTTCAGACCATCGAACAGAGCCAATTGGAGAGGCATAAAAGCATCAGAGTGCCACATCGTCCTTCAGAGCTCTCTTCGGAGGCCATTGGAGATGCTATAACCCAGTTGATGTTATCTCAGTGGCTTCACACTAGATCTACGTCTCTGGAATATTTAACCAAGCGATCTCCTCTGCCATCAACAGAGCCCACATCTGGTCCCCTCCCTCGGCTGGTTATATTAAAAGAAATTTCGATGCAGAGGTGGCTCTCTCATAGCCCATGGTTTTAATTCGAGACGACGAGAGTCGGCTCATTCTTTGTGGAGGATCAATCACTAGCTTCATAGTCCTTTGGAGGCCGAAGCCTCGGCCCTAATGAAATGCTTATCCCAACTTCCGATGGTTGGAGCTACAAAAGTGATAGTTGAAGGTGACAATTCTGTCATTGTTTTTCTCCTGTTGTATGGGGATCTCTCCTCTCCTTGGTGCATTCGCAACATTATTGCGAATTGCATGAGACTGTTTTTAAATTTTATGGCTCGTAACTTTGCGCATATCGGATGCACCGACAATGAGTGTGCCCACTTGATCGCCAAACTTGCCTTGCTCAGCAAGATGTCCTTTGCTTCTAGAACTCCTCTTGAGTGTTTCTCTTCTCGGCTCTCTTCTGAGGCAATTAAATTGCGAGTTCGACCGCTCAGAACTGTAATGACTCTGTTTGCATAGGGGCAGGATGAATAGAACCCCATAATTCCAATATATATAAAAAATCAATACTTAGCCTCCAAGCGGTATATGGTACTCAACCCAAACATGATTTGAACCTCAAATTAAATATAGTTCAAGTATGGATCGAGATTTTAGATCATAGGCCGATTCTGTTTGTGTTGAGTTGTGACTCAATTACGATTGGATGTAGCACGGAAGGACGGTGTATTATGTTAGATTTGGTCAATTTTTTGTGAGTACAAAAAAATGACGAACATGGTTGCTTGTGCTTTTTGTTGATATTCAGCTTCTAGTGGATTTCGATCGTTGTCGTACCTGGATTTTTTTTTTTCGATTTGAGTTTGTCATGTAAATCGTTGTCTCATGCCTGTGGTGTGTGATTTTCTCGCTCTTTTCTTTACTTTTTTATTGTTGTTCAGTGTTTGCAATTAGACCTATGAGGTTGAAATTGTTTGTGCTTGTTCTTCCGCGGCGCAACGGTTAGGACCTAGGTAGATCGAACCGAGCCACGATCCGTGCCCCTAATCCCAATTTGTTAACCTACAAAGTTGTCATTTGTTTTGGATTACATTATCATGATGCATAGCTTTAGTTCAAGAATCAATTATGACCTAATAATAGGTTGTCTTCGTATCGTTGCCGTCTTTATACACAATTAATTATGTCTACCACCTACTAAAGAGAAGTATTCACATAAACCATCATCCCCTATTCCCAAAGTATCAAACAATGGTAGAATCTAGGGGTGTCAACGGGTCGGGTCGTGTCAGGTTTGTGTCGTGTCTAATTTTGGATCGTGTCCAAAACCCCTAGATCCGGACCCGGCCCATTTAACTAATCGTGCCTAGATCCTAAATCCGTACCCGACCCGCTAATAAACGGGTAGACCCGATAAGACCGGGTAAGACCCGTTTACCACATGGGTCTATTCATTTGACCCGATCCAACCCAATCCAACTCGACCCAATAGACCCATTGGTACTATATATATTACAGTATCGGATTGCGGATAGACATGACCCTACCCGACACGACACGACACGACCGTTGAATTTTAAACTAGTCTTTCCGGGTCTCCCGTATCCAGACCCTAAACCCGGATCCGACCCGTTTATTAAACGGGTCTATCGTGTCGACCCATTTACAACCCGAACCCGTTTAACCCTGACCCAGACCCGCTACCTTCGTGTCGGGTCTGCAGTGTCGGGTCCAAAATTGCCAGCCCTAGTAGGATCCTTTCAATTGGTGAGACCAGATTCCATGGGTAGATTTGACTTCCTTGCCAAACCCTAATAGGGCAGAGACTTGGTCTGCACCAAACATACACCCATCTGCTCACATGGCATGGTTGGGCATCTCAATCAATGCTGTATCCCTTATGATTGGGATCATGGTACCACCCCCACCTAATACGATGTTGCATTGGGATTTCTAAACCCCACCTCATTCAAGAGGTTCAATTATTTGTGCCATTACTCTGAGAGATCCCAAAAAGATTTGATTTCCCCCTGTCAGCTTAGTTCATGCAGCAGTCCAATATTTCTAAGAGATTCCCATGTCTGTAGGGGTGGAATATTCTAGAAGGCTTGACGGCTCTCGAGGTTTATATCGTATGACTATTCTATGAATGTGATGTCACATGGGGCCTGTTTGGATACGCTCTGGATTTGGGATTTTGAAATTTCAGAAGCTTAGAATCTCTAAAAAAACAAAAAACCTATTTGGGGACAGCCGAATTCCAAAACACGTTTCTTCATAGAGCCCAAAACGTACATACTCCCGGAAGCCATCTTCGAAAACCTAGCATTAGTAACATACATTAATAATTCAGCATTGAAATCTTGGCAAATCCAAATTGGTTTAAGGTTTTTCTCTAAATAGTGACCACCAACTTTGTTGATATAGTCAAAGCTATAACTCCACACTATCCGAATCCTCCATGGAAAATCGCCACCATCATTAATGACATCTGGGAAGCCGCAAAGAAGTCGTCAATTAGCATATCATTCACCCCTATGGATGGATCGTTTTTCTCTGAGTAAGTGTTATTTCTCAAACTAGGTACAACCCCCAAATCATTATTGTATGATCACCAAAAGGTTTTCGGACAAAAGTACAATTTTTTTTTATAATGAATTTACATCAAATGTCTTCATCTTTCATCCTAGATCTGTATTGTTTCTTTTCTTGCCGTTTGTCTAAATTATCGGCGACCTCACAATAGCCTCCGACAAGGGTTCCACTGCAAGAAAGAATGCAAGTAGTGGGGTTTTCGATGACCTCCAACGAAGGGATGTAGAAAGCAAATTTCAGGCGACTTCCGCCAAAGTAATGGAGAAAACAAACAACTTCCAACCTCCCAAAAACCTCCGACAATGGTTCCACGGACAAAAAGAACAAAATAAGTTGGAGTTTTTGGCGATCTTCGACAAATGATTAAAGAAAGCAAACTCCCGATAACTTTTCGACGACCTCCAACGAAACAATGGAGAAAGCATACCTCTGAAGACCTCCCAACAACTTCCGATAAGGCTTTGATTGCAAGAAGAAAGAAACCCATTGTAACATCCCCCCCCACTCACACAAGATATTGTTTGCTTTGGCCATGCCCACGAGAACTTCCTAATAGGTCACCCATCCTAGTGCTATCCTCTCTCAAGCACGCTTAACTACTTAGTTATTTTGGGATCTGTAGCAGCTCACATATTTAAAATGCGTCTTGTATGTTAGGGATGATATATATATATATATATATATATATATATATATATATATATATATATATATATATATATATATATATATATATATAGAGAGAGAGAGAGAGAGAGAGAGAGAGAGAGAGAGAGAGAGGCATGCTAGGGTGCGGCGTGCGGTGTGTGCGGTGCGACGCCACACACCGCACGCCGCATTTCTCTCTCTCTCTCTTTCTCTCTCTTTATATATATATATATATATATATATATATATATATATATATATATATATATATATAAATATAAGACCCCGCTCACCTACTGGACGTCCCGCACCGGCCAAATACGGGACATATTTTAGACCGTCCGATTGGCTTCGATCGGACGAACGACGTTCACCCGGACCATCACTCGTGCTGTTACCTGCGGGATAGATTTTAAGCCGTCCGATTGGCTTCGATCGGACGAACGACGTTCACCCGGACCACCACCCATGCTGTTACTATGGCGGGCACAGAGTAACAGCGAGTTTGGTGGTCCGGGTGAAACCCAGCCGTCCGATCGAATCCAATCGAATGGCACAAATCCTTTCTGCCCCGGTTAAAAGATGTAACCGTTCGATCGTATGATCGAACGGATGAGATCCATGGGAAACAAACCGAATAGGACAAAAAATCATGATTATTTTTTGTCCTATTCGGATTATTTCCCATGGATCTCATCCGTTCGATCATCCGATCGAACGGTTATATCTTTTAACTGGGGCAGAAAAGATTTGTGCCATTCGATTGGATTCGATCGGACGGCCGGGGTTCACCCGTTCCACCAAACTCGTTGTTACTGTGCCCGCCACAGTAACAGCACGGGTGGTGGTCCGGGTGAACATCGTTCGTCCGATCGAAGCCAATCGGACGGTCTAAAATATGTCCCGTATTTGGCCGGTGCGGGATGTCCCGTAGGTTACCAGGGATCTCTCTCTCTCTCTCTCTCTCTCTCTCTCTCTATATATATATATATATATATATATATATATATATATATATATATATATATATATATATATATATATATATATATATATATATATATATATATATATATATATATATATATATATATATATATATATATATATATATATATATATATAGGGATGCTAGCGTGCGGTGCGTGCGGTTCTGATGCACCGCTGCGGTGTGTGCGATGCACGCAGCGGTGCATCAGACGACTGCGGTGCGACGCCGCACGCACCGCACGCCGCATTTTAGCATTTATCTCTCTTTCTCTCTCTCTCTCTCTCTCTCTATATATATATATATATATATATATATATATATATATATATATATATATATATATATATATATATATATATATATATATATATATATAGAGAGAGAGAGAGAGTGAGAAATGCTAAAATGTGGCGTGCGGTGCATGCGGTGTCGCACCGCAGCCGTCTGATGCACCGCTGCGTGCATCGCACGCACTGCAGCGGTGTGTCAGACGGCTGCGGTGCGGCGCCGCACGCACCACACGCCGCACCCTAGCATCCCTATATATATATATATATATATATATATATATATATATATATATATATATATATATATATATATATATATATATATATATATATATATAATTTGTTGGTTTGAGCTCAAACCCATCCTCAAAAGACACTTTTACACTAAGCCCTTGTTGACATATTCAGCCCCTATCAAATGACAAAAATACCACTTTTATTACCTCTCGGGCAACAGAGAATCAATAGTGTTTGTATGATGATTGCTATAATGATTTCACTATAGCAATAATTTCAATCGGTTGCTATAAGGATTTCACTATAGCAGCTACAGTGAAACTACTACAGCAACCGAATCAATACTTTGCTAACAATTCTGGAGTATCAATTCAAACATAGTATAAATTCGGTTGCTACAATGAAATCACTTTAGCTACTATAGTAAAATGATTGTAGCAACTGAATTGATACTCTATTGCCCTGAATTGATACTCCATAATAATTACATCTACAGTTAAATCATTGTAGTAGCTACAGTTTTTTGGGTCTCTTATTGGGGATTTCACTTATGCATATAAAAAAAATGTACATTGGCTTTTTAATGCTATAGGGGCAAAATAGTCATTTTCTAAAAAATATAGTGAGGGAGGAACTTAACTAAATGCAAGGGTTTATCGTACTATAAGGTAGCTAAAAGGGTCTTCGGCTAATAGCCCTCGTTTTCTTTTTGCAAATTATGTATCCCTGAAAAAGAACTGAGAGCAAAATCTTTCAAATGTAAAATTTCATTCACACGCCAAAAATGATGAGTATACCTCACTTCCCATGGGAAACCATTTTTCTTTTTTATTATGGAAAGAATACCCTTACACATCATACCCGATTCTTCCTTCCAAACCTACCATTTCCTAGATTGCAAAAAAACCTACCATATCCACCCCCTTCCATACCCCATCCCCTCTGAACCTCCATATCTCATTCCCTCCTCGCCGACACATCATCACCAGCATACCCCCGACACCTCCACCGTCCATTTTCGATTTGTCACCTCCTGCACCTATCTCTGATGCTGACATCTTCCTTTCCATTGCTAGAGTCGTCATTCCTTCCCTTCCCCTTCTCGTTGCGCAACATGTTCGGTAGCTCAGTGCCAAACATGATCACACTGAACTACCGAACATGCTAAATATTATTCGGCAGTTAAATGCCAAATATTATTCAACATATTCAGTGGTTTGGTGTCGATCATGTTTGGCATTGAACTGCTGAATATGTTGGGTGACTAGGAGGGGAAGGGAAGGCAATGATGGCTTTGGCAATGAAAAAAGAGGTGGAGAAGGGGGAAGGGGAGGCGACGACAAGGAGAAGGAATAGAGGCGGCGGAGGTTCCCACTGAGGAGAAGGAGGGGAAAAGGAGGAAGGAGGAGGAGAGGCAGTGTCGGCTCTAGCGATGGAGAAGGAGGAGGAGCAGTGGTGACGCCTGTGTCGGACATGCCGACGAGGAAGCAGTGGGGTATAATGGTTCGGAGGGGATAGGATATGGAAGATAAAGAAGAGAGAGTATGGGGTGTGCTGGGGAATAAAGGATATGCTGGTCATACCCCACACAAAAATGAAAAATAGAGTATAAGGGTGCAATTTTGGGTTTGAATAAAATTTCAATACCTATTAGTTTTGAATGAAAGTGAACATTATGATTAAGTTCGTGCAAAACTAATAATTTAGATCAAATTCGTAAGAATGTAGTCCTTGAATGTCCACGTTCGTATGAATCAGAATGGCTACATTCATACAAAATTGATCTGAATTGTTAGTTTCGAACAAACTTAATCAAAATGTCTAATCTAGATCAATTTTGTAGTTGCGCCCCTCCTAAACTCTACCCCAAGCTTTTCCAAACTCGATCAAGAAAGGTATTTAATCTCCAATATTTTTCTTCATTAATAGCTTTTGAACTTATATTAATCTCCTCATCTCTATTTTGGACACTAGCTCTGAAACATGATTACCAAAAAGCTTCATTTGAAGGGTCTTTTAAGGAACATATACTGCATTCCCATTGTGGGTAAGTGCACCATTATACCCCTACAAAAATGAAAAATGGAATATAAGGGTGTAATTTTGGGGTGTGAATAAAATTTTCTTTTTAAATTGCTGAAAACCAAGAACAATTCACCATTTTTCTTGATAGGCGTGTCACTGAATTTGACATTTTAATTAAATTCGTGCGAAACTAGTAATTCAGATAAATTTTGCACGAATGTAGCTATTCTAATTCGTATGAAAGTATATATTATGATCAATTTTATCCAAAACTAGTCATTCTAATCAATTCAGTACAAAACTTTCAATACAGATTAGTTTTGAATGAAAGTGAACATTCTGATCAAGGGCAGATCTAGGAGTTGGCTCGGTCGGGCTACAGCCCAGCCAAGATTTAGTTAAGAGCCAATCATTGTCATAGTTGGCCCAGCCCAACCTAGTCCTGCCCCACAGCTAGCCCAGCCCGCCTTAGAGCCCAACCCACCCTTCAGCCCGGCTTTCATTTCACGACTCGAGGGTTTTAAACCCGCTCGGTTTCTTTGGGGTCCGACATCCCCAGAGTTCATCCCATGGCCCATGGTCTAGCAGTTCCGACGCCTAAGGGTGCCATGTGGCTCACTCATTGAAGTAGCGCTCCATTGGAGTTTGTCCTCTTCCACTTTAATGTTTTTCTTTTGGGGGAACTGATCTCCTCACCAGTTTACACCCTCTGGTTGGTACTCACGTTTATCTCCCATGCACACGGGCCAAATATTATTCAACATATTCAGTGGTTTGGTGTCGATCATGTTTGGCATTGAACTGCTGAATATGTTGGGTGACGGGGAGGGGAAGGGAAGGCAATGATGGCTTTGACAATGAAAAAAGATGTGGAGAAGAGGGAAGGGGAGGCGACGACAAGGAGAAGGAATAGAGGCGGCGGAGGTTCCCACTGAGGAGAAGGAGGGGAAAAGGAGGAAGGAGGAGGAGAGGCAGTGTCGGCTCTAGCGATGGAGAAGGAGGAGGAGCAGTGGTGACGCCTGTGTCGGACATGCCGACGAGGAAGCAGTGGGGTATAGTGGTTCGGAGGGGATAGGATATGGAAGATAAAGAAGAGAGAGAATGGGGTGTGCTGGGGAATAAAGGATATGCTGGTCATACCCCACACAAAAATGAAAAATAGAGTATAAGGGTGCAATTTTGGGGTTTGAATAAAATTTCAATACCTATTAGTTTTGAATGAAAGTGAACATTATGATTAAGTTCGATCGAAACTAATAATTTAGATCAAATTCGTAAGAATGTAGTCCTTGAATGTCCACGTTCGTATGAATCAGAATGGCTACATTCATAAAAAATTGATCTGAATTGTTAGTTTCGAACAAACTTAATCAAAATGTCTAATCTAGATCAATTTTGTAGTTGCGCCCCTTCTAAACTCTACCCCAAGCTTTTCCAAACTCGATCAAGAAAGGTATTTAATCTCCAATATTTTTCTTCATTAATAGCTTTTGAACTTATATTAATCTCCTCATCTCTATTTTGGACACTAGCTCTGAAACATGATTACCAAAAAGCTTCATTTGAAGGGTCTTTTAAGGAACTGATACTGCATTCCCATTGTGGGTAAGTGCACCATTATACCCCTACAAAAATGAAAAATGGGATATAAGGGTGTAATTTGGGGGTGTGAATAAAATTTTCTTTTTAAATTGCTGAAAACCAAGAACAATTCACCATTTTTCTTGATAGGCGTGTCACTGAATTTGACATTTTGATTAAATTCGTGCAAAACTAGTAATTCAGATAAATTTTGCACGAATGTAGCTATTCTAATTCATATGAAAGTATATATTATGATTAATTTTATCCAAAACTAGTCATTCTAATCAATTCAGTACAAAACTTTCAATACAGATTAGTTTTGAATGAAAGTGAACATTCTGATCAAGGGCAGATCTAGGAGTTGGCTCGGCCGGGCTACAGCCCAGCCGAGATTTAGTTAAGAGCCAATCATTGTCATAGTTGGCCCAGCCCAACCTAGTCCTGCCCCACAGCTAGCCCGGCCCACCTTAGAGCCCAGCCCACCCTTCAGCCCGGCTTTCATCTCATGACTCGAGGATTTTAAACCCGCTCGGTTTCTTTGGGATCCGACATCCCCAGAGTTCATCCCATGGCCCATGGTCTAGCAGTTCCGACGCCTAAGGGTGCCATGTGGCGCACTCATTGAAGTAGCTCTCCGTTGGAGTTTGTCCTCTTCCACTTTAATGTTTTTCTTTAGGGGGAACTGATCTCCTCACCAGTTTACACCCTCTGGTTGGTTCTCATGTTTGGCTCCCATGCACACGGGCCACGTGGTGCGAATCACAGCCAACTATGGTCGGCAATTTGATATCGAAATTTGATTTATACACTCACATTTCTAAAAATTTGACTTTACCACAAATCCGTTACTTCACAGTTATCGGTTAAAAGTGGGGGGTGTAACTCAAATTTTGACATAAAAGTGGGGGTGTAAGTCTAAAAAAATACCCCACTTTTAAAGGGTTGCTCGCAGAGGTGAAGTAAAATTTTAAGAAGAGTGGGACTGTAAATCTAATTTCAACATAATTGTGGGGGTGTAAGTCAAAATTAAAAACCCTGCAATTAACCCCTTCAAGTGAACCACATTCAAGTATTCAACCTAAAGCTCAGTGACCACAACAAGAATTCTGAGAAGTAATTAAAGAGCAACTAAGGTGAATAAATAGATTTCCCAATAAATACATGGTTATAGCTCCTTCTATAACTTCCTTTCAGTTTAAATTGATTGAAAAAAAAGACTCTACGAGGAAGGGATTTGGCTTGACCCCAAATTGTCTATTAAGTTTCAAAAAAAAAAAGAAGATAAATTACACTTACACCCCTATAATTTTAAGCATTTTTCATTTACACCCTCTCTAGTTTTAAAACTTACAACGACACCTCCTCTAGTTTGAAACGTTAGCACCTAGCACCAGAAGAGCAGGACAATATTAACTAGAATGAATTTGACAAAAGTACCCTCATTTGTTTTTTATTTGATGCTTACGTGGAATCTTTTTATGGTCTGTTTTATGTATCTTTTTTATATTAATAAAGTTTTCTTGTACTATCAATGTTCGTTTGAAAAACTATACTCAGTTTTTTTTACTATATACAATAAAATTTTCATTGTAAAAAAATTAGTTTTGATTCAGCCCAGCCCAAAATAAATTCTTGGCTACGCCCCTGATTCTGATTAAGTTTGTAAGAAACTAGCAATTTACATCAATTTCGTAAGAATATAGTCCTTGAATGTCCACTGTCATATGAATGAAAATTGCTACATTCATACGAAATTAATATGAATTGCTAGTTTTGCACGCACCGAATCAAAATATCAAATTCAGATAAATTTCATAGTTGTGCCCCTCTTAAACTCTACCCCATGCTTTTTCAAACTTGATCAAGAAAGATATTTCATCTCGAATATTTTTTTTCGTTAATAGCTTTTGAACTTATTTAAATCTCCTTATCTCTTTTCTCGACATTAGCTCCCAAGCATGATTCTGAAAAAAGCTTCATTGGAGGGGTCTTTCAAGTAACTGATACTGCATTCTCATTGTGGGTAAGTGCACCTTTAAATCCCAGACAAAAATAAAAAATTGGGAATACGTATGTAATTTTGGGGTGTGAACAAAATTTCCCTTTGAAATTGCTGAAAACTAAAAACAATCCATCATTTTGCTTGATAGGTGTGTCACTGAATGCTTGGCCATCTCTTGCATTTGTTTTCTACTTCTTTTTCCAAGTCCGTAGTGTTTCAAACGAAGTATTTCAACGGCATAGTAAATAATGGGAAGGAGTAGGGGTATTAATGGTATGCTGATTTTCTGTCTATAAGTACTGTTTGATTTCACAAACCCCCAACCACTGCATGTGTCGCCTAGAAAACTAAAGTTCACCAACCTAATCAGAAACTCGAGTTCACCATTCTGGCCCAATAGGAAAAGTCTATGGTACAACATCCTTAACGTGCAGCTAAAGCACAACCATGCACGCAAAGGTTTTATATATATATATATATATATATATATATATATATATATATATATATATATATATATATATATATATATATATATATATATATATATATATATGGGCAGGGATACTCTTACTAATGGAATCTTACTAATGAAAGTTACAAATCACCTTTTACCTAACCTAGAGATTTCAGAATTTGATGAAATTTGGTGGGGATGCTCTCTATGGCAAGTTGATCATCCTCACCAAAAATCATCAAATTTTATAACTTCTAGGGGCATCAAATGTAAGAAGCTTTATCGACTGTTCATTTTAACCTTTAATTTGAATAACATATTTGATGCCCCTAGAGGTTATAGAATTTTATGATTTTTGGTGAGGATGATTAACTTGCCATAGATAGCATCTCCACCAAGTTTCATCAAATTATGAAACCTCTAGGTTAGGTAAAAGGCGATTTGTAACTTTTATTAATAAAATTCTATTAGTAAGAGTATCTCTGCCCTATATATATATATATGGGAAAGGGTAGCCTACTCCATGGAGTAGGCTACTTATCTACTCCATGGCCTAAATAGACGCCACATGACACTTTTAAATCGGGTATTTTGTTGATGTATGGACAATCCAAAATGGATAAATTAGGATTATGAAAAAAAAACCGAAGAAAAAAATCTCAATCAACTCGATCAAGTTGTAACAAATTTAACGGTAAATTATGCATCGTAAAAACTTTTTTTTTTGCATGCTAAAAATACTACTTGGCATGTGTTTTTCTCAAAAAAATTTTTTGACAACTATTGGGAGGGATGAACCTAAGTTGATAAAGTCTTATCTCCGGTTAAAAAGTGCCACATGGCATCCATTTAACCCATGGAGTAGATAAGTTACCTACTCCATGGAGTAGGCTACCTTGCCCCTATATATATATATATATATATATATATATATATATATATATATATATATATATATATATATATATATATATATATGGGGAGGGATACTCTTACTTGTGGTCTCTTACTCAAATAGTTACCTATGATACAGGCCCTCTATTAGATCTCGATGTACAGTTCGGATTAGATGGGGAGTTAAAGCAATGGTGTCCGCATTAAATGCCCTTATTAAAAACCCATATTAAAAGCCCGCATTTAATGCAGATACCATTGCTTTAACTCCCCATCTAATCCGAATCATACGTCGGGATCTAATGGAGGGCCCGGATTATAGGTAACTAAATGAGTAAGAGGCCATGAGTAAAAGTATCCCTCCCCAATATATCTATATAATAAGGGACAACGGTTGTGGGGGGGACAAATGAACTGAGACAAAGCAACGACTGAGATTTATCCAGAGGAGGGGGATAAACATAGTAAGGGTTGAGATGTAAAGAGATGAAAGAAAAAGGGAGGGAAGGAGGGAGGAAAAAATTTAAAATTCGAATGGGAAGAGAGACAGAGTTTGAAATTCGCACTCAGCCCAAAGCTCCGACCAACTATTCGCACTCAGCCCAAAGCCCCGTGCTCCTCCTCTTCCACTATACCAAAACAGACAATTTGTAATGGTCAATTAGTAACGGTTGTTACAAAAAGTGTTACAAATATCTGTAACGCCATATTTCTAATGGTTTTTTTGTGTTACTAAACATATTTATAACAGTTGGCTGTGTTACTAAATCCTGATTTTGGTGTAATGACGCCCCTTCCTAATCTCTCCCCGAGTCGCGTATTTATGGGAGAGAGAGAGCTATAGACACCGTTTGAGAGAGGGGGAGAGAGATCGTTTGAGAGAGAGAGAGAAGAGGGAGAGAGGGAGAAAAGAAGTGACAGTTTGAGAAAGGGGGAGAGAGATCATTTGAGAGAGAGAGAGAGAAGAGGGAGAGAAGAAGCCCTGCCCCGATCTCACCGTCGGAGTCCACGCCATCTCCGATCGCAGTTGACCCCCTCCCTCTCTCTCTCCTCCAGTCCCGATCCGGCTCCGACCCCCTTCATCTCTCTGCGATCCGACCCCGATCTTACCGTCGAAGTAATCCAGGACCCCCTCCCTCTCTCTTTGTCATGCGATCCGGCCCCGATCTCACCGTCGGAGACCTCCACGACCCCCTCCCTCTCTCTGTCATGCAATCCGGCCCCAACCCCCTCCCTCTCTCTGCGATCTGGCCCCGACCCCCTCCCTCTCGCGATCTGGCACTCAACCCCGATTGCAGCCATGCCCCGATCTCACCGTCGGAGTCTACGCCATCTCCGATCACAGTCGACCCCCTCCCTCTCTCTCTCTCCTCCGGCCCCGACCTAGCTCCGACCCCCTTCCTGTCTCTGCGATCCGGCCCCGATCTCGCCGTCAGAGTCCTCCAAGACCCCCTCCCTCTCTCTCTATCTCTCTCCTTCATACCCCCCCTTCTCTCTCTCCTTCAGCTTTCCCCTCCCCTTCTCTCTCTCTCTCCAAAGCGAATCTAAGCTGCTCTCTTCTCTCCTCCGCTCAGGTATCCTGCCCCACCAGCAAGCACCCCCACTACCTCTTCCCCCTTCGGCTCAAGCATCCCGCACCCCGGCTGCCCCTTCCCCCTTCCGCTCTGGAATCCCACACCCTCTCTCTTTCTCTCCAAAGTGAATCTTGGCTGGGTCAATCGCCAACCGAAGGCCTCTGCCTACCATCACCGCGGATCAACCATCCAGCCGCTCTCACTGATCCACAGCCTATCGATGCTGGCGACGACAACCGAAGACCTCTGTTGGGCCGTTCGATTTTCTCGATCCTAATCTGCCTACAATCGCTGCCAACCCGACCACTAAGCCATTCTCACAGGAGAAGCGGGGCTTAGCGCGATTTACCCGTGGAGGGCACCGTCTCTCTCTCTCTCTCTCTTACATTTTTTTTCTTCGGTGTGTTCCATCAGGCCGTGGGCTGATATCGCTCAAGGCATCCTTCAGCAACGACGCCTTTGTGCTCCTCAACTAGACCTCTGGTGCCAACAACCATTGCGACTGGCGGGGTGTAGTTTGCAGCGGCCTCACCGCCACCGTCGTTTCCCTATATGTTCACCCACCCTTTTTCCATGTTGTTGTACTTTTTGTGGGACCATGGGGGTGCGGTTGCTAATGCTCGCTGGGGGTTTGCAGAAAGATTTCCAGCATGAACTTCAGTGGGGACCGCTCACCGAAGTTAGGGAGCTCAAGAGTTTGTGATGATATTTAAAGGGGAATCGGCTAACAGGGCAGATCCCTTATGAGATCGGCATTGTACTTATAATCTTCATTTTCAACTCTCCCATTTTTTTGTTTTTTTTAAAGCTGTTAATGTTTTTTTTAATCTATTTATTTTGGGGCTTATCAGGGAATGTTCTATATCGTGATATCCCTTTTTGATATCGAGTATCTCTCTAAGCACTCTGGTTCTGTATTTTTAAATTTCTCAAAGAGATGCACCTTAATGGGTTTTTGAGAATGCAGGATCATAAAGAACAACCAGCTGATAGCTTCTCCTCCGTTTCCACAACTACCAAGTCCGATTCATGTGCCGATCGACACCGTCTATCCCCTGCTGATGTTAGCTGCCTCCACTTCTTCCGCGGTCTATTTGCCCCCACTGGCAATGGATACCCCGTCGGCTTCCTTCCTTGCCAAGCTTCCTCCTCAATTGCCATTATCGCCATCTCCACACCAGGTGAGAGAAGCGCCTGAGTACCTTCGCAGTCTGTCCTTACCTAAAAGATTTTGTTGCTTCCTCTAAGAAACCCACAGATATGTTTTTATTATAGTTTTCTATTGTTTTTTGGGTTCCTTTGTTTTCTTCTGTTCCCATTCTAATGTCTTTCCTTTGGATTGTACAAATTTCGAGATCTATACTTGGCATGAATTCTTGCATCTATGTAGATAGAATTTAAATGACAAAATTTCAATGATATTTGGTTTCTAAAAGCTATAGGCATAAAAAAAATAAAAAACATATCATTAATGTGGATTAATCACTACGTTGTTGCATCATTTCATGGTTTCTTAAGTTGCATCTGCATCTACATTTTAGATGTTCAGAGCTTCATGTCATCCAAAGTTTAATTGAAATAAAAGATATAATATTCTCTAATTTTATATATATAAAAAGTGGCTGAGATTTATAGATGTGAATGTAATTGCTGGTCAGGATTATTCTCTAGGTTATGATAAGTGCGATTCACCTCGAGAGAGAGAGTAAGACATAAGCAGTTTGGGTTTTTTTTGTAAAACTGTGGAAAGACTTATAAAAAAAGTAAGAGGAAAAAAATTAAAATAAGAAAAGATGTGGCTGACCGAGTGCTCTCTCTCTCTCTCTCTCTCTCTCTCTCTCTCTCTCTCTCTCTCTCTCTCGCTCTCGCTATCGGAGAGTGCCGTTACTATCACCTCACGTCGCCGGAGAGCCGAGCCATCACTAAGCTTCATCATCCTGAGTACAATTTTGTTCCAACCTCTTTAAAGAGGTTGGATGTTCCCGGTCTCTCTTATTGGTCCATTCTAAGGATATGTTTGTCATTTCATACTGTTTATCATGGTGAAATGACCAAAAGCCCTCGATATGGACCAATGAGAGAAACCGGGAACATCCAACCTCTTTAAGGAGGTTGGAACAAAATCGTACTCTCCCCAACGTGCTTTGACACTTCACCAGTGTCCATCGAGCCTCGCCAGCTGTCGATGATCCCCTCCTCAACTCTGCATGCACCTTTCTCCCCTCCTCCCCAACTCCTCTTCCATCCTCCCCAACCCCAACACCCAGCCATGTCCCTCTCAATGCCTATGAATCAAAGTTCAAATATGATGAGAATTGGCTAAGCCCCGCAACACATTTGAATCACAATTTAGATCTGATCTTTGTCTTTTTTTTTCTTCCTCATACTTTTTTTGGGGTTGTTGTGGCCAGGCCAAGAGTGGAATCCAAGGTATCTATTAAGAAGGCTTATAGGAATCATGTAAGTAGTGATTTAGTAGGAAATTTATCTTCAACCATTCAATTATGATATTATTGAATCTTTTTATATTGAATTTTTTTAGGACTTTTTGCAACTATGTATACAAAAATATAAAATATTGAAACATCATAAAGTCCATGATGTTTGAGGCTATTAAAAGTATTTTTTTCTTTTATTTGAATAGAATTGGCTTACCAATAACCAATATATTTGAGCCACCTGTTGCACCATATAATACCACTGCTCTGTCACCATCAACAACATATAAACACCACATTGAAAATGTTAATCCAAATTAGCAGTTATTGTTTGTTTTGCTGATTTTGCTTAGTAGTTGTAGCTATCGTAAACATAATTTTGATAAAGTTGCCACAAAAGATGGTCTTTGATGGGGTGGTGGTGGCAACTAAAAGAGGGGGGGGGGGGTTGCCACTGTTGTGCGCCCCCCCCCCCCCCCTCTCTCTCTCTCTCCCTCCCATGTTAGCTGTGGTATGCTAGCTTATTATCGTATTTCTTGCTTGATTTTTTTTTTTGGCATTTCTTTGATCTGATTTGATATTTCTTGCTTGATTATTTTTTTTTGTGAGTTGGGAAGCTTATTATCGTTGGTTACCGTATGAAACTTCTTACTTTATAAATTTTAAAATTGAATTTAGGTGATGGTCCAGGACATCTCGACGATGCTATGGTGCAGGCAGACACCATCATCTTCCTCATAGACGTAGGCTACACCATCGAGGTGGAGATGCATGATGGGTCGTACAATGTAATCTAGAACTGGAACTACAATGGTGGAAGCCATCTAGAAGAGTGAGGGTAAATGCTAGATCGCAAAGGTGTGTGACGGCTGATTCCGCAATGGTGTAATCCCAATACATTGTTGTGTTGTATCTAGCTATATGATTCGCAACTGAGAATAACTGTTTTGAATCGTTTGATTGTCTTGCAGATATGAGTTCCTTATACAGTACGGATCCATTGGATGGTTCATGGTAGCGACCCTTGGGTACGCCCAAGTGGCAAGGATAAGCATGTGATTGCCTACATTGGCGACAAAAGCTTTAAGGTAATGTTCGATTTGAATACTTGGTGATCAAAATATGATGTGATGATTGAATTCCTTCACTTTCAATTCTTGATCCTAAAAAAATCATGTTAGATCTAAAATCAGATTTGGTTGCTTATAGGTGCACATTTCTTCGGTCTGGTGGGGTGAGGATTCATGGTCTCTAGAGATTATAGGTGCCTGTATCTACTCACTTCCTGTGAATTGACCAGTATATGTCATTGCATGTTATTTTTGAATCTGGGTTATGAATGTTTTTAATCTATGAATTGTTTGTATGATTCCTTGATGTATTCTTAACTTTGATTTCCTTATGCTTCATATGCTCAATGGGAGCTCTATCAGAAGTTATACTTGAGCCTGATGTCTCAGTTCTCTAGAGATGCACATCCCTGTTAGAACTACATTATGTATTTGCCACCCACTTAATTTTTTTCCCTCTCTGTTAACTTGCCACTGGATTAATCTCGATCTGTTTCTATTGTCAAGAAAGCAGGCTCATTACATAATGCTAAAATCAGCATATCTAAAATTAATAAGGCTCTTTTCAATCAAATGCTTTGATTTTTTTAAGTGGTTGATGATTTGTTAGTCTTTGTAATTTATCTTATAACTGAATAAGACTTCCATCAGTTAGGTTTTAAAAACACTAAATAATACCATGCTCCGTTTTAAAAACACTAAATAATACTTCACATCAATTCGATCGTCGGGGTCAGACCAAATGCCATGCTCCGTTGAAAATTATCGCTGCGAACAAATGTGGGCACCATCGACGATGCCCCTGCATCCATTCGTCTGTCGGGACCATGCCAAATGATCTCTCTCTCTCTCTCTCTCTCTCTCTCTCTCTCTCTCTCTCTCTCTCTCACACACACACACACACACACACACACATATCTTAGCTATTTTATGTATGGCTTAATTAGAAGGCTAATAAAAACTTAGTAGAAATATGGACAATTTGGAGTTCATCTGAAATGTAGTGTTTTTTTTTTAGTAAGGCCATTTTTCATCTATTTTGATCAAAAAGAGAGAGCAACTCCTTCAATCCAATCTGGAGTTCGTCTGAAATGTCATTTTTTTTTAAAGATCATGTGTTCACCTGATAGGCAATCATTGTAGTGCCGAAGGGGGGTGTTGTTGTCGAAGGCGGTCTGAGTGCCGAAAGGGCTTTTGGAACATGAGTTTTCATATAAAATGATCTCTCTCTCTCTCTCTCTCTCTCTCTCACTCACACACACACACACACACACACACACACACACACACACACACACACACACACACACACACACACACACACACACACGCATCTTAGCTATTTTGTGTATGGCTTAATTAGAAGGCTAAAAAAAACTTAGTAGAAATTTTGATAATCTGGAGTTCATCTAAAATGTAGTGTTTTTTTTAGCAACAGTCAATTTTTATCTATTTTTATCAAAAAGAGAGAGCAGCTCCTTCAATCCAATCTGGAGTTCATATGAAATGTCATTTTTTTTTAAAGGTCACGTGTTCACCTGATAGGCAATCATTGTAGTGCCGAAGGGGGGTGTTGTCAAAGGCGGTCCGAGTGCCGAAAGGGCATTTGGAACATGAGTTGTCACATAAAAATATTATTATTTTTAATTATTTGTTCTTTGGGTATCCGTACATTGTGTTCACACATTCATTTACAAGTATGCAAGTGTATTTGTATGTAAAAATTAATGTTTGTACATGGTTTATGTTCATGTCGGTGTGTTTGCACCCTTACAATGCACCTGTCCCATTTATGGGTTTCTCTGATTTTTGTAGTGAAACTTAAGCAATGGATGCATAAAAAAATATATATTTTTAAGCAGCGGTTAGACAATTGTAAGGATGAATCCACTGATGAATTTTTCTGTTATCATTTGTCTACTGATTTCATCTCACATTCTATCTCATTTTCACTCAGAGCATCAAGTATGATTTGATTCCGTATGTACATGAATAAATTCAATGGAAAACAAAAAATTGATTAGATTTTCATTGATTTTGAATTACTTTGGAGCAGAAATATTATGTTGTTCACATAGTTGATACCCTTAGAGCATCTACATGCAAGTACTTCTATGAGTGGGATAGTCAACTCTGTCATGTTGATTTCTAATATGCATGTTGTTAAGCCTAATAGTGATATGCACTCTATTGAATTAAAATCAAAATCAACATGTGTTCTATAAAAATGGTGAATTATTATTGTATACTTTATTAGAAGATTTTTTAAAAAATCAATCAATATTGTATGTCCATGACCAACTAAAGGAGGCATTTAGATTCTCAAGATTGTAATAGAAAGCTCCACCAATGAATTCGATCATGAGCTTGACGCTACTGTCTTCCCCAAGCTTAAGTGGAGCACCCCAAAGGATGTCGCCTGTATTGCCTTCGATGGCACGCTGCTACCAAAGGAGAAGGGGCAAGAGGATCAAATAAAACCTTTGTTACAAGAAATATCTAATAAAACCTTCGTTACTCACCAACAATGGTTTTTTGTTATTTTAAATGATTATTTTATCATCTTTTTATGAGTCTTGGAACACATTTAATGCTTCTGGAGATGAGAAAATTGAATTTTTATTGTAATCTTGATTCGTAACAGTAATGTTTTGTTCTTCTGTCAATGATGTTCTTCAATGTTAGCATAAAGCACAAGGATTGTGTTGTACTCTATTGTTGTGTTCGTAATTTTTCAACTGTGATTGTTTTTGTGTTTTATTTATAACCCAGTTTCTGTCCCCCTCTCAAAATAATATCATTGTCAATGAATTTTCATTGCCTCTCTCGAAATATTAACCGCCACCCTCTAAATATTATTATCGTTCTCAAAATGTTTTCATCGCACTCGAAATCTTTTTCGTGCCCTTGGGCACGGGGTTTTAACTAGTATATATATATATATATATATATATATATATATATATATATATATATATATATATATATATATATATATATATATATATATATATATATATATATATAGGGGGATGCTTAGGTGCGGTTCGCGTCTGTAGTCGTCCAATGCACCCGCCGCGTGCATCGGATGCACGGAGTGGTGCATCGGATGACTGCGGACCACATGGACCGCACCTAAGCATTCCCCATATATATATATATATATATATATATATATATATATATATATATATATATATATATATATATATATATATATATATATATATATATATATGGGCATGCTATGCTGCGGCATGCGGTGCGTGCGGCACCGCACCGCAGCCGTCTGATGCACGCGCTGCGTGCATCGCATGCAGCGCGTAGGTGCATCACATGCACGCAGCGGTGTATCAGACGGCATGCGGTAGGTGCCGCACTTACCGCATACCGCATTATATATATATATATATATATATATATATATAGGATAACGATCCAGTGAGATAACTCTTCTATGAGATAACTTTGAGAAACCTATCTAAAGGTTTTAGAATTTGATATGGGGAGGGATACACTTACTCATGACCTCTTACTCATATAGTTACCTATGATCTGGACCGTCCATTAGATCCCGACGTATGGTTCGGACTAGATGGGGAGTTAAAGCAATGGTGTCCGCATTAAATGCCCGTATTAAAAACCTGTATTAAAAGCCCATATTAAAAGCCCACATTTAATACCTCTAGGTGCATCAAATGTACTCAGCTTTATCGACTGTTCATTTAACCATCAAATTGAGGAGCACATTTGGTACACCTAGAGGTTTTAAAATGAGCTGATTTTTTGCATGTGTGTTATCAAAAGAAAAGTGATCCTCCTCAAAAAAGAAAAAAATTTAAAAAAAAACTCTATGTGCATGGTTCTACGTTTGCCGCACGTTAAGGAGGTTGCACCATTGCATAACCCTATAGGATTAGGATCAGATGGCCCATGAAATTTTGACCCATCATCATAATCGTTGGATTCGGGTTTCAAAATGTGCTGCTTTTTTACGAGGATGATCAACATACCATAGATAACATACCCTTTTAATAGATTCTAAAACCTCTAGAGCCATCAAATGTTATAAGCTTTTTCGACCGTTAATTTCAACCGTTAATTGGAAGAGCACATTTGATGCACTTAGAAATTTTAGAATGTGCTGCTTTTTTGTGAGATATATCAACATACCATATATAGCACCTCTACAAAAAATCAGTAAATTCTGAAACATGAATCCAACGATTAGGATGATTCCAATATGGGCCAAAAATTATGGGTCAGTCGATCTTGACCCATATATATATGATGCCCAGAAAGCTAAACACGAGTTCACCATTCAAATGATGTAATTGAATGGAGAGGTTACAAGATATGCATTGAAAGTCAACAATTACGACTGGAGTATATATATATATATATATATATATATATATATATATATATATATATATATAGGGTCGGGATCCAGAAACACGCTATTTTGCCACAGAGTTAGACACGCATCTCCAGAACCCTAGATAGAGGTTTCAAAATTTATTGATTTTTTGTGAGGATTATAACCTTGCCTTAGATAGCACATTAGCAAAAAATCAGCACATTCTAAAACATATAGTCTAATCAAATATTTCCTTCAATTTAACGGTTAAAATGAACGGTTTATAAAGCTCTTTAGATTTGATGCACCTAAAGGGTTTAGAATGTGCTGATTTTTTATGGATGGGCTATCTAAGGGTAGTTGATCATCTTTACAAAAAATCAACAAATTCTAAAACCTCTATCTAGGGTTTTGGATAATGCGTGTCTAACTTTGTGGCAAAGTAGCGTGTTTCTGGATCCCAACCCATATATATATATATATATATATATATATATATATATATATATATATATATATATATATATATATATATATATATATATATATATATATATATATATATATATATATATATGGGAAATGAGTTCCTATGACATGTCATAGGAAGTACCCTATGATATATGATGAGTTAGTAACCTTAGAATATTTAGAATGTTCTGAATTTTTATGAGCATGATCACCCTATCTTAGATAGGACCCCCGCAAAAAATCGGCTAATTCTAAAACTTTTAGATGCATCAAATATGATTTTCAATTTAACGGTTAAAATGGATGGCCGATAAAGCTTCTAGCATTTGATGCCCCAACAAGTTTTAGAATGCTTTGAATTTTTGTGGACATTCTATCTAAGGTAAGGTGATCATCCTCAAAAAAATTCAACACATTGTAAACATTCTAGCATTACTAATTCATCATATGTCATAGGGTACTCCCTATGACATGTCATAGGAACCCAATTCTCTCTCTCTCTCTCTCTCTCTCTATATATATATATATATATATATATATATATATATATATATATATATATATATATATATATATATATATATATATGGGGACGGGGAGCCTGGACCTCAGGTGCAGCGTTGAGGCTGCACCGGGCTCTGCATGGATGCCATCTGTCAGGAAATCGGGCGTGAATCAAGGCATCTGACGGGATAAATGCCAGAATTGTTTTCAGCCGCTCGATGCCTCGATCCAACGGATCGGATCAATCTGGACCGGATTCGCAGCTGTTACTGTGGCCGCCACAGTAACAGCGCGTTTTTTGGTCCGGATGAATCCGAACCGTTGGATCTGATCGATCTGGCGGTTGAAATCATATTCGTGGTTACTGTAGCCGCTACAATAACCGCGAATATAATTTCAACCGCCCGATCGATCTGATCCAACGGTTCGGATTCATCCAGACCAAAAAACGCGTTGTTATTGTGGCGGCCACAGTAACAGCTGCGAATGAGGTCCGGGGGAATCCGATCCATTGGATCGAGGCATCGGACGGCTGAGCTTTGGGCGGTCTTGTTTCCGGTAAATCATATCCGAATGCTGATTCAGGGGGACACGTGGTGCGCGCGCAGAGAGCCGGGTGCAGCGTTGACGCTGCACCTGAGGTCCAGGTTCCCCGTCCCCTATATATATACTAGTAATGCCCGTGCCTGTCGGCACGCAAAAGATTTCGAGGGCGAGAACAATATTTTGAAGCAGGTGACAATATTTCAAAGATGGCAAAAAAATATTTCGAAAGTGCCAACAATATATCAAGAGAGAGAACAATATTTTGAGGGTGATAACAATATTTTAAGGGTGACAATAATAATTCAAACGCAGTGATAATATTTGAGGGAGTTGAAAATATTTCGAAGACGACAACATCAAAAAAAATGTGAATATGATCATGTCGGCAAGCATATTCGGCGAGGGGCCCAAGTTATATGATGGTGCCCATAATTGGCGGGGGTAAAAAAATTTGTTCGGCAAAGTTCTCATTCGTCTATGATGACCATTTTTGCCAAATAGGGGCATCAACATCAATGTAGGCATTGCCGATAAAGTTTGTCGCCCCCACCTTTTATCATCGATGATTATTCCCGACTCACAATTGATTTCAGTAGAACTGACATATTAAAGATTGGGCACAATCTCCCTCTTAGTTATTACAAAAAAAACTAACACGGAATGGTGCTTATATTTTCAAGAATACTAACATTTAAACACACAAACACGCTCATGTTCAGTTTGTTGGCTAACAATGAATGAAACTTAATAACATTGTTCATTAAACAATTCTTACCGGTTTAACAATGAATGAGTGCCTCTGATCAACATTCAAAATAAAAACCAAAAATCAAAGATCATAATTAAAAAACGACAAACAAATAAA
Organism: Chamaelirium japonicum; assembly: GCA_947650365.1. Classification (NCBI taxonomy): domain Eukaryota; kingdom Viridiplantae; phylum Streptophyta; class Magnoliopsida; order Liliales; family Melanthiaceae; genus Chamaelirium; species Chamaelirium japonicum. The sequence continues at coordinate 13,372,067 of OX393557.1, forward strand.
AGATCATGATAATAAAAAATCAAAAGAGGGGTGTTGAATCACACTAATTTAATGCCGTAGCTTGAATCCTCCATCATCCTGTTGCTACTCAGTAAATGCATCAGCATCTGGACTTAAAAACCATTTGGCTGCATAATAGGAAAAAACTGATGCCAATTCTCAACATGAGCATAATAACCAACCCGAATAAATCACTGAAAAACTTTTAGATCTTCATCGAATTACATATTATACAATCCACGATCACTCCTGCTACAAAACAACTCCACACAATTTAATCGATACAACAATGCCGGATCTTATAAAATAAAAACCAAAAATCAAAGATCATAATTAAAAAAAGACAAACAAATAAAAGATCCTGATAATAAAAGATCAAAAGAGGGGTGTTGAATCACACTAATCCAATGTCGTAGCTTGAATCCCCCATCATCCTGTTGCTACTCAGTAAATGCATCAGCATCTAGACTTAAAAATCATTTGGCTGCATAATAAGAAAAAACTGATGCCAATTCTCAACATAAGCATAATAACCAACCTGAATAAATCACTGAAAAACTTCCAGATCTTCATCGAATTACATATTATACAATACACGATCACTCTTGCTACAAAACAACTCCACACAATTTAATCGATAAGTTTTTATAATCCGAAAGACGATAACGGGACCTATTTTTAAACAAATTGGCATTTTGAAATCTTATCCAATACCCGACCAACCCAAATTTTTAAATGAATTGGCATTTGGAATCCGCACCTGATTGGAAGTGGTTATGATATCCTCCTCCTTCTCCATGTCGATCTCCATCGTTTCCTATGAAAACGCAAGACAACAATTAGTTACCTTCAGACTAAAAAAAAGAGAGTATGAAAAAAAAAATCCACCAGATGAATTGAAAAAAAAAATACAGGATGAAAGAAAATGTTGAGTACTACTAATGAAAAAAAAAACTGAGCATTTTGAAAATCAGATCAACATTTGCAATGTCCATCTTGGAGCCACTTGACGGCATCTCTTTTGCAAAACCAATGTTCTTTATGTAAAACCAATGTTATGCTTTATTTTTCTTGCACACACACACACACACACACACACACACACACACAGAGAGAGAGAGAGAGCGAGCGAGAGATGGTTCTGAGGAAGAACAAAAGAAGAGGAAGAACGAAAAAAAAAACACATTGGCAAAGATCTTGGCCAAAAAAAAAGAGGAAGAACAAAGGAAGAGGAATTTTTTTCTTCTGCATTAACTCAAACCCCTACACAAATTCACACAAAGAGAGAGAGAGAGAGAGAGATGGCACCTCGGCGGCATCAGCTACAGGGGAGAGAGATGGCACCTATGATCTCAAGAGGGATAAAAAGAACTTTTTTAAAAAAAATTGTAGACATAATATGAGTATCCATATAAGGAATTCCTTTTTCTCCCCTTTGAGATCACTGCAAGAGAGAGTGTGAGTGGAAATCGGGATCCATTTTACCCTTTAGTTGAAAATCTTTACACATTAGTAATGAACTACCTCATAACTGATCATCATGGACGCCTTGAGTATCAGAAACAGAAAGAGAGAGAGAGAGAGAGAGAGAGAGAGAGAGGAAAAGAAAAAGAAAAAACCATCAGCAGAGGAGAAAAAAAAACATCAGCAGAGTGAGAAAGAGGGGAGATGGAAAAGGGAAAATGAAGACAGCGATCTCACATGCGGTCTGTGGGATATCTGAACATGAGTTCTTCATGATGATTTCTCCAAGTCGTAAAAATGGGATTTAGCCAGCAAAAACCTCACATTGAAGGATAAATTCAGAGTGAGTGGGAGAAGAGAGAGAGAGAGAGAGAGAGAGAGAGAGAGAGAGAGAGAGAGAGAGAGAGAGTTAAACAATACCTGGTGGAGTCTGCCGGAACTCATGCCGGCGGAAGAGCGGGCGGAGGAGGTGGACAGAGAAGGATAAGGAAGAGGGATGGCCGCTGGCATTTTCTCCCACAACCTCAGCACCTCCCTCCTCTTCCCCACCTCCAGCCATTCAAACCCTAGATTCAAACACACACACACACACACACACCCCTAGAGTGAGAGAGAGAGAGAGAGAGAGAGAGGGATCTGGTGTTGCCGACACATGCTGGCCGAGCAGATCTGGGGTTGCCGACACATGGTGATCGGGCAAATCTGGGGTTCCTTGTGGCTGGGCATATCCGGGGTTGCCAGCAACATGGTGATCGAGGGGGTTGCCGGCAACATGGTGATCGGGCAGATTTGGGGTCGCCGGCACATAGTCGTCGGGTAGATTTGGGGTTGTCGGCACATGGTGACCGGGAAGACGGGTTGACACACAGCTGGAGAACAGAGGCTCAGGGTTGAGTGGGGGAGGAGAACAGAGGCTCGGGGTTGGTTTCGATCTTGAGAGAGGAGGGGTTGGTTTCCATCTGGAGAGAGAGGAGGGGATCACGGGACAGGATCGGGTCTTTGGGAGAGGAGGGGTTGGTTTCCATCTCGAGAGCGAGGAAAGGGAGGGGGGAGTTATGGCATTGACACACAGCTGTCCGATTAATCCAGATCGGACGGGCAATCCCAATTATGGCAATCCCGATTATGGCATGCAATCACATCATTATGGCATGCATTCTCAGCTGTCCGGTTGTACAGGATGAGAGGAGAGAAGATAAGGGTGATCATCAATTAAAGGGGACTGGGTTCGTGAAATCGTGTGATTGAGAATGGGTTAGAGAGTGACGATCACAACCGTTCTTTGTACCCCCACAAAACCATAGCTTATTTTATATATATATATATATATATATATATATATATATATATATATATATATATATATATATATATATATATATATATATATATATATATATATATATATATATACATATTCCCCTAGCCACAATTGTTGACTTTTAATGCACACGTGGTAGCCTCTCCATTCAATTACACAATTTGAATGGTGAACTCGATTTCACAAAACATTTTCCCCATATATATACTAGTAATGCCCGTTCCTGTTGACACTCAGACGGTTGCCTTCGGCGACCACCGCGTCATCCTTCGACAGCCAAACAGTTTCAGCGAAGGTGCACATTCGACAGGGGAACCCATATTCGATTGTGGAACCCGTTTTTTACGATAGTGCTTACACTGTTGACCGTCGAACCTCCTCATGTGTTGTATAGTAATGCCCATACTTGTCAGCACTAGGATGGCTGCCTTTGACAGCCACTATAATCGTCTTCGATGGCATCAGTAATGCAGCAGCCGCCTTCGGCAGAAACACACACCCTAATAGATGCATGGACTTCTCGTCGCCTTCGTAGGCAGCAACAGCCCAACCCCTCTCTCTCTCTCTCTCTCTCTCTCTCTCTCTCTCTCTCTCTCTCTCTCTCTCTCTCTCTCTCTCTCTCTCTCTCTCTCTCTCTCCCCCGTAAGAGAAGTCGATCCCTTCACCCCAAAGATCCAAAACAAGAACCAGTGATCCCCACACCCACGATGGTGAAGCACGTCTTGTCTCAAGAGAGCCAAATGTATAGCCACCGTCCAGCCCGCAATCGATGAGACATATGACTACCATCCTCCTCGCCGCCTAGCTCTCCATGCATGGTAGCTCCCATTCCGGGCCAACAAAGAGTAGCGTATGCCTTGTAAGTCCCATTATGCCCTTTTAATGGTGGGCATGGTACAACCCGATTGGGCCGTAAGCAAGTGCAGCAAACCGATCGAGTAGTAAAAATACTCTCCAGGGCAAGAAGTACGATTCACAAAACATACACCAATTTAATGTGGCACCCAATCACAGAGATGTAGGCCCGTAGAGAGTACTTTTGCTACCAGAAAATACTATTTATCCCGAACCATCTATCACGAATGGTAAGCTAGAATGACTTTCGGATCATACTCGTCTTACACCGAGCACCGATCAATGAATCGCACTCAATCCCGACCGACAAGAAAAGGGACCCTATGATTGGATGCCAGGTCATTCAGGCTGAACAATCGGGACAAACGCTTAAGGTTGAATAGCATTGCTCGAAAAAAAAAAAAAAAGCATTGCACGTTTGCTACCAGATTGATTTGCTGCCGTTGCTTACGACCCAATCACAGCTGTCCATTGCACCAAACACTAACCAATGAATCACACTCAACCTAACCGGCAGGCATAAGGATAGAAAAATTTTGAGCACATCCTGCCTACGCTACAACCACGGGACCCATTGTGGGGGATGATCCTCGTGCCGACCCGAGGACTCCATCCAACAGTTGTTGGAAATCTAATCGTTCTATACTAGCAATCTTAAGGATTAATCAAGTACTTTATATTAACTAATTGAATATTTAGCAAATATGATTTTTCATGCAAGCAAAATCAAGTCACAAATTTCTTTTAGAAATTGTTTGCCAAGGCAGAGCGGGTTCTATGGAACCGTCATTCACCTTGCCGAACTTTTCTAAAAGAGATAAATAATCTATCTCTAATTATTTAGGTTTCTCTATTAGATGCAGATTGATTAATTAGAATGATAGGACAAGAGTAGAATTAGAAACTCTGGCCTGTGGTCGAAACGTGCTAGGCACTGTCCCAAGAAACTTATTGCCCCCCTCGTGCGGGTCTCGTGGCAATGGTTCTCGGAGATATGACGACCCCGGTCAGGCGACCTCCTTCTCGTCGGCACGACTTCAAGAAGGTATTGCGAACCTCGTGAACTTTCAGGAACCCAGCGACTCGGATGACGATCTTCTCGAATCGGGGAGGCAGCACCGCAGCAGAGCTTTGGTCCGAGAGAGTGAGTCTCTTCGGAGCAAAGTGGCAGCACCACAGCACCACGACGAGAGAATGAAAGAGAGAGAGGCAGTAAGCAGGGAGGAATTCCGATTTTTGAAGTGTGTAAATCCCATAGCTGCACCGGGCCTTATATAGGCCTCGGGCTGTTAATGGGAGGCTGAAAGAGGGGAGCGGTTAATGGGCTGCGATTAAGCCCATTAACCTCGCACGTTACAGCTCGCAGCGAGCCTGTACGTAACGGCTAGCATGCAGCGCTTCTCGCGTAACGGCTAGTGTCCCAAATAATAAGTAGTGGAGGACTTAAAAGCAAAAAGTAAAAATAGGGCAGGTGCGGACCAGCCCATTTCGGAGGTGCTATCGTGTCCGGGTCCGCGGGCGCACACACACGAGCCGCCCAGCCCATGCCCAAGCCCAAGCCCGGCCCGGCTCGGCACGGCACACACACGCGCGCGCGTGTGTGGGCTAGTGGAGCCCCTCCTCTAGTGTGATGACTAGTGGGGGGAAGTGGGGAATCCTATTTAAGTTGGTAGGGGATTTTTCCCCTTACCGATATGGGACTAAATGCCCATTCCTTTGTGTGGTTTTAAAACACACACCCAACAATCCCCCACATGTGTTTAAAACCACTAAATATTAAATAATTTAAAAAAAAAATTCAAAATATAAAGTAAAAGGACTTTGCTGGATTCCTTATACTACGCAGTAGGTGTAGGTACCTTCCGGTTTGAACCTCCACTTAGTACAGTTGTATACATCCGTGAGGACTTGGTGGACTACGCCTTGAACCAGTCTCATTTATCGGGTTTCTACAAGTAGTACACGTAGTACAGTTTTCGATGGTTCTAAGCGGGTTGCGCTATTAATGGCCTTGCGCAGATATCTTTTCTTGTATGTTTCTAGGGAGCAGCCCTGGTCCCAGAGTTGCGGCCTCACAACGACATACATATAGGTAAGTCCTAATAGGGGTGTGAGCAAGGCGACACCCCGCCTCATGGGTCTTGGACTTATTAAGAGTTGTAAACTCATCCTACCCCTTGCTTTTAATAAGCACTGACGTCATAGGGACGGGAGCATTATTCAGTGCTCCTCATTTTCAATCACTACTACAGTTTGTTTCTACCCATTGAACCTCCGTGAGGTTGGGTTCCCACTGCGGTGATTTTTCTTATGGGCTTAATCCCATCCCCCTCGACGATTCTAAGACCACTGTCCTAGATAAGCCCTTAGTTAGATGATCCGCCAAATTCTTTTCGGATCTAACAAAGTCTAGGGCAATTATTTGATTTTTCATCTTATATCTGAGAGATCTATGTCTCACTTTCAGATGTCGATTTATTTTTACATCAGCGTTTTCTTGATTACATTTATCAATAGCTGATCGACAATCACAATGGATAGATATAGCCGGTAAAGGATTTTCTATCAATGGGATCTCATATAGGAGATCTCGAAGCCATTCTGCTTCTGTGCTAGTGGTATCTAGCGCTATCATTTCTGATTCCATAGTACTCCTAGCTATAACAGTTTGTTTGGTGGATTTCCAAGATATGGCTCCACCTCCTAGTAGGAATACATATCCGGTTGTGGACTTAATATCTATTGAGTCACTAATCCAGTTAGCATCAGAGTATCCCTCTAATACAGCTGGATATCCACTATAGTGGAGACCGTATGATATGGTTCCCTTAAGATATCTAAAAATTCTTTCTAACGCATTCCAATGGGACAAATTTGGGTTAGACGTATAACGACTAAGTCTATTTACCGCGTAAGCGATATCGGGTCGAGTATAGTTTGCTAGAAAACCTAGCGATCCTATGATTTGAGCATACTCGCTTTGTAGTCTAGGAAGTCCAGTATTCTTTGTTAGATGGGTATTTGGATCATATGGTGTGGATACCGGTTGGCAATCGGGGTCGTAAAATTTCCTAAGGATTTTCTCGACATAGTGGGATTGGGATAACACTAAACCATTGTTCTTCCTAATGATCTTAGTGTTCAAAATAACGTCGGCTTGTCCTAAATCTTTCATGTCAAAGTTTTGGGACAAAAACTGTTTGATATCATTTATGATTTGTATGTTTGAACCGAATATCAGAATATCGTCAACATACAAACATAAAATGACAATATTATTACCATCTACTTTATGGTATACACATTCATCCGTTGAATTGATATCAAATCCATAGGATAAGATAACTTCATCGAATTTCATGTGCCATTGTTTTGGGGCTTGTTTAAGACCATAGAGGGATCGAATTAACTTACACACCTTTCCCTCTTGTCCAGGTGCAGTAAATCCCTCGGGTTGGTCCATGTATATCTCCTCATTCAAATCGCCATTCAAGAAAGCAGTCTTAACATCCATTTGATGTATGACTAGCTTATAGATTGAAGCTAAGGCGATGAGGATCCTAATCGTGGTTATCCTAGCGACAGGTGAGTAGACATCAAAGTAGTCTACCCCAGGTTTTTGGGTAAAGCCTTTGGCTACAAGTCTTGCCTTAAATTTATCTATGGTACCGTCGGGTCTAAGCTTTTTCTTAAACACCCATTTACATCCTATTGTTTTACAACCAGGAGGTAAATTGGTGAGTTCCCAGGTATGGTTTTGAAGAATAGATTGGATCTCGTTATCTATAGCTTCTTTCCAAAAAGGTGAGTCTATGGACTTCATTGCATCTGTATAGGTGGAGGGAGAGTTCTCCACCATAAGTGCATAGAAGTCATCAAAGACTTTCTCTACACGGGCACGTTTACTCCTCCTAGGTTCGGTTTGGGTTACCGGTTCAGTCTGGTTTTCAGGTTCTAATTGGACTTCAGGTTCGATCTGAGTCACCTGATTAGAACTAGAGGCCTGGTTATTGGTATTAATCCTAGTGTTGATCCTAGTCTTATAAGGGAAGATATTTTCGAAGTATGAAGCATCTCTTGCTTCGATTATGGTGTTATTGGTTATTTCGCTTATTTCAGAGTTAAACACTAAAAAACGATTAGCGTTACTGTCTGAAGCGTAGCCAATAAAGATGGCATCTACAGTTTTAGGTCCTATCTTCTTCCTTTTGTTATCAGGGATTTTTACCTTAGCTAGGCACCCCCACACTTTTAGGTATTCTAAGTTAGGTTTCCTATGTTTCCATACTTCGTATGGGGTCAAGTCATTATGTTTGAACGGAATGCGGTTAAGGATAAAACAAGCCGTCATTAGGGCTTCCCCCCACAAGTTCTCTGGCGCTCCAGAGCTTAGTAACATGGAATTGACCATGTTCATTAGGGTTCTATTTTTCCTCTCCGCTACACCGTTGGATTGGGGAGTGTAAGGAGCTGTGACTTCATGGAGTATTCCATAGTCATCACAGTACTCACTTAACTCATTTGAGGTGTACTCCCCTCCTCGGTCTGACCTAAGGATCTTAATGGATTCGTCTAATTGGTTTTCAACCAGAGCTCTGTAAATTTTAAATTTACTGAGTACTTCATCCTTAGTTTTAATTAGGTATAGGTGGCAATATTTTGAAGCGTCATCTATGAACGTTACAAAATATCTATTGCCACCTCTCGAGGTTCTCCCAGAATCACAGACATCGCTGTGAATTAATTCAAGTATATGGGAGTCTTGATCGATAGTTTTAAAAGATTTCTTAGGTTGTTTGGCTTCTACGCATATCTCGCACTTGTCGAGATTCCTAGTATCGGATTTGGGAATGATATTTAAGGTCATGAGTTTCTTAATTGAATTATAATTTACATGACCTAGTCTTTGGTGCCAAGTGACCGAAGACTCAACATTTAAAATAGTAGAAGAAGGATTGAATACATTCAATTTAAACAAACCATCACAAAGAAATCCTTTTCCAATAAAATTCATTCCTTTAGTTATTACAACCTTATTGGACTCAAATACAAGCTTATAGCCCTGTTGGACTAATAAGGACCCACTAATTAAATTCCTCCTAATCTCTGGAACGTGGTGGACTCCGCGCAGGGTCAGGGTCTTCTTCGACGTCAGCTTCAGGTCGATTCGTCCTATCCCTAGCACACGAGCCTCAGCATTGTTCCCCATGCTTACAGCTCCTCCACCTGAGACCTGATAGGTGGAAAACAAAGATTGATCAGAGCAAACATGAATGTTAGCTCCTGTGTCAATCCACCAATCAAATGCTTGAAAGGTCATGTTAACTTCAGGGGTGAAGAGAACAGACCTGAAAGCGGTCCCAGAAGAGCCAGCTCCAGAGGTCACCATGTTGACTTGGGAGCCGGGTGGCGTTGGACCATTTCTTCTTGGATTTGGAGGTGGTGCTGTCTTCTTGTAGAAGCATTGGTTGGCCATGTGATTGGTCCGACCGCAGACATAGCAGCAACGCACTCCTTCCTTCTTTTGGTCCTTGGGATGGTTTGGGTTATGGTTACTATGGTAGGGCTTCTTGGTGTATGGCTTAGGCTTAGGGTGGAAGGGTTTCTTCTGGAACTTATGTTTAGGTTTTTGGAATGGCTTAGACGGTTGACTCTCTATGTTGTTGACCTTGGGTTTGGATTCAGAGGATCCCTTTTCCCTGAGCCTATGTTGCTCCTCAATTCTAATAGAGTTTAGAACTTGAGTTAGGGTTAGGTCACCTTGGGTATGACTTAGGTGCTTAGAGAACTCAGACCAAGAAGCAGGTAGTTTATCTATAAGGCAGGCTATTTGGAAGGTTTCATCAAGGGTGGAACCATTAGTCTTCAGATGTTGGACTAGGTTCTCAAACTCATGAATCTGATCATTCATGGGTTTGGAGTCAACCATTTTGAAGCTGTTGAAGTCAGACGCTTTGAAGCGTTTTACTCCAGCATCATCTAGGCCATACTTACGCTCTAGGGTATCCCATAGGTCCTTAGGGTTTTGAATGGTATAATAGATATCGTATAATATATCAGATAAGGCCCCTAGGATCCTATGAAGGCCATGGTAGTTGATTTCTTCTGGGGTCCTAGTGGGAATACCAAAAGTTGGTTCAGATTCAGGTTGAGAAGTGGAGGCTCGGGTACGACGAGTTTGGCTGGACCCGTTGGATATTCCTGGTGCGGTTTCACCTATGGCTGACAGTAACCCAAGTGTGGTTAGCCAGAATCGCATCTGGTTTTGCCACCTCTTGAAGTTAGACCCGTCAAACTTCTCGGGTTTGGCACTAAGGGTTTCACGGTTTGGTGAGGCCATTTCGGACCAAAGTAAGGAGTTGTAATCTGTGGTCGAAAAATAAGTTTTGTCAATTTTAAAGTACACCTAGATAGATTCGACTTTTAGAAGTCCAAATGAAACTTCCAAATCCTAACGGCCAGATGGGCTCCAGGTAGGAGGTGGAGCACTAGGCTCGCTCAAATACCAAGCTACCTTGGGCAATTTAATGCCGGTTTGACAAGCCTTTCTAGACACCGTAGGCAGTGGAATATTTCAATGACGACTTTTAGTCTTTTCTATAATCTATGCTTCTAATTTACTTTTGTAGAAAATAGTTTTGTAATTAGTAGCAACTAATATGTAGCACGAAATAAAGACTAATAGATGATCACGTAGGCTAACTTAGTGAGCACGTTGCAAAGAAAATAACTTATGAACGATTAAATTACAATAAGTTTCTTGGATTGTTGGAAATCTAATCGTTCTATACTAGCAATCTTAAGGATTAATCAAGTACTTTATATTAACTAATTGAATATTTAGCAAATATGATTTTTCATGCAAGCAAAATCAAGTCACAAATTTCTTTTAGAAATTGTTTGCCAAGGCAGAGCGGGTTCTATGGAACCGTCATTCACCTTGCCGAACTTTTCTAAAAGAGATAAATAATCTATCTCTAATTATTTAGGTTTCTCTATTAGATGCAGATTGATTAATTAGAATGATAGGACAAGAGTAGAATTAGAAACTCTGGCCTGTGGTCGAAACGTGCTAGGCACTGTCCCAAGAAACTTATTGCCCCCCTCGTGCGGGTCTCGTGGCAATGGTTCTCGGAGATATGACGACCCCGGTCAGGCGACCTCCTTCTCGTCGGCACGACTTCAAGAAGGTATTGCGAACCTCGTGAACTTTCAGGAACCCAGCGACTCGGATAACGATCTTCTCGAATCGGGGAGGCAGCACCGCAGCAGAGCTTTGGTCCGAGAGAGTGCGTCTCTTCGGAGCAAAGTGGCAGCACCACAGCACCACGACGAGAGAATGAAAGAGAGAGAGGCAGTAAGCAGGGAGGAATTCCGATTTTTGAAGTGTGTAAATCACATAGCTGCACCGGGCCTTATATAGGCCTCGGGCTGTTAATGGGAGGCTGAAAGAGGGGAGCGGTTAATGGGCTGCGATTAAGCCCATTAACCTCGCACGTTACAGCTCGCAGCGAGCCTGTACGTAACGGCTAGCATGCAGCGCTTCTCGCGTAACGACTAGTGTCCCAAATAATAAGTAGTGGAGGACTTAAAAGCAAAAAGTAAAAATAGGGCAGGTGCGGACCAGCCCATTTCGGAGGTGCTATCGTGTCCGGGTCCGCGGGCGCACACACACGCGCCGCCCAGCCCATGCCCAAGCCCAAGCCCGGCCCGGCTCGGCACGGCACACACACGCGCGCGCGTGTGTGGGCTAGTGGAGCCCCTCCTCTAGTGTGATGACTAGTGGGGGAAGTGGGGAATCCTATTTAAGTTGGTAGGGGATTTTTCCCCTTACCGATATGGGACTAAATGCCCATTCCTTTGTGTGGTTTTAAAACACACACCCAACAACAGTCAATCGATTAGAAGGTGGTAGTTCGAGCGTTGGTGTCTTTGGCTTGAATTTAGAAGTTGTTGGGAATGGACTCGAGCTTTCGAGTAGTGAATAGATTGAGAGAGAGAGCAAAGAAGAGTAAACAAAGGTATGTTCTTGAAGTTCAGCCGAAGCCTACTTCTCCGTGCTGTAAGGAGCAACCTTAATTCACTAACACTTGAAATGTAGTGACCTTGACAGGCCGAGTGTCACTTGTCTGTCTTAGAAAGAGAGGGATGTTAGAGCAATGGAATTCAAAAATCTGATCTGGAAATCAGAAGATTGATTGAACTCTGAATACTCATCTGGTATGCTATTTATAGAGGTTTGGGAAATATCCGAGGTCCGGGACGGTTTATGCAGGCATTTTGACAGGCTCCAGACTGGGATGGTCAGCCCATTGTTGTCTTTGTAGACCCCTAGGTAGGGTTGGTGGGTCTCGTCGTCGTCTCTGTGGACCCCCAGGTAGGGATAGTGGGTCCCATTGTCGTCTTTATGGACCCCCAAGTAGGGCTAGTGGGTCCCGTCTTCAGGCGTTTGGCCAAATTTTGTACCCACTTTTACTACCTCCAAGTTAGCTAGCGGCTGATCTGGCTGATTTGGAATTCTGGTGCAAAATTTAGGGGTGAGGGCTCCTTCATCTTGGCGATAGTCATCCAACCCTCTACCAAGGATTGGTGTCATCGAATGCTCATTGAGTGTTTCTAGCCGATCAGGTCGATGCCGACCAATCAGGTGCCTTCAACCGGTCAGGATTGTAGTGATCGGGCGAAAATAGGGGTTTTTCGCCCGATTCTTTCGTTTTTCGACCAATCGGTTACGTGCGATCGATCAGGTGTCTGCGACCGATTGGGTGTCTTCAATCGGTCAGGATTTGAGTGATCGGGCAAAAATATGGGTTTTTTGCCCGATCCTTTGGTTTTTCAACCGATCAGTTGCGTGCGACCGATCGGATGTCTGCAGTCGATCGGTCGACGACGACCGATCGGGTGTTTTCAACCAGTCAGGATTGGAGTGATCGGGTGAAAACACATGTTTTTCGTTCGATCCTTTGATTTTTCGACCGATCGGTTGCGTGCGACCAATCGGATGTCTGTGGCCGATCGATCAACGATGATCGATCAGGTGTTTTCAACAGGTCAGGATTGGAGTGATCGGGCGAAAACACGGATTTTTCTCCTGATCCTTTGGTTTTTCGACTGATTGTCTACCTGAGGGCTTGCTACTCTAGCATTCCCAAGGGCGAGTTTGCGAGGATAGAGCTTTGCTACTTCTTCTATCACTACAAATGGTGGAGGGAGGAGGAAAGGTACGGTGGGGTGCTGGGGTGGCTGGGAGCAAAGGAGGTGCGACGGTACCGGTGCTGCGGGGGATGCAGGGGATCGAAGTTGGAGGCTGGGAGCAAGAAAGGTACGATGGGGTGCTACGGGGGATGCAGGGGATTAGAGTTATAGGCTACAGATCTAAAGTCAGCGAAGGAGTCATTGGTGGAGGGTTTCAGATCGAAGAGGAAGGACGTCGGCGACTGCAGATCGGAGAAAGAGAGGGTGTTGCGAGTCGTCGTCAATTCCGAGGAGTAGGAGGGCTTGTCGGTGTCGGGTCGGATGGAGAGGAGATCGAGTTCGGGGAGGGGATCCAGTGAGGAGGTGGTCAGTTGGGCGGGGATCCAATATGGAGAGGATCCGGTGAGGAGGGGCTGCCGGAAGGGTCACGGGGGAGAGCCGTCATCGTTGTTGTCAAGGACGGGAGCGGGGAACCGTCACCACCGTGGAGAGAACCCTAGGGCTCTGATACCATGTTAGGAGAAGGAGATGGAGAGAGTTTGGTAAGAATGGAATGATTCTCATTAGGGGGACTAAGCCCAATATATACAATGATCTATACATGTAACCCGACCCGTCCATACATGTAACCCGACCCATCTATACATATGTTAACAAGTATGACCTCCCCTTATGACCTGGGTTTTGGGGCAAAAGGGTATCCAAAAGCTACGGAGCCTGGAGCTCTAGCCGAAGTTTCTTTGCCAGCATTTTTGCCCGGGCACCGGCCCCATTCGCCTAGGCGAAACCTGTACCCATGGATCCCCTCTGTTGTCTACTATTTCACCCGGGCATCGGAACGAGCCAATACTAACACTCCCGCCTGCACGCAGAGCTCATTTCGACGTACCCGCACGAAGATAGATGTTCCAGCGGGGAGAAAGAGGGGTGCGAGTGCGACGGTGCCACTTGAGAGATAGAGTGGGGCCTAGCTTTGATACCAAGTTACAAATCATGTGCCCCTTCAAACTGATCATGATTGAGAGGGGACAACCGATATATGGAGACACGAAACTCCCACCCCTAGTCGATGTGGGACTAACTGCTCAACATTTGCCTTCCTTGAGGTTGTAAATTCTTCGGCAGTAACTTGTTTCTTCCCTGGGTTTACCATCATGGTTAAAATCTCTGATTTGGCTAGTTCATGTAATAAGGGCTTTTGTGCACAATAACGTTGCTAACATTATCAGTAAAAGATTTATGTACCCTTCAAAGATTAGGTAATTGTGCATAAAGGAGTCAATAAAATCTTTTGGAGAGGATCTTCTCATCTTCTTGTCAGAAACTGCATAGTTCCAGAGCTTGAAATGGACGCATTGAAAGATACTTGTGAGCTACAATTTCTGATTGATGACCATAGACATCCAAAGGTAGTGATGGGGCCAAGACTAGTGACCATAAAAGGTTAATGACCAACCAACTCTGCTTGTAATGTTGGAGAAACTAAGGTAAAGCTCATATTGTATCCGACCTAGGGCTGGCAATTTCGGACCCGACACGGCAGACCCGACACGAAGTTATCGGTCTGGGTTAGGGCTAAACGGGTTCGGGTTGTAAAATGGTCGACACGATAGACCCGTTTAATAAACGGGTCGGGTCTGGGTTTAGGGTTTGGACACGGTAGACCCGGGAAGACCCGTTTAATATTCAACGGGTCGTGTCGGGTCGGGTCGGGTCGGGTCTACCCGCAATCCGATATTGTAATATACTAGTGAATGCCCGTGCCTGTCGGCACAGCATCGGGCCGCCTTCGGCGGCAAAACACTTGTCAGCAAAGCAGCGGGCCGCCTTCGACGGCAACACACCTGTCGGCATAGCAACATGCAAACTTTCACGTATAGTTTCGTACAAGGATCCTGCTGTCGGCATTGCAGCGGGCCGCCTTCGGCGGCAACACACCAGTTGGAACTGCAACGAACCGCCTTTGACGACAACACACCCCTTGTTGGACATCACCACACTAACCCCCACCGTCATCTTCGACAGCAACACACCTAGCCACCTCCGGCAACAAAACACTTTCGGCAGCAACACCAGCTTCCAGTGGCCTTGCCCCGATGAACTGACGACCTCAACACCACCAGCAACGGCCACTGTTAGCGGGGCCGAGATTTGAGGGGGTGTTTTGATCCGTTCGATTTGATCAAATGGTTTGAAAATGACTTGAGGATATGAGGATTGGGATGTGGTTGATACGTACAATTAAATCAGCCGAAACTTGTCTCGCGTGATCTTGATGATGGCAGGGTTGTAAATAACCCGAACTGCCCTAACATGTTATGTAGGTGGATTATTTTGACTTTACCCTCCAAATTTTGCCTTCAATTAGACTTTACCCCCCAAAACTAACTATTCTGTCAGCTCCGGAATAGTTAGTTTTGGGGGCTAAAGTCTACTTAATGAAATAATGGAGGGTAAAGTCTAATTCAAGGTAAAATTTGGGGGGCAAAGTCAAGATAACCCTATATAGATTTGCATGTGATCGATGCTCTTCATTTTAAATGGGATACAGCTGGTCCGATCACATCTCCATAGCTAAAGTAGAGGAGATCAAGGCAACCGGGAGGGATGGGGTCTGATGCCACCGTCGACAAAGTTCCGACGATTGATTTCGCCGGGGTGGATCCGGAGAACCCTGCAGTCCTTCGGCTGCTTCGAGGCCATCTACGACGCGGCGAGAACCCAAGTCTTCGAGGCGCTCCAGTCCTTCAGCTGCTTCGAGGCCATCTACGACCGGGTTTCCACCGAGCTCTGCGACCAGCTCTTCGGCACCGCAATGGAGGAGTTGTTCAGCCTCCCCCTCGAGACCAAGATGCACAACTTTTCCCGCGTGAGCCGCCAGGGCTACGTCGACCACATCCTGGGCTGGTCCTTCGAGAGCCTGGGCATCGAAAAAGCCCCACTCCTTGAGGCCTCCCAGACCTTCACGGATCTCATGTGGCCCACTGGGAACCCAAGCTTCTGGTAATTAATAAATCAACCCCCAATCGGTTGATCAGCCGTCATTGTTGTGTGTCACTGTGTGTCCCGATTCTGATGACTATAGTTCCCCCCTTGATTTTTGGGTCAGCAACACCTTGTGGGTGTTATCGAAGCAGATGCAGGAGCTGGAGCGGATGGCGTTGGAGAGCCTGGGAGTGGAGAAGCACTTGGATTCTTACCTAGAATCCACCAGCTCTGTGGTTCGGTTGATGGAGTATGGGGTGCCACCCGGTGATGGAGCCAACGACATGAAAGCCCACATCGACATGAACGTCCTGACGATCCTCTGCCAGCATCAAGTTGGAGGGCTCGAGGTGCGGACCAAGGACGGGGAATGGAACCCTATCACTCCGGCGTTCAACTCCTTCACCGTCATGATCGGAGAGGAGCATCATCTGCAAGTCGAGCTTGGCGGCGGTGATGGGCAGGCTGGCGGCCCACGCGTACAGCCTATCCAAAGGGGGTGCTGGCACTGGCTCGGAGCGCGGCGTGCGAGCTGGGGGCGCACGGGGTGGTGTCGGAGATGCTCGTGGGGGCGTACCGGACGCTGGTAGGGAGGGCGAACGCGGGGGCCAAGGAGGTGAGCTGGGTCGTGGGGGAGTCCGGGAACCTGCTGTCGAGGCGGGGCGGGAGGATGGAGGACGTGGCGCAGGCCTGCTGCCGGGGCGGGGTGGGATCGCTCTTCTTGGCCAGCGATGATCGGAGAGAGACGGACGGAGAGAGAGAGAGAGAGACGGACAGAAAGAGAGAGAGATGGACGGAGAGAGAAAAAAATCGGGAAGAGAGAAATCAGGGAGAGAGAAATACGGGAAGAGAGAGATCCGGGAAGAGAGAGAGATCAGGGGAAGGAGAGGGGGAACGGCTGTGATTGCGAGAGAGTTTTGTCTAGTCAGCTTTGGTACCATTTTGTCTAGTCAGCACGAAAGCGCCGTGCCATGTTATATAGATAGTCTCAGCGGGTCTATTGGGTTAGGTCGGGTCGAGTCGGATCCGGTCGGATCGGGTCAACTGAATAAACCCGTGTGGTAAACGGGTCTTATCGGGTCTACCCGTTTATAAACGGGTCGGGTACGGATTAAGGATCTAGACACGATTAGTTAAAAGGGTCGGGTCCGGATCTAGGGGTTTTGGACACAACCCGAAACTAGACACGACTCGAACCCGACCCGACACGACCCATTGCCACCCCTAATCCGACCTATGCCTTTATAATAAGGCCGAAGTTAAGTTAGAGTTCAAAGTGCAATCAAAGAGTCTGACATTGATTTTAGCCCATGAGATCCAGTGTGGGAAAATTTTGAGCTAAATGTGTTGAGCCACAAGTTTGTTGAGTTGGTGGCTCAATCTCGATCGAGGGGCCTTTCCGGAAGGCGTGAAGAGTCCGGAAGCTGGGAATAAAATGTGAGATTTCGGCGAGTTTCTTGAGAGGAGGAGACACCCTAAGACGAATAGGGATTTCTCATTAAGGGGGTAAATTTCTTTTGAGATAAGTTCTTGGGGGGTTAGGCAGATCCCTATCTGTATTAGAATTCTAAGTTAACAAAATTACAAGCCCAATGAGTTACAAAATACTAAAGGCCAAGCCCACGGCCATGATCCAAGAAGTCCAAAACCCAAATATCCAGGGTGCTAGCTCAGGAAGGGATCTGGCTCGACTCCTATGGAGGGGGCAATTGCTTGTACCTTATGTTGATCTCGGCTTTATAGTGGATTTTGATCATCGTCGCCCGTGGTTTTTCCCGGTTTAGGCTTTCAACGTAAATCATCGCCTCGTGCTTGTGGTGTGTTTTCTTTCTCGCTTCTTTACTTTCTGTTGTTCGTGAATCGGTGATAGTTCCCTATTTGTGTTGGTGCTCCTACTTCCATGGTGCAACAAAGTTCACCCCCAATTTGCATGACCCAAATCTGAGCTAACCTGATTATAATGCAGCCCTCTGGAACAATGGAGGAATTGCTAACTAAAAACAAACTAACTTAATGTCTAGTAAAAAGTTTAGAGATCTTTCATGAATTTTCTTTGAGAATGCCAACTTCATGACTTTGGGTGACTATAGAGAGATCCACATAATTTTTTTGATCTTGATGTTATCAAATGCTGAAGTTACAGAGAGAGTCGAGGCATTTATGAAATGATCCTAAGAATCAAATCACATAACAGAAGAACAGAGAATTCACCACCAGTTAAACTTTTTCTTTAGCATCTAGATTCAGAATGTTTGCAAGTATATTAGAGTATAAAACATAGGGTCCATTCATGACAATGCCATCTGTACTTCTCAAGCAGCATCAGTGAGTGTAGATTACTATAGTAGCCCTTCATCTGTATGAAACATAGGTAAATGGGCCACACTGCACGCGAAGGGCACAACGGTAATTATGGGTAGATACAGCCGCCATAACCTGCAGAATTACATAGGAAAATCTCTCTCAGTACAACTTCATCACAACTAAAATTCAGTCATTAATCTATAATCAACCACTCAAATACAAAGGAAAACTGCTGAAGTTGTGAAACTAAAACTAAGTGTAGACTACCCGATTCGACATAGAGGCTTTAGTTGGCGCTTACTTGGGTCTGTTATGACAACAAGAGCTGACTTTGTGAAATTACAATTCCAGGGATTGGCGCGTTCCTTTTCATAGTAGAGATTCATGGCGAAAGTAGCATGGGATATGATGGTGTCGGGCTCAAAACACTTGCCACCTGGGTTGATATCAGTGCAGGCCACTTTAGAGCAGGCATACTCTAGGTTGTTCAGTAAAGAAATCATGTCCGTCGAAGGCTTTGCGACGCACCATGTTTTCTGCTACAACACCTCCAAATTGAATCATATTCATTTTGGTATCGATTTATTGATCAAAAGTTTCAAAACGACGGAGTTTTCAGTATATTATTGCATATGACTAGAACTATTTACAAAATTATGGTTCTAGAGGTTGTTTGAATGCAGAGATCAACAAATGAAGGCGATGTTTTCGAGAGGAAAGCAATGTTCGATCAAGAAGATTGAGGTTATCGTTCTCATAATTTGACTGGAGATTATGGATTTTGAACTATGTAGTATAGTGTTAGGCATATCATTCCAAGAGTCTAGGAATCACCTCGCCATTAAACAGTTTCACGGTCCCTCCTGCAGAAAATTGCACATTCAGATGAGTACATTAAAAAGTATTCCTCACGTAGAACACGTAACCTTCAAAGTTTCAGGTTCAACCAAAGCCTACACTAAGTTCAACCAAATCTACAATCACCACAGTGACAAACAAGAAACATGACAGAAAACACAAAAACTGCAAAAAAAAAAAAGTTCACAGTCGAAATCAATGTGCAACAGTTTCTCAAAAAAAAAAAAAAAACCCTTTCTTAAAGATGAATAATAGTACTATTATATTGATTAAATGTTGATGCATATTGATGAATAATCGTACTATCGTATTGATTAGCAAGCCAATACCGAAATGTCTTCATATATCTCAATTCAGGGTATATACGTTGCACTGCCAAAAATTTTAATCCCAAAGTTAAAGGCATTGCTATTGTAAACGTAGTGATTAGTCCCCCAATGAAAACCTATTCCAAATCAAATCAAAAAGCCCTTTTGGACAGAAAAGTAGTCGATCGATCAACAACCCGTTAAGTACAAGCTTCGAGTTCACGAAAAGCATAGTCGAGCGACAAAAATCGGGGGATACCAAGCATAAGTCAAGACAGACCAAGTCGTAAGTTGAAGTGACCGACTAGTTGATGAGAAGCATCGTAGTGGCATGAGAAGCGTAGCAATCGAAATCATGCATTACCGATGCGAGAAAGGATCAGAAGAACCACGAGGGGGAGGGCTGCCTTCATCATCATAAGTTGGAAAGTGGAGGAACAAAGATGCGAGTATGGAGAGGTTAAGGTGTTAAGGTGAGTTAAAATATCAGCCATCAGTGGTATATGTAACCTTCAGATTGTAGGCGAGTGAGAGGCTTAGCTGGAGATCTCCTAAAAAGGGTGACTTCTCCTGTAAGGTTTTCCATGGAAGGCTTTACAAATTGGTGCTTACTAAATGGATATATGCAACATGTTGTAGGTTTTCCATATTTTGAGCTCATTGAATGAAACAAACCACCTTCTCACACAAGTCCAGGGATTGTTGAGGTTGAGTGGATCATCGACGACTCGATGTGCTACCTTATGCATCGATGCACGATGTTTAGCTTTCGATCACGTTGCAGGCTTGAAGTTGTGAATCTTTTGCACCATTTTGATCACCATTTGTCAGTGCACTTGTACATTACAAGTAATTTCATTGGGGATTTGATTCCTTGAAATAGTTCGGGGCTTGCCCGGTTTCCATCTAAGGAAAGGCCCGAGGGCGCTGAATTCAAAGACCCAACAAAGCAACTCACAGGACTCTCTTAATAAGATCAACATATCTTTCAACCTTCTTTGGATGAAGCATATCAAATCCTTAGACCTTCATTTACTTGTAGACTTGTGCCATTTGTGCATCATAGTTGTTATTGGCTCTCTATTGACAAAATGTTTTTTGTAGTTCTCATTGTTGAATGTCTCCAGTAATAATCCCACATCGGTTAAGGAGCGATGTATCCTTACCTTAGTATACCCGCTGTGCTCCCCTCCTCCTAAGGAGAAAATATTCAGTGGGTCGGACGTATCACGTCAGTCGTATACCCCCCACACCCAATTCACTATCAATCTGGGAACTACATTGTCTAAAATAGGTAGTTGATTTGCAACAGATTGATAGTGAATTGGGTGTGGGGGGTACACGGCTGACGTGGTACGTCCGACCCACGAAATATTTTCTCCCTCCTAAAGTCGACCTTTTGGAGCACTACGGGTGATGTCACATGCTATCAAAACTGAGCCCACTCCGACTCCTTTGATCGTGACTTGCCACGTTTGTCCCGATTGAGAGGGGTGTTGAATGTCACCTGGAATAGTCCCACATCGGGTTTAAATCTTATGAAATGGATTCAAGTTAGGTTCGAACAGAAAGAGAAAGGGCTTAATTAAATCTTCTTATTTCAGTGTGGGTTTACATCGGGTTTAAATCTCCAAACCCTAGCCGCCTTTTGATTCTACCATGGTATTAGAGCTGGGTTCACCGTCTTCCTCCGGGTGTGGCCCCTCCCGATTGTGCCTCGCTCCGTGTGCTCCGCTTGAAGGGGGTGTTTAGAAAGTCCACCGGCTAGTCCCACATCGGTAAAGGGAGAACCTAATTTCCGCTTTATATACCCTCTGTGCATCTCTCCTTACAACCCAGGTTTTGAGGTATTAGGGTATCTAACGGTTCTAGCTAGCCATTTTCTATTGTCTTGATAGAATTCTTTATATATCATTATGATGGAAGAATCACTCGGAAATATTTTTCGTAACGGCTTTCGTATTAAAGCAAGAAAAATAATTTATAAATCACATTATATCATATTTTTATCTTGTATGATTGAAGCTGATCATCAAGCGCAATGTATAACCATTTCTTATGTAGCCCTCTTTGCGTGACACACTACATTGTCAAGTGCACACATCAACCTATTATTCTCTATGGGCGAAGAGGCTACTAAATTTATTGTCATGCTTAATTTCTCCATGGACAAATCATGTCACTTGCCCTCGATGATCATGTTAAGAGATGACGGCTAGGGTTTGGAGAGAATGAAATGTCTCTTCATTAAGGGGACTAAGCCCAATATATATGCACATCATTATACAACGAACCCAACCCATCTTTATATACATTAACACTCTCCCTCAAACTCATGGTGGATCATATACCGAGAGTTTGTTGATAAAATGACAGAAGCAAGCAATGGTAAGAGAATTCGTGAAGTCAGCAATTTGCTCCGTCAAGTGAATAAATGGCAAGGAGATCGATATGGTATGGGCGAGAAACTCCTGGAGAACATAGTGACAATCAACCTCGATATATTTCGTCCGCTCATGCAAAACAGGATTGCTAGCGATCTGAATAGCACTCCGGTTGTCACAAAAAAAAGGTATGAGCTCGGATATCACGACTCCCAGGTTTAGTACTAGAAGGCAGCGAAGCCAGACAATCTTTGCGGTGGTGGAAGTTATATCCTTGTATTCGGCTTCGGTGCTAGAGCGAGCAACAGACTCTTGTTTTTTACTGTGTCAAGAAATGAGGGAATCACCAAGGAACACACAGTAGCCGATGATAGAACGGCGAGTATCAACATCTCCTGCCTAGTCTGCATCAGAGTAGGCGCACAGCACTAGAGGAGAGGTGGAAAGTAGAATCAACAAATGGGTGATGGGGCCCTAGAGATAGCGGAGGATCTAGAGTACCGCTGCATAATGAACAGAGCGGGGAGCCTGAACAAACGGACTGACAATGCCTACAACATGGGCAATGTCTAGCATTCCAGCCAACCTCTGGTATCTGGAGATATCCCAGAGAGGCTCACCATCTGTAGGGAGGAGCTTCAAGTTGATCTCCATCAGTGTGTCAGCAGTGCGAGAGTCAGTAAGATTAGCATCGACAAGGATATCAGAAATGTACTGCTGGGAGATCAACAAACCACGAGCCGAACAGGCAATCTTAAGACCAAAAAAGTAGCAAAGAAGGCCCAGATCCTTCATCTCGAACTGACTCTGGAGGTGACGCTACTATCGTCCCTAGTAATCATCATATTGTCCACATACAAGAGCATAATAGCAAGGTCCTAACTGGAGGAGTGGGTGAACAGGGCATAGTCAGAGTGTCACTCTACAAACCCAGTGCTACAACTTTAAGTAGTCCTAATTAAGGGACTAAAAAGTGCAATTTAACCCCAAGTATAGGGAGTGTAGCGAAGTAGTAATCTCGGTGAGTCCGAGGTCGATTCCACAGGGACTGAAGGACTAATTGGAACTAGTGTGATGACAGTGCGTGAATATGAATGTAAGTCAGGGTTTTCCACTGAGAGTGGAGCACGAGAAAATAAAACTACGTTACTAAATTAACTAGAACTAAATATTGCAATTAATTAAAGAAGGTTACGATGGAGATGAGGCTAAGGCATCTGGGTTCAACCTAGTAGTATACTATGCATTCTTTTGATCAATGAATATGTATGAAGATAGCATGAAAATTAAGTTCGGACGCATGCTACAGAGGTCTTTAAGCATTGCACATGCCCGGAGTCGATGTGCAATCAAAAGGACTTGTACACATGTATCGATTTCTAAAGATATGCATTCGTCATATTTTACTAAATAGACTGAAAATCATGCGAAGAGGGACTCATTATGCTTGTGTTAACATACCACAGGGATTCATAAGTATTCCGTATGCCCGGAGTCGATACGAAATCAAACAAATTTGCAAGCTAGATGCCATACATCTTAGAATAGTGTCATTCATATAGGATTCAATCATAAGACAATTAAAACATTATTACTGATCAAAGAAACACATAATAACTACTAGGCATCCCCCATAGCCTTAGCTAGGGGTTTAGCCGTGCATGTTCATAGAGTTTAACATAGAAGCATAAGTGCAAGCAAACTCCATTAAAGAAATACGAAGGATGGCGCTCGTGGATGATGGCTTCCGGCGATGGTGACGACGTGCGATGACGGTGACGGTGTGGATTTGGCGATGGTGAAGCGTGGCTCGGAGACGATGGTGTGTGGCGTTGATGAAGATGGTCCGGCCCGGTTGGTGAAGGAGCAAGCCTCGTGTGTCCGGAGATGGTGGAAGGTGATTATGGTCCGGGTGGTGATGAGGTGATGGTCCGGCTCGTGGTGGATGAAGTTCGGGATGGTGGTGGAAGATGGTGGAGGTCCGGGTTATGATCCGGGTGGTAATAGTGATGAAGGTCGTCTAAATGGTTATGGTGCGGCCTCCGGATGGAAGAACGGACGGTTGCATACTTGCATGTGATGGCCGTTGGTTGCAAGACGGCCGGGTTCAGCTAGAGATGGGGTCAGGTCGGATGGGACTTGCATGCATGCATTGGATGCAATGGAGGGCTTGGATCACTTGCACGCATGGGTTTTTGGCTTGCATGGCTAGCTAAGCCATCGGATGGCTGTGATTGGACCTTCGATCTGAATGGGTTTCGGATAAGATGGACGGCTATGATGAAGTCTGGATGGGAAGGAGTAAGGACGAGGGTGATTCGATCCCATGCATGGGATGGTTTGATAGAGGAGAAAAGAAAGAGAAAGAAATGAGGACAGGAGATGAGAGAGAAAAGGTGGCAGGTCTGTCCGCTCTCCATACCACATTCGCAAGCCACCGTCATACTCCATTGAGCTTGGTAGAACGTCCGGGGTGCTCCTCTGGTTTGTATCATGCGATTTGTCCGCCCGATGAGGTCATTTTTCTGCCGAATCTTGTAATTATCCTCTGCTTCATTGCTCTTCAGAAACTGCCTCCAAACGAGTAATGGATTTTCCATCGACTCGTCGTGAGAATATATATCACTTTAGCACGATGCCCTTGGGCTAGCTGCGTCGAGATCCAGACCAATTCCCTGAAAACGCACATGAAATGATGCGTATAAGGTCCCAATACGATTATCGATAAAAAGAATAATTTAAACTATCGGGCTCCATATTTTTCATGCATGTATCGTATGAGTGCAGACCAATATACCGTTATGTCCGTATTAAAGTCTACTATGCATTAGTGCAAAGAAAATGATGCGCTTTACGAGTATATGAAAAGTTTTACGTAGCAAAGTGATGATAATGCAGTCAGAAATAAGCGATAAAATGCATTATTTGGAGACTTAACACACCCCCCAACCAGCTTTTTGCTAGTCCTCAAGCAAAATAAGCGAGAATTCAATGCAAAGGTTTTAGATAATAATGCATGATTTCTATCCCCAAAAAGTTTTTTTTTTTTTTTTTTAACGGAAAAAACAACATAAATCATTTTTTTTTTTTAACGGAAAGTTTTGATGAATGATTTAAAGTACTCAAGACTAGAGATTCTACGGCACAAAGCTTATAAATTGATATTTAGCTAACTTCTAGTTTACCGAGTCATCGATTGAGGTCCGGTTATTAACCCTCCGGTAGGAAATATCAAACTGACTGTACTCGAGTGCTCGGTGATATCTGGACTTAACACGACTAGAGCTTTGGTTTTCAAGAGTGCGTCAATACTAATAAGCACCAAGAACAGTCGAACGACCTTAAACACTGATTCAAAACCCCGCTGTCTGTCCAGGTTTACGAGAGGTGTAGATGTTCACTTTAATACCACCAGGGCTTTATATGTGATATTCCATGCTTACTCGTGTTTTTACAGCGACGGCTTTCACACTATCTCCCTTTTCTTTTTTTTCTTTTTTCTTTTTTTTTTTTCTTTTTTTTTTCAGGTCTCCTTTTTTAAAGGATCTAATTATGTATCCCTTCCTAATTTACACCATGGTAGCTGCACTCTGTGCCCATGACACGCTGCCAACGCTCTCACAAGTCAGGTAGCCATCCCCATGGCGCTTCTACATTAGATTCACTATGTGTATATAGGATCATTCTCATAACCCTATACACCATGCTTCACTAATATAGTTGCATGTAAGTTAGGACTTTTACATAACTCAACCCTAGACCTTGTAATAGGTAGCCCTTTTCGCTGTACCTGGTCTAATCCACTAGTTGCCTTTTTTTTTTTTTTTTCACCCTATCTCTCCATAGAGCAAACTAAGTGAACAAGACAGTCGTGGTTCATCAGGCCTCTAAGTATTATCAGATCAACAACAACCTATCAAACCTAGACTCCAAAGGTGCAAGCCAGATGTGTAGTGAAGTTTTCAAAATACAATTAACCTGATATTCCATAAGAAGGAATTAATAAAGGGAACTCAACGTCAACACCTTCCGACTAGAACTTAAGCCTTTTATAATCTATGTCACTAAGTGCCATATAGTCCTAGCAAGAGTACATAAAAATTATACTCCAAAACTTCCAAAGTAAATAATAATTTTTTTTTTTTTATAGATAGACAAGAAATTAAAAGCAAAAAAAAAATTATAATCATACGCAAGAAAAGAAAGTTTTTTTTTTTTTTTTTTTGAAAAATGAATAAACATTATAAATAGATATTTGGAAAAGTATAAAAAAATGCACAAAATTAGAATTCGTCAGGATTCCCACCCCCCAACCTAAATATGACATTGTCCTCAATGTTTAAAAAATGATGCACATAATGATATTTCATGGAGATTCAAATATAAAAACATGAAGGATATATCAGTTTGCAAGAAAAACATAGAGAGGGGTTAGAGATTACCTGAAAAGATGATTGCACATATTTACACTACTCTCCAAGGACAGTTACTATAAAGAAAATAGAATATAGAAAAAACAAAACTAATATACAAGCAAAAGATCTCTAGCAGATATAGAGATCAATCTTTATAAATAAGATCTTTTGGAATTTTCAAAAAAAATAAAGAGTAGTCATGCATAAAGAAGACATATCCTGAAATATAATATGGATGCGTATATTCTCTCACCACATCCTTTCTATTAGGGGCATTATTATATTGTTTTTCATGTGCTGAATTTGTATTCTCTTCAAACTGGAGAATATAAATTTCATTTATATTCCACTCTATACCTTCTTTATGTTCATCCATTAATTTAGTTTTAAGATCCATATTCAATTCATAAGAAATCATTATCGAACATCTTTCTTGGCCCAAATATATATCCTCTAACTCAGGTAATTGAATTTGCAAGTTAGGTTTTGATTCTTCAATATCAGAATGGAGAGTAATAATACCATTATTGAGTTTAGACATAGAAAATTTGGTATTTTCAATAATAATATCATCACCAATATTACATGGGAGACAATTAGCTTCTGCAAAATTCACATCCTTATTAATGTTATCAATATTAATTAGAATGTTATTGTTTTCTTCAAAATTCATATCATTATCAATGTCATCAATCTTGGTTGGACAAGCATCTAAAGGATTTAGAAAATCAAATTCAGAAAACTTGTCTTCTATGGGGATGCCACTTGTGCTTTCCTCATTGCCTTTATCATCATCATTCATGGGGTTAAATTGAGGTGGAGAGATCAAAATCTCTTCCTCTTCATTATCAAGATAAGATTGATCAATTGGTGTCCGAAGATCTTGAATAATTTGTATGGTATCTTTTAGAAATGACTGCAATGTATCTTCAAGGGATTTCTTATATGGTGGGATATAAGTATCATGCGTAGAATGCTCACGATAATATTGTATAGTATGTTGATTAGTTGGCAAGCGTTCTTTACATGTATCGTTAAGAGTCTCCATATGTAAACTCACATAAGAGGCATAAGCAGAAGGCACATGATAATTATTCGCATTAGATTTATTCCACCCACTAGAATCATACATGTCTAAATAAGTTGAGCCATTTTGCAAATAATCACGTAAAGTCCTAGTCATGATTTCAATTGAATTAGGATTTAAACATTCAGAATAAACAATCAGAAATGAACAGGTGGCCTAGTATAATCACAAAACAATGTATGCACCACCTAAAGCCTTTTATACGAACGCTTTCGTTTGAAGGGGACTACAGACTAGACACACATACGCCTACACCGAGACGTATGTGCCGAGCTTTCCCACGAGAGCGTAAGTTGATGCGAGATAACAAATACAGAGAATTTAAAGAACGAGTGTACCAGGGAGAAGCAGTTCTTTAATTGGGCAAGCACGTAGTACTCCTTCGCAATCAACGATCTACTGCTCTTCCACTATGCAGATCTTTTTTTTTTTTTACCTGAAAAGAAAGAAACGAAGTACTTAGTATATTGAATGCAAAGAAAAAGCAAAGACTAAAAAGAAAAACGTGGATGCGAAGTTCCAATTCGTCCGTTACAATCCCCGGCAACGGCGCCAAAAACTTGCTACAACTTTAAGTAGTCCTAATTATGGGACTAAAAAGTGCAATTTAACCCCAAGTATAGGGAGTGTAGCGAAGTAGTAATCTCGGTGAGTCCGAGGTCGATTCCACAGGGACTGAAGGACTAATTGGAACTAGTGTGATGACAGTGCGTGAATGTGAATGTAAGTCAGGGTTTTCCACTGAGAGTGGAGCACGAGAAAATGAAACTACGTTACTAAATTAACTAGAACTAAATATTGCAATTAATTAAAGAAGGTTACGATGGAGATGAGGCTAAGGCATCTGGGTTCAACCTAGTAGTATACTATGCATTCTTTTGATCAATGAATATGTATGAAGATAGCATGAAAATTAAGTTCGGACGCATGCTACAGAGGTCTTTAAGCATTGCACATGCCCGGAGTCGATGTGCAATCAAAAGGACTTGTACACATGTATCGATTTCTAAAGATATGCATTCGTCATATTTTACTAAATAGACTGAAAATCATGCGAAGAGGGACTCATTATGCTTGTGTTAACATACCACAGGGATTCATAAGTATTCCGTATGCCCGGAGTCGATACGAAATCAAACAAATTTGCAAGCTAGATGCCATACATCTTAGAATAGTGTCATTCATATAGGATTCAATCATAAGACAATTAAAACATTATTACTGATCAAAGAAACACATAATAACTACTAGGCATCCCCCATAGCCTTAGCTAGGGGTTTAGCCGTGCATGTTCATAGAGTTTAACATCGAAGCATAAGTGCAAGCAAACTCCATTAAAGAAATACGAAGGATGGCGCTCGTGGATGATGGCTTCCGGCGATGGTGACGACGTGCGATGAGGGTGACGGTGTGGATTTGGCGACGGTGAAGCGTGGCTCGGAGACGATGGTGTGTGGCGTTGATGAAGATGGTCCGGCCCGGTTGGTGAAGGAGCAAGCCTCGTGTGTCCGGAGATGGTGGAAGGTGATTATGGTCCGGGTGGTGATGAGGTGATGGTCCGGCTCGTGGTGGATGAAGTTCGGGATAGTGGTGGAAGATGGTGGAGGTCCGGGTTATGATCCGGGTGGTAATAGTGATGAAGGTCGTCTAAATGGTTATGGTGCGGCCTCCGGATGGAAGAACGGACGGTTGCATACTTGCATGTGATGGCCGTTGGTTGCAAGACGGCCGGGTTCAGCTAGAGATGGGGTCAGGTCGGATGGGACTTGCATGCATGCATTGGATGCAATGGAGGGCTTGGATCACTTGCACGCATGGGTTTTTGGCTTGCATGGCTAGCTAAGCCATCGGATGGCTGTGATTGGACCTTCGATCTGAATGGGTTTCGGATAAGATGGACGGCTACGATGAAGTCTGGATGGGAAGGAGTAAGGACGAGGGTGATTCGATCCCATGCATGGGATGGTTTGATAGAGGAGAAAAGAAAGAGAAAGAAATGAGGACAGGAGATGAGAGAGAAAAGGTGGCAGGTCTGTCCGCTCTCCATACCACATTCGCAAGCCACCGTCATACTCCATTGAGCTTGGTAGAACGTCCGGGGTGCTCCTCTGGTTTGTATCATGCGATTTGTCCGCCCGATGAGGTCATTTTTCTGCCGAATCTTGTAATTATCCTCTGCTTCATTGCTCTTCAGAAACTGCCTCCAAACGAGTAATGGATTTTCCATCGACTCGTCGTGAGAATATATATCACTTTAGCACGATGCCCTTGGGCTAGCTGCGTCGAGATCCAGACCAATTCCCTGAAAACGCACATGAAATGATGCGTATAAGGTCCCAATACGATTATCGATAAAAAGAATAATTTAAACTATCGGGCTCCATATTTTTCATGCATGTATCGTATGAGTGCAGACCAATATACCGTTATGTCCGTATTAAAGTCTACTATGCATTGGTGCAAAGAAAATGATGCGCTTTACGAGTATATGAAAAGTTTTACGTAGCAAAGTGATGATAATGCAGTCAGAAATAAGCGATAAAATGCATTATTTGGAGACTTAACACCCAGTAGTAAGAACTGCACTACAAAATCGCTCAAATCAGGCGTGAGGGGCCTGCTTAAGCCTATAGATTGCCCAGCATAAACGTGCCCCGGAGGAGCAGAGACGCCTGGTGGAGGAGCCATGTACACTTCCTTTGAGAAGTCAATGTGAAGGAAAATATTTGCCACATCCATCTGATGGAGAGGCCACTCTTGAGCATCTGCCACAGCCAAGAGGGTGCACACAGTGGTTATCCGAGTAACTAGAGCAAACGTCTTCTCGTAGTCAATCTCATACTCTTGAAAGAAGCCACAAGTAGTAAGACAAGCTTTGTGTCACTCAATGCAGCTGTCAGATTGAGTCTTGACCTTGAAGATCCATTTGTAGCTAACAGGCACAATGCTCGAGGGACAAAGAACCAAATCCCAAGTCTGGATCTGCTGAAAAGCTTTAAGCTCCTCCATCATGGTATATCGCCATGCTGAGTGCAAAATAACCTCACGGTACGACTGAGGCTCCTCTTGGGTGTAAAGAATAGTAAGAAAGGTCTGATATGACCGAGAGTATGAGGCAATAGTAGAGTATCCAGAGGTGGCAAGAGAGTCAAAGGTAAAAACAGAGTAGCCAAACTTGTCAAGAGAGTAGTCATATGTCAGGAGGGTGATGTTCGCACATAGGGTAGCACCAAACAAAGCCAGGATCCACGACTAGAGAGGAGGGAGCAGCTGCGGGTAAGGGAGCACTGGTGGAGGCAGCCTCGGTAGGAGTAACTATGGAGTGACGAATATAGACACGAGTGACAGACTGATAGGTAGTGATGGCGGGAGTGGGCGAGGTGAAGGTGAAGGAGGTGGGGGGGGGAAGGTGGAGGTGTAGGAGGGTCCCGACGATGGTATAGGAGGTTCAACCAGAGAAGGCACAGCTGTGAACATTGGAGCTAGAAGGATACAGATGTAGGAAGGGGATGGTGAGAGGTGGTGAAGGCGTAGAGGACTGGAAGGGGGACAAGGTGAAAAGGAGGTGGAGGCGTATAGGGTGAAACAGGCGGTGATGAAAGATCCCAAGACTCAGTGGAAAAGTATAGAATATCCTCAACAAAGTAGACATGACGAGAGACACATATCCGACAAGCCAATGGATCATAGCACCAATAACCCTTGTGCTCCCGATCGACTGAGCCCCCAGTGGACACACCTAACAGACCTAGCAAAGAGTTTGGTGTGCTCATGGGGAGGGAGGAGGATGAAACATGTGCACCCAAAGGTGCGAAGAAGGGAGTAGTCGGGAGATGTGGAGTAAACCCACTCGTACAGGGTAACACCAGAGAGGGTGGAGGATGGAGTAATGTTGATAAGTACCTCGGCCCAATAGGAATGTGGAACATAAGTAAACAAAAGTAGAGTTGACGCTTTCTCAAAGACATGACGATACTTGCGCTCGACGTCTCCGTTCTATTCATGGGTGTGAGGCACAACTACTGGTGAAGAGTGTCATGAATCTGAAGGATCTCGCGCATCTCATAGGAGAGATACGCCTAGGCACAATCATATCGAAAGGTCTTAATACACCGACCAAATTGGGTGTGGAGTATAGTAGTGAAAGTTCTGTAAATGTGAGGATCTCGTAGCGACGGCGTATGAGATAGACCTAGGTACAGCGAGAGTAATCATCTATGAAGCTCACATAATACAGAAAACCAGTAAATGAGTCAACTGGAGCAAGACTCCAAACACCATAATGCACTAGATCAAAAAGAGAGTTGGATCGGGAAGCACTAGCAGAAAAAGAAAGAGCTAGGTAATTTTCTAATTAACAACCCGTGCAGATAGAAAGGGAGGAGAAAGACACTCGACCCTAAGAGCCTGAGCGAAATATGCTTTGGAGATATGTGACCTAACCGTCTGTGGCATAGGTCGGTAGCAGAGGTGACAAACAAAGCTGACAGAACGGAAGGAGTGAAAGTGGGAACCTGAAGGTGATCCAACTAGTAGAGTCCCCTGGCTCGACGACCCAGCCCAACCCTCTGACCTGTCCGTAGATCCTGTACAAAATAAAAAGAAGAAATAAAGGTAATGGTCATGCAAGAGTCACAAAGGGAACTAATAAATATTAAATTAATATTTAAGAGGGGAGCATGGTGAACACGGGGCAAGGTCAAGCGACGAGTGGGATCGGAGATAAAGGTGATGGAACCGTACTGCAAAATAGGTACGAGGGCCCCATCAGCAGTGCAGACCTCCAGATAGGTAGGAGCATGGGTACAGTCGATGAGTACGGTAGAGTCAGAAGTGAGGTGGCAGGAAGACACCAGAGTCAAAAATCTATGGAGCAGCAATACCAGGAGTGGTAGACAGACCGTGAGCTTCCAAAGAGCTGGTAGAGATAAGGTACCAAAGAAGCAGCTCCTCAAGTCGCTGAAGACGGTCAGAGTCGCTGAAGATGGTCAAAGTCGCTGAAGATGGTCAGAGTCAGACGAGAGAGGGGGGGGGGGGCTGAGGGGGCTGCGAGGAGGAGGGGGGATGTGGGGAGGATGAGGGGGGCATAGGGGAAGGGGATCAGAGAGAGGGGACTAATGGGAGGGCTGCGGGGAGGGGATCAACGGGATCGGGGATCGACGGAGAGGGGTTGTGAGTGCGAGGAGAGGATCGACGGGATTGGGGATCGTCGGTGAGGGTTAACGGAGCACAGAGGAGCAGTCGGTTGTCGTCATCGCCATCGCAGTAGGAGAAACCCTAGAACCTAGAGAGTCTGATACCATGTTAGGGGACGGCTAGGGTTTGGAGAGAATGGAATATCTCTTTATTAAGAGGACTAAGCTCTCTATATATGCACAACATTACACAACAAACCCGACTCGTCTATACGTAAAACCCGACCCATCTCTATATACATTAACAGATCGAAAGAACCTGCGATCAAGAGAAACAAAGAAATTTATCGCTATACTCTTTTCAACGAACCGAGGTTGTCCGAGCATTATTTTCAGTACCATTGAATATAGAAGGTACATTCTGTTGAGTGGTTAATTGTACATTGGTAATAGAAGCATACATCATTGTTTTCATATACCTGTTGTGCTCTCCTCCCTTCATGAGGTTCGCCTTTTGGAGCACTCTGGTGTTGTCACATGGTATCAGAGCTGGACCTGCTCCGGGAGCGTCTCCCGAGTGGCCTTGTCGCATCCGCTGATGCTCTCTCTGTGTGCGGGTGGGTCCCCGTTGAAATGCGCTCTACGTGCGGACGAGTGCTGAACGATTAGTCCCACATCGGTAATGGGAGCAGAGATCATTGTCATCATATACCCATTGTGCTCTCCTCCCATCATAAAGTGGGCCTCTTGGGGTACTCGGGTGTTGTTAGGGGTGTGCAGGATCCAAACCAAACCGACCAAACCGACCGAACCAAACCAAACCGACCGAATTTGATCGGTTTCGACACACTCAACGGATCGGATTGGATCAGGATTTCTCAAAACCGATATGATTGGATCGGTTATCGGATTTATCAATTAAAAACCGACCTAAACCGAACCAAACCGAACCGGACTCCGGTTTATAATTTACTAATTTAGTGGTAACTGTTGTAAACTTTTATTTAATTGTTAAAACTGTACTTTGTAGTTTTTAATATTTAATGGATATGAATATTGTGGACATAATGGTATTGTTGTTGATAACTTGGTATTTTGGTAAGTAATGTAGTATCATTTTATAATTTTTGAAATAATCATTTTAAAGTTGATACTACGTCCAAATTTAAAAAAAAAAAAACTAGTAAGCATATGGGCCAAACCCAAACCGACCATCCAATCCAATCCAAACCGACTTTAATTGGATTGGATTGGATTGGATTCCAGTCTCAATCGGTTTGGATCGGATTGCAAATTCTCAAAACCGACCTAGGTTGGATCGGTTTGGGTTTTGCCTAAATAGGTCGGTTTCGAACCGATGCACACCCCTAGGTGTTGTCACACAGCCAATGGAAAGGGGTCCCCCCCCCCCCTCGGTGAGAAGGGCTTTGGCGCCATCATAACTTGGCAATGAAAAGGAATCATGCCGACACGAATAGTCCCACATACACACAATAAGTGCAGGGCTTAAATCAGCTAAACAATCAAAAAGAAGCCTGATGGCTAAGGTTTCTAATAACAGTTAAAGAGTATTGAATGCCTGATCAACGCACCATTCAAACCCTAGAAAGCATCCCCACCTTGCGCCTACCAACGAAGCAATAGAAGTAGGTCCACAGTCTATAATTAAATTTGATTCCAGCAGTGTTGCACTCCGTGATCACCATTTCAATAGCAGAGGTACAGAAATTCCTCTAACTACAAAACCCGGGTCAAAGGTTGAGGTCCCAACACTTCTCATAAAGATCTCATTGTCCTCCTAATCAGTCGATGTGGGACCATACACTCAAACACTCCCCCTCGATGCAGACCAGACTTCTTCTTTTTGTTTCCGGTCCTTGTCACATGGGTGTAGTAGTGTGAGCCCTCACCCTGTAGATGGATGTGACGGTTTGATTCTGATACCATATGGAGATGAGAAATGCTATTCAGCCCAGAGATTTCTCCCAAATTCGTCGGCCCGATTGACGTGGCAGATTACAACTGGTGGCTGAAACTCACCAACGATATTTAAATCTTTTCCGCCACCAGTTGTGCACTGCCACATCAATCGGGCCAGTGAATTCGGGAAAATCTTCGGGCTGAATAGCATTGCTCTATGGAGATTCCTCTAACCACAAGACCCAGGTTTTGTGGTTGGAGGAATTTACACACCATCTACATCTTAAAATGTTAAAAAGGGTGGGCATTTATTTCACCTTCAGTTTTGAGCCACAGTATAATCTTATTATAGGTATATGAAAGAAACAATGTGGCACATAAATATATCAAGGAAGATTTTTTTTTTTTGCAGAAATATTAAGGAAGAAAATTGATCCAATAGAGTTCAATTGCAGAGAAGGGTGAAAAAAATTAGGGTTAGTGAAAATTGTTCAAATAATTCTTGGATTTTTCATAAAAAGTGCCATCCCTATCTTATTTAATGGGATTTTTTTTCCTATAGAAACCCATCAAACACATCCGAGGAGGGTTAAGGCCTGGACCCGTACAATTATTTGATGAAGGAGGGATTCAATCCCAGGTCTCGTAGTCACGGTTGCATCACAGCGATAAACCCGATGTCTTCCTCTCGGGAGATTGCAGGTCAAATCCCGAGTTTGTCCTGCGTCACTATGGCGTATGTAATCATTCTTTGAATTAAAGGTGCACCCAAGGAATGAAATTATGAAAGGGAGCACGTCTCCAACTAATAGCTCAGTTTGTATGACATATGCAACTAGTGGCCAACAACAAGCTCTTGGTCTGGTGGTACTTTCTCTCTCCCATGTTGGAGAGGTTCCTTGTTCGACTCCCAATTATGGACACTGTAGAGAGAACTTTCCTCAAGGTGGGATGTGATCCTTTCCTCAAAAAAAAAAGCTTTCCCTCAAGACGGTTGTACCTTGTTTGCGTATGTGAATCTTGACCGTTGATGTCATGTCCATGGGATTATAAAATATAATAAACAGCTAGCAACTATGGGCCATTGGATCAGTTACCTCTTCTGGCCTATCGAGTATGCGCCGCAGTCCTCAACTAGCAAATCGGGGATCGGATTTGAAGTCAGGGCTTTGCTTCAAACCAAATCTAGAGCTCTTGAATCTGACAAGCACCACCGACCACCACGGCCTTGCTTGACTTGCACAGGTGTTCCGACCCTTCCAACCTGCTCAACCTCTGTTGAGAGACTCAACATTCGGGGCATGAGAAACCGACCCCCCTCATTCAGAACCTTTAGGATCAACTATCTAACCTTGAGAGGGAGGAGCAGAGCCTACCTCTTAACCTGCTGGAGGACAACACCATTTTTGATGTAGCTTCGACTATCGGCTTCTCCATTAAGGGAAAAGGCTCGGGATCTTTCCTAGCACAGACCCGTGAATTGAAAAGGTCGAGGGATTCAAAGTCTTAGGACTTAGGGGTCATTTGTTTTTCTTGTTTGTAGCGCAAGGCGAATTTGTTACCCGTGTTGGATGTAGTTACACCTCGAGTATTGGTGCCTCTTAGGCATAGTCTATACATTCGTTTTTATTTAATAAATTGATAGGAGTCAATGTTGAAACCCCCCCCCCCCCCCCCCCCCCGCGCGCGCGCGCGCGAGCAATCTTTTTTACTGAGAGGCATTCTCAAAAAAAAAAAACTATGCTGCCTTCCCGTGTCAATCTTTGAACCTCTTTGGGCTCTTGCTCTAGCTCCCAGTCATCTGACCGGCCGGTCCATCCAAAAAAACAATTACAACCGGTGACCTTAGTCAAGAGTTTGAATTAGTGCTATGATATATTTGCTCCCACTCTGTAGTGGCGGGTCTCCCTCTCATCTTAGTGCCACAGGATAGATCTATCCTGCGCATGAGAGGGAGGTTCAGCTGAATATCTTTTTGGACATGTAGTTATACAGATGTTTTGGTTTTCAAGCATCCACTATATGTGGGATTTCTTGGCGAGTGATCAAAATATTATGACAAGACTTTTAGCAGTTTTGTGAAGGGAAAATTACACTTTGCCCCCTGTAGTTTCACCCAAAATCACTTAACATCCTTCAAGTTGTTTTCGTGCGAAACAAACACATATAGTTTCACAAAATAACATTTAACCACCCTCTGTGAGTTATCCATTGTATCATTTTAAAAAAAAACTAGCACTTGTAACTGAAACTGAGGGAGCAAAACTTTCGTTTTTCAACTTGAAGGGGGTTAAATGATTTGAGTTGCAACCACATGGGGGTAAAGTGTAATTTTTTCTTTTGTATATGCCTAAAGCATTCCACTACTCAAATATTATGTGATGTAAGCTTTATAATTATTAGGATAACTAGTAAGAAACCCGGGCAACGCCCGAATGTGCTTAATGCATGCCTGTTGGCAAAGACGACATCGCAATTGTTGGAAGAAACATGAAATCTAAAGTTAGTGTGATTCAATTGTTAGAGAGAGAGAGAGAGAGAGAGAGAGAGAGAGAGAGAGAGAGAGAGAGAGAGAGAGATTAAAAGTCATTGAATGAAAATTTATTATCTTTATGGTAGGTTTTCAAATGGATTTAAAAAAGAGTCGCATTCACACACGGAAGGAGAATTCTAGCTCTTTAAAAGACATGTGTCACAACATGGGAGAGAGGCTTTCATTTTAGTATAGATACTAGTAAGAAACCCGGGCAATACCCGAATATGCTTGATGCATCCTATTTGACAAAGACGACATCACAATTCACAACTGTTCGAAGAAGTGTGAAATCTGAAGTGAGTGCGATTCACTTGTTAGAGAGAGAGAAAGGGAGAGAGAGAGAGAGAGAGAGAGAGAGAGAGAGAGATTAACAACAAATGACCATTAAATATCATGAAATGAAAATTTATCATCTTTATGGTAGGTTTTTAAAAGGATTTAAAAGAGAGCCGCGTTCACACACGGAAGAAAAATTCTAGCTCTTTAAAAGATGTCCACTTGTCACAACATGGGAGAGAGGCTTCCATTTTAGTATAGATACTAGTAAGAAACCCGGGCAATGCCCAAATGTGCTTGATGCATGCCATTTGGCAAAGACGACATTGCAACTATTGGAAAAAGTGTGACATCTAAAAGTGAGTGTGATTCACTTGTTTGAGAGAGAGAGAGAGAGAGAGAGAGAGAGAAACTAACATCAAATAACCATTAAATAAAAATTTATCATATTTATGGTAGGTTTTTAAATGGATTTAAAAGAGAGCCGCGTTCACACACGGAAGAAGAATTCTAGCTCTTTAAAAGACATCCACGTGTCACAACACGGGAGAGAGGCTTCCATTTTAGTATATATACTAGTAAGAAACCCGGGCAATACCCAGATGAGCTTGATGCACAGCCATTTATCACAGATGACATCACAACTGTTCAAAGAAGTATGAAATCTAAAGTGAGTGTGATTCACTTGTTAGAGAGAGAGGGAGGGAGAGAGATTAACATCAAATGATAATTAAATATCATTGAATGAGTGTTTTATTATCTTTATGATATGTTTTTAATAGGATTTAAAACTTATCATCTTTATGGTAGGTTTTTAAACGGATTTAAAAGAGAGCTGCGTTCACACGAAAGAAGAATTCTAGCTAACTCTTTAATAGACGTGCACGTGTCACAACATGGGAGAGAGGCTTCCATTTTAGTATATACTAGTAAGAAACCCGGGCAATACCCAGATGAGCTTGATGCACAGCCACTTATCACAGATGACATCACAATTGTTCAAAGAAGTATGAAATCTAAAGTGAGTATGATTCACTTGTTAGAGAGAGAGAGGGAGAGAGATTAAAATCAAATGATAATTAAATATCATTGAATGAGTGTTTTATTATCTTTATGATATGTTTTTAATAGGATTTAAAACTGAGCCGTGTTCACACATGGAAGAATGATTATGGTTCTTTAAAAGACGTCCACGTGTCACAACACGGGAGAGAGGCTTCCGTTTTAGTATATAGTATAGATAGATATATCTAGATAGATGCTCAGGTCATGTGGCTCTGTGTCCTCTCAGGTTTTGTGGGAGATGTTGTTTGTACTTATCCAGTCATCATTGGTTTTACATTGACGTCGCGACCTTTACCAAGGCCACATTTGGATGGAGGAACTGCAGATACGAGTAATGGGTGATGCATCCAAATTACTGAAGTATATGAATACATCAGTATATAAATATTTTATTTTATTTTATTTGAAATAAGATTCGACACAAGTATTGGGAAGTTTATTAAAATTAAAAAATAAATAAATTAGTGGTGGCTCGCTGATCAGAGCCGATGGTCTAGCGGTGGTTCGGTGGCCGAACAACGGTGGTTTGGTGGTTGGAGGTGATGATCTGGTGATCGAAGGCATTGGTTCGGCGGTCGATGGCGGCCCTGTGGTAGTCTGATGGCGATCAACGACGGACCGATGACCAAAAGAGATTGTCCGTCGGTGGTCAGGCGATCAATGGCGGTCCGACGGCCGACGACGGTAGTCCGGTGGTGGGTCAACGACAGACAGCAGTGGTCCGGTGGTTGCATTGAGATCAGGAGAAACTGGTAGGATTCAGCATTTGCCCTACCACTGATTTTGTGGTATTGGAATACTTTAGTTTTGAGGTATCCGAGATACTTAAGGTAAATTGAATTCCTTACATCAAAACGACTTATTTCAAACAAAACAAAATAAGTATCACGAATACTTATCTCAAAGCAACTTACCACACCAGATACTTCGAACCAAACGAATCCAAGAGAGCCCATATTGCATCAGCTGGGTGCCAATAGCACCTCTTGAATTTTGGATGGGTGCCGATAATGTATGGTTGTCGCTATTAGATTATAGGGTGCACCAACTTCATCTCCATCAGGACGGCTGTGATTCAATCGAAATGGGACGTTTATTGCTGTGGGCCCATTTGGTTCTCTGTTTTAACCCCCCTATTACGAAGAGAGGAAGCTCTAGGATTTGACTGGTATCATGGTTACACCAAAGATTTTCTCCATTCCATTGCACCCACAACCTAGCTTCACTTTCTATAAATTGTTTTTTTTTTTTTTCAGGAACTTCTGTGCTTGAATCTCGCAATTAAAACCCTAGTAATCCAAATCGGCTCTTCCTAGGGTACTCCCGCTCTGACGGTTTGAGAGCGGATCGAATCGTGCTGGGAGCACAGTTTCAAGTATCGTGTAGAGCGCGGTTTCAAGATGCTCTACGGCACGACTCTGGTGTGGATTGCATGCTGAAATGTGTTGTTGTTCTCCACACATCATGTTATAAATGCAAAGCGAGACGCCTTTCTGTTGGGTGTGTGTTCGTAAAACCACACTAGAGTTTAGTCCCATATCGATTTGGGGAGAAAACTCCTACCAACTTATAAGAGATTCCACACTTCCACCCACTAATCATCACACTAGAGGAGGGGCTCCACTAGCTCACACACGCGCGCGCGTGCGTGCCGTGCTGGGCTTGGGCTAGGCGACGCATGTGTGTGTGCGCGCCTGCGGACCCGGACACGATAGCACCTCCGAAATGGGATGGTCCGCACCTGCCTTATTTTTATTTTTGCTCTTTTAAGCCCTTCACATTTATTAAATTCCTTTTGGACTACTAGCCGTTGCTGCATGTTAGCTGTTATGCGAGAAGCGTCATTGCATGCTAGCCGTTACGAGCAGTAATGCACGTGGGGTTAATGAGCTTAATCGCAGCCCACAATTGCCTCCCTCCTTCAGCCCTCTATTAACTGCCCGAGGCCTATATAAGGCCTAGTGTAGCCATAGAGAATGTATAGTCCGAACATCAGAATTACTCTATGCCTCTGCCTCTCCCGTTCTCTTGAGTTCGTGCTGCAGTGCTGCCCCTTGCTCCGAGAAGACTCCCTCTCTCGGATCAAAGTTGTGGTGCGGTGATGCCTCCTTACTTCGAGAAGATTTTCATCAAGTTGTTGGATTCCTGAAAGTTCTCGAGGTTTGCAAAGCCTTCTTGAAGTCATACCGACGAGAAGGAGGTTGTCTGATCAGGGTCGTCGTATCTCCGAGAACCATTGCCACGAGACCCACACGAGGGGGGCAATAAGCTTCTTGGGACAGCGCCTAGCGTGCTTCGACAATCAGAGTAGAGTTTCTAACTCGAAATAATTAGAGTTAACTTAGATAGTTTATTCCTCTCTTTTAGAAAAGTTCGGCAGGTGAATGACGGTTCCATAGAACCCGTTCTGCCTTGGCAAACAATTTCTAAAAGAATATTGTTACTTGCCTTTGCTTGCAAATATTATAGTCTTTTACTATTAGGAATTTGATTAAGTCCTAAGTTTACTAGCATAAAACGATTAGATTTTTCAACAATTGGTAGTTGATTTCTTCCGGGGTCCGAGTGGGAATGCCAGAAGTTTGTTCGGGGTCAGGTTGGAAAGTGGAGGCTCGGGTACGACGAGTTTGACTAGACCCACTAGATACTCCTGATGCAGTTTCACCTATGGCTGACAGTAACCCAAGTGTGGTTAGCTAGAAACGCATCTGGTTTTGCCACCTCTTGAAGTTAGACCCGTCAAACTTCTCGGGTTTGGCACTAAGGGTTTCATAGTTTGGTAAGGCCATTTCGGACCAAAGTGAGGAGTTAAAATCTGAGGATTGAAAAATACGTTTTGTCAATTTTAAAACACATTTAGATAGATTTGACTTTTAGAAGTCCAAATGAACCTTCCAAATCCTAACGGTTAGATGGGCTCCAGGTAGGAGGTGGAGCACTAGGCTCGCTCAAATACCAAGCTATCTTGGATAATTTAATGCCGGTTTGTCAAACCTTTCTAGACACCATAGGCAGTGGAATATTCCAATAATGACTCTTAGTCTTTTTCTAAAATGTATGCTTCTAATTAACTTTGTAGAAAGTAATTTTGCAACTAATAGTGTCACGTCCCAGAAATCTGGAACCGATCCCTGGGGTGTGAAATGAGAAAAATAAAATCGTTCAGGGTCTGGTCGCCTATCTATACCAATTAGGGTTTCTCACAGGGCTGTACTCTCTCATTAATGAAGAAAAAGAAGAAAAAGAAGAAGAGAAACAAGAGGTATTTTAAAACTAGATTGTTATGAAAATATTTTTATTTTAAAAGAAAGTAGAGATAATTTTTTTTTTTTTTCGACAGAGAGATGATCACGCTCGACCTTCAACCGAGTTATCCTCTCAGCATTTGTGGCCTCTCGACGCCACCACATGATGACAGGAATCCCTCTAAGGGAGCACGAGGCTCAAGCCTCCGACGGCGAGCTAGGAATCTCACCCTTTCCCATACACTCAGCACACTGGTCTAGGGGTCATATCTACAGGGCTAGTCAATTAGGCCATTTAGATACTTATATTTTCACTGTGAGCTACCCTAGGCTTGTGGCCTTAAGGAGAGGCCTACCCAAAATAACATCAGTTGTATCAATGCTTCTAACAATTAACTAATCTTAAACTAAGTGATTTTTATAAAAAAATCCACCCATTACATTGCCACGAAACTACATACCAAAATAAAATACTACTGTAACCCTAAAACTGCCTCCGGCTTCCCACTGCTACTCCCGAACCTCCGAACCTGCAGGAGAGTCTACTCGTGGGAAAGAGTAGCCCCCAATGGAAAATTGGGAGATTAGCCAAATTAATGGCTAGTGATATCCTAATAGTCTTTAATAATATGAGATAACATATTTAATTAAATTAAATTACATAAGCAGTTCAAAGTTTACAGAAGGTTAACCTAACCCTACCAGTAAGCTATGTTTACATGCAATTCCTACTGTCACTAGGTTATCTACCATGCAGTCTATTCAATATTGTACAGTGCTTAATTATAAAACAAACAAGATTACAATATCCGTCATTTATCCTAAGTGAAACTTGGATATTTTATTCATCCTGCCCTGGTCGGGCATTACTACCTAGCCTTTTATATCGATGTAGAGGGTCAGTTCTCTCGTCGGGCATCCACCATGCACACATCACCCAAATGATTATAAGATATTTTTCATCTTTCACGGTGGAGCTCTACCGCCCCACTTGCGTAACTTTGGGGGCTTCAACTACCCCGGGACAGAGTTGCTAGGCCAATCCCTACTAGAGGGCTACTCCTATTGGCTTTACCACAACCCTTGCCCGTGACCCCCTAGCCTACTGTCTTCGACTGTGCGTGCAGGGTGGTTCAAGTCCCTTGCGCGCACGGGATCCAATCTTTCCACATGATAGATTATTATAATAATAAAATAGCTTCGATTTTTGACCCCGAGATTCATACCGCGCTAACAACCCAAGCATTACGATAAGCCTAAATTACTCTCACCCGTATTCCCGTGTGCCCAGGTCTCCATATTCCACTCAAGAGGGTGGGCCCCGATAATTATTAATTAATTATTAATTTTCCAAAACTTAAGGAAATTCCCACTTACAGTGTCCAAACAATCAGCAGAATAATTATTATTTAATTATTAATATTATTAAGCATGCGTCGCCGGACTCGCGACTCCGCATGCAAGGCGGGGTCCACTCGACCACATGCGACGATGTCCGGCGGGACCTGCATGCAACGTTATGGATACCTACCCTTAGTCATTCTCATTTCTCACTATTAAAGACCATGCAAAGGTAGTAGATGTCACCTGGTTGTCGATCACGTACAAACTGCCGTCAACTGCCTTCCGCTCCGCCTGTGGCTGGATCGTCCTGGTTACGCACTGTCAAATTCACACAACGGCCTATGATTATTGAGTACTACTAATTATCGCTGATTTAGGCCCTGATTGGCCGAGTCGAAGGAAATAGGCGTCATCAGACGCTCGTCTACTGGCACGCAAAACGATGCCCTTAATGGTGTAATTTCAATCGGCCGGTGTTGCTGATGCCAAGGGTCGTATTGAGGCTTGACTATACTATTCCGCTTAATCGGTCACTCCCACGTCAGGTGCTACTATTAACGTGCCTTGTGCTCCGAAGAGCCTTCGGTCTTACTACCAAGGTGTGTACAATTCAGGTCAGGCCTAGGCAAGGTCGGAGATCTGATTAATCATCCATCCGAGACAGCCTCGGGCTCTGTTTCGGGTACGACGATCAATAAGGATAATTAAGAAATTTTCAACAAGCCTAATGTGCCGTGCTCAATCAAATTCTGGCATTGGCTATAGATCAACATTACAAGCGTTGGTAGGTCATGATCGATACGACCGAGTTTACAAGGGTTGGTTGATGAGATTAAACAAGATGAAGTTTGATAATGGACCCTAAAATTCAGAAGGTTATGGTTGTTTTTTTTTTTTGTTAACCCAATATTTGATCCGGGAGGTCGGCAATAGACAAGCAACATAAATGGCAGGTCGAGGCGTAGATGGTGGAGTAATTGATAAAGCTTCCCATGGTCGGGTCAATTTAGGGGGTCGGTGTACCTCGGGTCAATCCACACCCGGGTCGATGCTGCACATTGGCTGCTCAATCATCAGCCATTAGCCACTTATTTTCGTGCACACAAGTGGCGGCGGTGAAATCGGGCAACCTCTGGTGGTCGGGCACCACTCCATTACTCAATTGTTGGCCAAATTGCCAAAGACAGTACCTGAAGAGGGAAAGGGGGGCTTGCACCGGTCGCTAATGGCCTAACCAGTAGTCAGAGCCACATGGCTACTAGCCGTTGACTCTCCAACCGATAGTAGCCACAACATAAAAAGGGGAATAAAATAAAATAAAACATGGGGCAAAATGTCGGCTCGTCAAGGACTATTTACTGCCTGGTCGCCGACAACCAGCCATCGGCAACCACGATAGCACAGCGGAAAGGGGCTGGTGGTGCGGTCACGAGGACAAGACGGGTGAACGACCGGTTTGCCTTCGATGAGGGTTGGCTTCTACCGGCTGCCTCGTCATCGGCTAAAAGCCAACAACAGCCACAACAATGGAGGGAGCAAGGGATGTCGGCGCGACTGGTGGCTGTCAACCCACGGGCATAGCCGGGGCTGGGTCTGTCCTCGCTAGTTAGCGCCATGGGTGCAGGGGGGTCGGGTTGGTCTCATCAATACCCAAGAATAAT
Source organism: Chamaelirium japonicum (assembly GCA_947650365.1). NCBI lineage: Eukaryota > Viridiplantae > Streptophyta > Magnoliopsida > Liliales > Melanthiaceae > Chamaelirium > Chamaelirium japonicum. The sequence continues at coordinate 13,416,425 of OX393557.1, forward strand.
AAAAAAAAAACAGGGGAAATGAAAGGGGATGCGGCTGACCTGGTCGGGGAGGGGTCATCGGCTCCGACTGCGGCTCCTCCTCGCTCCGGCCGGTTGCTCCTCTCCGGCGCCACCGCGTGCAGGCCACACCGGGATAAGAGATCAGGGGAGTGAGGGATTGGGAAAGGGGCGAGGGGGTTCGGACTGTGGTGTGTGAAGGGGGGTCGGCTTATGGTTTTAAAGGGGAGGAAAGGGGTGGCGGCTGGTGGAAATCGAGGCGGCGGCAGCTGCTCGGTGAAAAACCGGGATAAAGGGGCGGCGGCCGGCGGGATTCGCGGCTCGGGAAGAGGGGAGGGGCGGCTCGGGCGGCGGCCTTGGGGGGAGGGTCGGGTCGGATCGGGTTCGGGTTTCTGAGGGAGAGAGGGGGTCGGGTGAGAGGGGGGAGCTGAGATCCGAGATAGGGGAAGTAGATCCGAAGAGAGGGAGAGAGATCTGAGAGAAGAGTTCGGATGAGAGGGGGAGAAAGAGAGAGAGAGAGAGAGAGAGAGAGAGAGAGAGAGAGAGAGAGAGAGAGAGAGGAATGGGGTTTGGGGTAGGGTTGGGTTTGGGTTTGAGAAGGAGAAAAAAAAAGGGGGGGAAGGGTTGGGCTGGGTTCGGGTTTGGGTTTGGGTTTGAGAGAGAAAGAGAGAGAGCGCAAAAAAAAAAGGGGGAAGGGTTGGGCTGTTAAATTTTTTTTTTTTGCTTTGTTTTGTTTTGTTGTTTCTGTTTTTTTTTTCTAAAGCTGGTCGAGCTCGACTAGCACCAAGCATGACTCGCCCTCGACTTGGGTCGCGCCGAGATGTGCCGGTGCGCGAACCTCGACGGTTCCGACAGACTAGCCACATATTATTTTATTATTATATTATTAAAAAATAACATACATGCTCACGAGCTCGTGTGACTACACCTCCAATGTAGCCTCGCGACCCATACTCGGGACCCACTGCCTGGTCCCGCTCGAGTACAACCAACAGCATACCAACTAATGAAAATAATTATTCAAGCTACGACATTAAAATAATATTAAAATCAAACCGGATTGCCCTGAGCGAAATCACACTAGAGTGTCGGTCATTACATCCTATCCACATTAATAGAATTTTCGTCCCGAAAATTTAATTACTAACTGAGGGTACAATTCTACCAACCTACCACCAAAGTAATGAAAGCGCATCCACAACTGGTACCATATTATTTCTAATACTACCCTCAAGAAGTTCAATCAATACACCAATCATACCAAAAAGAAAAAGACTCCGCCACTGGCTAGACTACTACCCGAACTTATACAATTGAGTCACATAATTATTGGGATATGATTAGAACATTAGGCTCTCGTGGAGCTCACACAAGGCATAATGTTCAATCGTGGTCCTAACTACTATGAACTAATAAAAATTTCGTGACTCCCGATTATTCTATTTCCTGGATAAGCAGCGTCCCCCTTATTTAGAAGTGAGGTAGTAATCCGATTTCACGAAACAATATCATAAGGTATTTTCAAATAACGATACTAACGCAGAAACATATGAACCTATCTCATACACCTATAAAACTGAATCGAAGACAACTAGATAACTAGTATGCCAAGACTTAAATCTTATAAGATTCCTCTACGGAGCAAACACCTCCATTATCTACACAGTCTCAAACCTACTGAGAACCAATGAAAATCATTCAGAAGAAACTAAAGAATTAAAAGTTACTAGGACCGGTGAACAACTAGAAACAAGAAGGGGTGAAACAGTTAAACAATGTCTATTCCTTAGATTTCCAATCGATAAAGCATTTCCAAATTTCATAAATATAGGCAATTTCCTTAACATAGTCACTAATCAACCATCCAGTGCTCAAATATCCCAGTTCCAACTAGACATCACTGCCATCTGGCCAGTGTATGTGTGACGACCAAGATCCAATAGGCCAATAGCCAAGAGCCAAGACTCCTGAGGCGGGAATGCCAAGATGGATGAGGTGAGGTGAGATGTACAAGGCCATGAGTTAGCCCCACATCGCCTGGAGAGAAGAAGATCCTGAGCTACTTATATAATTTCCCCTCCCAAACATAGAAGACGCGTTTTAAAACCGTGCGCCGCTACGGAATTCGTAAGAACTCCGTAGTTAAGCGTGCTTGGGCGAGAGTAGTACCAGGATGGGTGACCTCCCTGGGAAGTTCTCGTGCGGGCACGGGCAAAGCGGACAAAATCTTCTGTGTTTGGGACGGATGTTACAAAATGGTATCAGAGCCGGTTCTCCTCGGGATGGGGGGGTCTAACCCTACATGAGGACGTGTAGCCCTGAGGGGGGTGGATTGTGACGACCAAGATCCAATAGGCCAATAGCCAAGAGCCAAGACTCCTAAGGCGGGAATGCCAAGATGGATGAGGTGAGGTGAGGTGAGGTGAGGTGTACAAGGCCATGAGTTAGCCCTACATCGCCTGGAGAGAAGGAGATCCTGAGCTACTTATATAATTTCCCCTCCCAAACATAGAAGACGCGTTTTAAAACCGTGCACCGCTACGGAATTCGTAAGAACTCCGTAGTTAAGCGTGCTTGGGCGAGAGTAGTACCAGGATGGGTGACCTCCCTGGGAAGTTCTCGTGCGGGCACGGGCAAAGCGGACAAAATCTTCTGTGTTTGGGACGGATGTTACAGTATGCTCTGCCGTGAGTCCCAACAAGAACTGCTTAACCAGCTGCCAAAGTTTTGATTAGGAACAGTGCAAGCTCTGCCAACTGCCAAAGTTTCCGAAGAAACAGTGCACGCTCTGCCGCAAGTTCCAACAAGAACTGCGTAACTAGCAGCCAAAGTTCCGATTGAGAATAGTGCAAGCTCTGTCAGCTGCCAAAGTTTTCGAAGAAACGGTGTACGCTCTACCGTAAGTTCCAACAGAAACTGCGTAACTAGCTGCCAAAGTTTCAATTGGAAACAATGCAAGCTCTGCCAACTACCAAAGTTTCCGAATAAACAGTGCACGCTCTGCCGCAAGTTCCAACAGGAACTGCGTAACTAGCTGCCAAAGTTCCGATTGGGAACAGTGCAAGCTCTGCCAACTGCCAAAGTTTCCGAAGAAACAGTGCACGCTCTATCGCAAGTTCCAACAGGAACTGCGTAACTAACTGCCAAAGTTCCGATTAAGAACAGTGCAAGCTCTGCCAGCTGCCAAAGTTTTCGAAGAAACAGTGCACGCTCTGCCGCAAGTTCCAACACGAACTGGGTAACTAGCTGCTAAAGTTCCGATTGGGAACAGTGCAAGCTCTGCCAGTTGCCAAAGTTTCTGAAGAAACAGTGAACGCTCTGCCGCAAGTTCCAACAGGAACTGCGTAACTAGCTGCCAAAGTTTCGATTGAAAATAGTGCAAGCTCTGCCAGCAGCCAAAGTTTCCGAAAAAACAGTGCATGCTTTGCCGCAAGTTCCAACATGAACTGCGTAACTAGCTGCCAAAGTTTCAATTGGGAACAGTGCAAGCTCTGCCAACTGCTAAAGTTTTTGAAGAAACAATGCACGCTCTGCTGCAAGTTCCAACAGGAACTGCGAAACCAACCGCTAAAGTCTCCGAAGAGTCGATGCGTATTTATCCACCAAATTCTCCGAAGAGAAAGTGTGTAGCCTCACAATGTCCTCTATTGGACAATCATAATGCACCGCCAAAGTTCCCGAGGAACAGTGTGTACCCTGTCGCGAGGGTCTCTATCGAGATATTCCAAAATTTACGAACCATGTGAACTCAACTACTACCTGAGATTTCCATTTCCTGGTATACTCTTTGAAACTACTGCCCCCTAAGGGTCATCATCATTACTCATAGGATTCATTTAAACGTTACATATAGGCTCCGACAATACACCAAAGAAAACCAATAAAAAGACCAATCCAGTTATTACACCTAAAACTAAATAATGGATGATCCTAAAAATACCGACTAGGCCTCTAATACTAATGGTCGATGGAGAATAAAGGAATCCTAATATACCGGCTAGGTCTCTAGTACTAAGGGTCAATGAAGATTAAGGAGTCCTAAAATACCGGCTAGGTTTCTAATGCTAAAGGTCAACGGAAAGCAACAATAACTAACAAACGGAGAACCTCATACCACTATGCGCTCTAAAATTTTATATGCTATATTCCAACATGAAATGTATCAAAACACACCACACATTATTCCTACATATTAGACCCTTACATCAAGCACGTAAATCGGGACAGTTTATTTTCATATGACTTCTCTGTCCACAATTAAAACATATTTTTCCCAATGGACAAGTGCTGCGAATGTGTCCCTCCCGCTTGCAGCGATAGCAAAGTCGCAGTCCTCCATTCTTCTTCCTTTGTCCATCCTCTGGTGGTTCGGATGAAATCTTACACCTTTTACTAGGGTAGTCTACCTGATGCTGCTCTTGTGTCTTGCGAGATTTTTCCAACTCTTGCTCAATGGCCAACGCTTGAGTAACTTCCTCCTCATAGGATTGACCTAAAAAGGCTGTAACCCTACCTCTGATTTCTGACTTTAGTCCATGCTCAAAACGTTTTGCCCTCCGAGCGTCAGTCACCACCTGGTGCGGTGCGTACCTCGCAAATTCTGAGAATTTGGCCTCATATTGTGCCACAGTAAGAGACCCTTAGGAAAGGGCAAAAAACTCCATTTTCATCCGGTTTTGCACAGTCACAGGGAAGAACTCCCTCTGAAAAAGTTCCTCGAACTCTAACCAGGAGATAGCTCCTCGATCAGCTGTTCTTGAACGCAAGACCGACTGCCACCAGAAGTCAGCATCTGCCTCAAACTGGTAAGATGCAAGAGCAACTCATCGGTCTCCGACGACCTCCAAAACATCGAGGACCTTCTTTATCTGTTGAAACCATCGATCTGCCTGCAAGGGGTCCGGCTCTTCCTTGAAAGTTGGAGGTCCCATCGCCTTGAAGTTCTTTAAAAGTCTCCATTGACGCTCGCCCTCTGCGAGTTGACGAGCCTGTGCTTGGGCAAGGGCAGTCAGAGCTAAGGCAGTCTGCTACTGGGCCACTGTCTGCTGCTGGGCCACTGTCTGCTGCTGTTGAACCATGGTGGCCATTCCTTGGAGCATCTCTATCATCCTCGTTGTACCGTCAGGTTCAGAGGACGAACTCGCTCCGTTACATCTTCTAGTACCCGCCATCTACAATACAACTCATATTAGAATATTATGACTCCAAGACCTAAACTTCAACTTCTACAATCCTAATCCCTCGAATCATATCCCTAAGCTCTGATACCAGCTGTCATGCCCCAGAAATCTGGAACCGATCCCTAGGGTGTGAAAAGAGAAAAACAAAATGGTTTAGGGTCTGGTCGCCTATCTATACCAATTAAGGTTTCTCACAGGGTTGTACACTCTCATTAATGAAGAAAAAGAAGAAGAAGAGAAACAAGAGGTATTTTAAAACTAGATTTTTATGAAAATATTTTTATTTTAAAAGAAAGTAGAGATAATTTTTTTTTTTTTCGACAGAGAGATGATCACGCTCGACCTTCAACCGGGTTATCCTCTCAGCATGTGTGGCCTGTCGGCGCCACCACATGCTGACAGGAATCCCTCTAAGGGAACACGAGGCTCAAGCCTCCGATGACGAGCTAGGAATCTCACCCTCTCCCTGACACTCAGCACACTGGTCTAGGGGTCCTATCTACAGGGCTAGTCAATTAGGCCATTTAGATACTTATATTTTCACTGTGAGCTACCCTAGGCTTGTGACCTTAAGAAGAGGCTTACCCAAAATAACTTCAGTTGTATCAATGCTTCTAACAATTAACTAATCTTAAACTAAGTAATTCTTATACAAAATCCACTCATTACATTGCCACAAAATTACATACCAAAATAAAATACTACTGTAACCCTAAAACTGCCTCCGGCCTCCCACTGCTACTCCCGAACCTCCAAACCTGCAGGAAAGTCCACTCGTGGGAAAGAATAGCCCCCAATGGAAAATTAGGAGATTAGCCAAATTAATGGCTAGTGACATCTTAATAGTCTTTAATAATATGAGATAACATATTTAATTAAATTAAATTACATAAGCAGTTCAAAGTTTACAGAAGGTTAACCTAAGCCTACCAGTAAGGTATGTTTACATGCAATTCCTACTGTCACTAGGTTATCTACCACGTAGTCCATTCAATATTATACAGTGCTTAATTATAAAACAAACAAGATTACAATATCCGTCATTTATCCTAAGTGAAACCCGGATATTTTGTTCATCCTGCCCCGGTCGGGCATTACTACCGGGCCTTTTATATCGATGTAGAGGGTCAATTCTCTCGTCGGGCATCCACCATACACACATCACCCAAATGATTATAAGATATTTTCCATCTTTTACGGTGGAGCTATACCGCCCTACTTGCGTTACTTTGGGGGCTTCAACAACCTCGGGACAGAGTTGCTAGGCCAATCCCTACTAGAGGGCTACTCCTATTGGCTTTACCACAACCCTTGCCCGTGACCCCCTAGCCTACTGTCTTCGGATGTGCGTGCAGGGAGGTTCACGTCCCTTGCGCGCACGGGGTCCAATCTTTCCACATGATAGATTATTTTAATAATAAAATAGCTTCGACATTTTACCTCAGGATTCATACCGCGCTCACAACCCAAGCATTACGATAAGCCTAAATTACTCTCACTCGTATTTTCGTGTGCCTAGGTCTCCACATTCCACTCAGGAGAGTGGGCCTCGATAATTATTAATTAATTATTAATTTTCCAAAACTTAAGAAAAATCCTACTTACAGTGTCCAAACAATCAGCAGAATAATTATTATTTAATTATTAATATTATTAAGCATGCGTCATCGGACTCGCGACTCCGCATGGAAGGCGGGGTCCACTCGACCATATGCGACGATGTCCGACGGGACTCGTATGTAGTGTTATGGATACCTACCCTTAGTCATTCTCATTTTCCACTATTAAAGACCATGCAAAGGTAGTAGATGTCACCTGGTTGTCGATCACGTACAAACTCCCGTCAACTGGCTTCCGCTCCGCCTGCGGCTGGATCGTCCTGGTTACGCACTGCCAAATTCACACAACGGCCTATGATTATTGAGTGCTAGTAATTATCGCTGGTTTAGACCCTGATTGGCCGAGTCGAAGGAAATAGGCATCGTCAGACGCTCGTCTACTGGCACGCAAAATGATGCCCTTAATGGTGTAATTTCAATTGGCCGGTGTTGTCGATGCCAAGGGTCGTACTGAGGCTTGACTGTACAATTCCGCTTAACCGGTCACTCCCACGTCGGGTGCTACTATTAACGTGCCTTGTGCTCCGAAGAGCCTTCAGTCTTACTACCAAGGTGTGTACAATTCGGGTCAGGCCTAGGCAAGGTCGAAGATCCGATTAATCATCCATCCGAGACAGCCTCGGGCTCTGTTTCGGGTACAACGATCAATAAGGATAATTAAGAAATTTTCAACAAGCCTAATGTGTCGTGCTTAGTCAAATTCTGGCATTGGCTATAGATCAACATTACAAGGGTTGGTAGGTCATGATCGATACGACCGAGTTTACAAGGGTTGGTTGATGAGACTAGACAAGATGAAGTTTGATAATGGACCCTAAAATTCAGAAGGTTAAGGTTGTTGTTTTTTTTTTTTGTTAACCCAATAATTTATCCGAGAGGTCGGCAATAGACAAGCAACATAAATGGCAGGTCGAGGCGTAGATGGTGGAGTAATTGATAAAGCTTCCCATGGTCGGGTCAATTTAGGGGGTCGGTGTACCTCGGGTCAATCCACACCCGGGTCGATGCTGCACATTGGCTGCTCAATCATCAGCCATGAGCCACTTATTTTCGTGCACACAAGTGGCGGGGGTGAAATCAGGCAACCTCTGGTGGTCGGGCACCACTCCATTACTCAATTGTTGGCCAAATGGCCAAAGACAGTACCTGAATAGGGAAAGGGGGGCTTGCACCGGTCGCTAATGGCCTAACCAGTAGTCAAAGCCACATGGCTACTAGCCGTTGACTCTCCAACCGATAGCAGCCACAACATAAAAAGGGGAATAAAATAAAATAAAAAATGGGGCAAAACGTCGGCTTGTCGAGGACTACTTACTGCCTGGTCGCCGACAACAAGCCATCGGCAACCACGATAGCACGACGGAAAGGGGCTGGTGGTGCGGTCACGAGGACAAGACAGGTCATTGACTGGTTTGCCTTCGATGAGGGTTGGCTTTTACCGGCTGCTTCATCGTCTTCTAAAAGCCAACAACAGCCACAACAACGGAGGGAGAAAGGAGTGTCGGTGCGACTGGTGGTTGTCAACCCACGGGGCCTAGCCGGGGCTGGGTCTGTCCTCGCTAGTTAGCGCCATGGGTGCAGGGGGGTCGGGTTGGTCTCATCAATACCCAAGAATAATAAAAAAAAACAGGGGAAATGAAAGGGGATGCGGCTGACCTGGTCGGGGAGGGGTCATCGGCTCCGACTGCGGCTCCTCCTCGCTCCGGCCGGTTGCTCCTCTCCGGCGCCACCGCGTGCAGGCCACACCGGGATAAGAGATCAGGGGAGTGAGGGATTGGGAAAGGGGCGAGGGGGTTCGGACTGTGGTGTGTGAAGGGGGGTCGGCTTATGGTTTTAAAGGGGAGGGGAGGGGTGGCGGCTGGTGGAAATCGAGGCGGCGGCAGCTGCTCGGTGAAAAACCGGGATAAAGGGGCGGCGGCCGGCGGGATTCGCGGCTCGGGAAGAGGGGAGGGGCGGCTCGGGCGGCGGCCTTGGGGGGAGGGTCGGGTCGGATCGGGTTCGGGTTTCTGAGGGAGAGAGGGGGTCGGGTGAGAGGGGGGAGCTGAGATCCTAGATAGGGGAAGTAGATCCGAAGAGAGGGAGAGAGATCTGAGAGAAGAGTTCGGATGAGAGGGAGAGAGAGAGAGAGAGAGAGAGAGAGAGAGAGGAATGGGGTTTTAGGTAGGGTCGGGTTTGGGTTTGAGAGAGAGAAAAAAAAAGGGGGGGAAGGGTTGGGCTGGGTTCGGGTTTGGGTTTGGGTTTGAGAGAGAAAGAGAGAGAGCAAAAAAAAAAGGGGGAAGGGTTGGGCTGATAAATTTTTTTTTTTGCTTTGTTTTGTTTTGTTGTTTCTGTTTTTTTTTTTCTAAAGCTGGTCGAGCTCGACTAGCACCAAGCATGACTCGCCCTCGACTTGGGTCGCGCCGAGACGTGCCGGTGCGCGAACCTCGACGGTTCCGACAGACTAGCCACATATTATTTTATTATTATATTATTAAAAAATAACATACATGCTCACGAGCTCGTGTGACTACACCTCCAATGTAGCCTCGCGACCCATACTCGGGACCCACTGCCTGGTCCCGCTCGAGTACAACCAACAGCATACCAACTAATGAAAATAATTATTCAAGCTACGACATTAAAATAATATTAAAATCAAACCGGATTGCCCTGAGCGAAAACACACTAGAGTGTCGGTCATTACATCCTATCCACCTTAATAGAATTTTCGTCCCGAAAATTTAATTACTAACTGAGGGTACAATTCTACCAACCTACCACCAAAGTAATGAAAGCGCATCCACAACTGGTACCATATTCTTTCTAATACTACCCTCAAGAAGTTCAATCAATACACCAATCATACCAAAAAGAAAAAGACTCCGCCACTGGCTAGACTACTACCCGAACTTATACAATTGAGTCACATAATTATTGGGATATGATTAGAACATTAGGCTCTCGTGGAGCTCACACAAGGCATAATGTTCAATCGTGGTCCTAACTACTATGAACTAATAAAAATTTCGTGACTCCCGATTATTCTATTTCCTGGATAAGCAGCGTCCCCCTTATTTAGAAGTGAGGTAGTAATCCGATTTCACGAAACAATATCATAAGGTATTTTCAAATAACGATACTAACGCAGAAACGTATGAACCTATCTCATACACCTATAAAACTGAATCGAAGACAACTAGATAACTAGTATGCCTAGACTTAAATCTTATAAGATTCCTCTACGGAGCAAACACCTCCATTACCTACACAGTCTCAAACCTACTGAGAACCAATGAAAATCATTCAGAAGAAACTAAAGAATTAAAAGTTACTAGGACCGGTGAACAACTAGAAACAAGAAGGGGTGAAACAGTTAAACAATGTCTATTCCTTAGATTTCCAATCGATAAAGCATTTCCAAATTCCATAAATATAGGCAATTTCCTTAATATAGTCACTAATCATCCATCCAGTGCTCAAATATCCCAGTTCCAACTAGACATCACTGTCATCTGGCCAGTGTATGTGTGACGACCAAGATCCAATAGGCCAATAGCCAAGAGCCAAGACTCCTGAGGCGGGAATGCCAAGATGGATGAGGTGAGGTGAGGTGTACAAGGCCATGAGTTAGCCCCACATCGCCTGGAGAGAAGGAGATCCTGAGCTACTTATATAATTTCCCCTCCCAAACATAGAAGACGCGTTTTAAAACCGTGCGCCGCTACGGAATTCGTAAGAACTCCGTAGTTAAGCGTGCTTGGGCGAGAGTAGTACCAGGATGGGTGACCTCCCTGGGAAGTTCTCGTGTGGGCACGAGCAAAGCGGACAAAATCTTCTATGTTTGGGACGGATGTTACAAAATGGTATCAGAGCCGGTTCTCCTCGGGATGGGGGGGTCTAACCCTACACGAGGACGTGTAGCCCTGAGGGGGGTGGATTGTGACGACCAAGATCCAATAGGCCAATAGCCAAGAGCCAAGACTCCTGAGGCGGGAATGCCAAGATGGATGAGGTGAGGTGAGGTGAGGTGAGGTGTACAAGGCCATGAGTTAGCCCCACATCGCCTGGAGAGAAGGAGATCCTGAGCTACTTATATAATTTCCCCTCTCAAACATAGAAGACGCGTTTTAAAACCGTGCACCGCTACGGAATTCGTAAGAACTCCGTAGTTAAGCGTGCTTGGGCGAGAGTAGTACCAGGATGGGTGACCTCCCTGGGAAGTTCTCGTGCGGGCACGGGCAAAGCGGACAAAATCTTCTGTGTTTGGGACGGATGTTACAGTATGCTCTGCCGTGAGTCCCAACAAGAACTGCGTAACCAGCTGCCAAAGTTTTGATTAGGAACAGTGCAAGCTCTGCCAACTGCCAAAGTTTCCGAAGAAACAGTGCACGCTCTGCCGCAAGTTCCAACAAGAACTGCGTAACTAGCAGCCAAAGTTCCGATTGGGAACAGTGCAAGCTCTGTCAGCTGCCAAAGTTTTCAAAGAAACGGTGCACGCTCTACCGTAAGTTCCAACAGAAACTGCGTAACTAGCTGCCAAAGTTTCGATTGGAAACAATGCAAGCTCTGCCAACTACCAAAGTTTCCGAATAAACAGTGCACGCTCTGCCGCAAGTTCCAACAGGAACTGCGTAACTAGCTGCCAAAGTTCCGATTGGGAACAGTGCAAGCTCTGCCAACTGCCAAAGTTTCCGAAGAAACAGTGCACGCTCTATCGCAAGTTCCAACAGGAACTGCGTAACTAGCTGCCAAAGTTCCGATTAGGAACAGTGCAAGCTCTGCCAGCTGCCAAAGTTTTCGAAGAAACAGTGCACGCTCTGCCGCAAGTTCCAACAGGAACTGGGTAACTAGCTGCTAAAGTTCCGATTGGGAACAGTGCAAGCTCTGCCAGCTGCCAAAGTTTCTGAAGAAACAGTGAACGCTCTGCCGCAAGTTCCAACAGGAACTGCGTAACTAGCTGCCAAAGTTTCGATTGAAAATAGTGCAAGCTCTGCCAGCTGCCAAAGTTTCCGAAAAAACAGTGCATGCTTTGCCGCAAGTTCCAACAGGAACTGCGTAACTAGCTGCCAAAGTTTCGATTGGGAACAGTGCAAGCTCTGCCAACTGCTAAAGTTTTTGAAGAAACAGTGCACGCTCTGCCGCAAGTTCCAACAGGAACTGCGAAACCAACCGCTAAAGTCTCCGAAGAGTCGATGCGTATTTATCCACCAAATTCTCCGAAGAGAAAGTGTGTAGCCTCACAATGTCCTCTATTGGACAATCATAATCCACCGCCAAAGTTCCCGAGGAACAGTGTGTACCTTGTCGCGAGGGTCTCTATCAAGATATTCCAAAATTTACGAACCATGTGAACTCAACTACTACCTGAGATTTCCATTTCCTGGTATACTCTTTGAAACTACTGCCCCTAAGGGTCATCATCATTACTCATAGGATTCATTTAAACGTTACATATAGGCTCCGACAATACACCAAAGAAAACCAATAAAAAGACCAATCCAGTTATTACACCTAAAACTAAATAATGGATGATCCTAAAAATACCGACTAGGCCTCTAATACTAATGGTCGATGGAGAATAAAGGAATCCTAATATACCGGCTAGGTCTCTAGTACTAAGGGTCAATGAAGATTAAGGAGTCCTAAAATACCGGCTAGGTTTCTAATGCTAAAGGTCAACGGAAAGCAACAATAACTAACAAACGGAGAACCTCATACCACTATGCGCTCTAAAATTTTATATGCTATATTCCAACATGAAATGTATCAAAACACACCACACATTATTCCTACATATTAGACCCTTACATCAAGCACGTAAATCGGGACAGTTTATTTTCATATGACTTCTCTGTCCACAATTAAAACATATTTTTCCCAATGGACAAGTGCTGCGAATGTGTCCCTCCCGCTTGCAGCGATAGCAAAGTCGCAGTCCTCCATTCTTCTTCCTTTGTCCATCCTCTGGTGGTTCGGATGAAATCTTACACCTTTTACTAGGGTAGTCTACCTGATGTTGTTCTTGTGTCTTGCGAGATTTTTCCAACTCTTGCTCAATGGCCAACGCTTGAGTAACTTCCTCCTCATAGGATTGACCTAAAAAGGCTGTAACCCTACCTCTGATTTCTGACTTTAGTCCATGCTCAAAACGTTTTGCCCTCCGAGCGTCAGTCACCACCTGGTGCGGTGCGTACCTCGCAAGCTCTGAGAATTTGGCCTCATATTGTGCCACAGTAAGAGACCCTTAGGAAAGGGCAAAAAACTCCATTTTCATCCGGTTTTGCACAGTCACAGGGAAGAACTCCCTCTGAAAAAGTTCCTCAAACTCTAACCAGGAGATAGCTCCTCGATCAGCTGTTCTTGAACGCAAGACCGACTGCCACCAGAAGTCAGCCTCTGCCTCAAACTGGTAAGATGCAAGAGCAACTCGTCGGTCTCCGACGACCTCCAAAACATCGAGGACCTTCTTTATCTGTTGAAACCATCGATCTGCCTGCAAGGGGTCCGGCTCTTCCTTGAAAGTTGGAGGTCCCATCGCCTTGAAGTTCTTCAAAAGTCTCCATTGACGCTCGCCCTCTGCGAGTTGACGAGCCTGTGCTTGGGCAAGGGCAGTCAGAGCTAAGGCAGTCTGCTACTGGGCCACTGTCTGCTGCTGGGCCGCTGTCTGCTGCTGTTAAACCATGGTGGCCATTCCTTGGAGCATCTCTATCATCCTCGTTGTACCTCAGGTTCAGAGGACGAACTCGCTCCGTTACATCTTCTAGTACCCGCCACATACAATACAACTCATATTAGAATATTATGACTCCAAGACCTAAACTTCAACTTCTACAATCCTAATCTCTCGAATCATATCCCTAAGCTCTGATACCAGCTGTCACGCCCCAGAAATCTGGAACCGATCCCTAGGGTGTGAAAAGAGAAAAACAAAATGGTTTAGGGTCTGGTCGCCTATCTATACCAATTAGGGTTTCTCACAGGGCTGTACTCTCTCATTAATGAAGAAAAAGAAGAAGAAGAAGAGAAACAAGAGGTATTTTAAAACTAGATTTTTATGAAAATATTTTTATTTTAAAAGAAAGTAGAGATAATTTTTTTTTTTTTCGACAGAGAGATGATCACGCTCGACCTTCAACCGGGTTATCCTCTCAGCATGTGTGGCCTGTCGGCGCCACCACATGCTGACAGGAATCCCTCTAAGGGAACACGAGGCTCAAGCCTCCGATGGCGAGCTAGGAATCTCACCCTCTCCCTGACACTCAGCACACTGGTCTAGGGGTCCTATCTACAGGGCTAGTCAATTAGGCCATTTAGATACTTATATTTTCACTGTGAGCTACCCTAGGCTTGTGACCTTAAGAAGAGGCTTACCCAAAATAACTTCAGTTGTATCAATGCTTCTAACAATTAACTAATCTTAAACTAAGTAATTCTTATACAAAATCCACTCATTACATTGCCACAAAATTACATACCAAAATAAAATACTACTGTAACCCTAAAACTGCCTCCGGCCTCCCACTGCTACTCCCGAACCTCCAAACCTGCAGGAAAGTCCACTCGTGGGAAAGAATAGCCCCCAATGGAAAATTAGGAGATTAGCCAAATTAATGGCTAGTGACATCTTAATAGTCTTTAATAATATGAGATAACATATTTAATTAAATTAAATTACATAAGCAGTTCAAAGTTTACAGAAGGTTAACCTAAGCCTACCAGTAAGCTATGTTTACATGCAATTCCTACTGTCACTAGGTTATCTACCACGTAGTCCATTCAATATTATACAGTGCTTAATTATAAAACAAACAAGATTACAATATCCGTCATTTATCCTAAGTGAAACCCGGATATTTTGTTCATCCTGCCCCGGTCGGGCATTACTACCGGGCCTTTTATATCGATGTAGAGGGTCAATTCTCTCGTCGGGCATCCACCATACACACATCACCCAAATGATTATAAGATATTTTCCATCTTTTACGGTGGAGCTCTACCGCCCTACTTGCGTTACTTTGGGGGCTTCAACAACCTCGGGACAGAGTTGCTAGGCCAATCCCTACTAGAGGGCTACTCCTATTGGCTTTACCACAACCCTTGCCCGTGACCCCCTAGCCTACTGTCTTCGGATGTGCGTGCAGGGTGGTTCACGTCCCTTGCGCGCACGGGGTCCAATCTTTCCACATGATAGATTATTTTAATAATAAAATAGCTTCGACATTTTACCTCGGGATTCATACCGCGCTCACAACCCAAGCATTACGATAAGCCTAAATTACTCTCACTCGTATTTTCGTGTGCCTAGGTCTCCACATTCCACTCAGGAGAGTAGGCCTCGATAATTATTAATTAATTATTAATTTTTCTAAACTTAAGAAAAATCCTACTTACAGTGTCCAAACAATCAGCAGAATAATTATTATTTAATTATTAATATTATTAAGCATGCGTCATCGGACTCGCGACTCCGCATGGAAGGCGGGGTCCATTCGACCATATGCGACGATGTCCGACGGGACCCGTATGTAGTGTTATGGATACCTACCCTTAGTCATTCTCATTTTCCACTATTAAAGACCATGCAAAGGTAGTAGATGTCACCTGGTTGTCGATCACGTACAAACTCCCGTCAACTGGCTTCCGCTCCGCCTGCGGCTGGATCGTCCTGGTTACGCACTGCCAAATTCACACAACGGCCTATGATTATTGAGTGCTAGTAATTATCGCTGGTTTAGACCCTGATTGGCCGAGTCGAAGGAAATAGGCATCGTCAGACGCTCGTCTACTGGCACGCAAAACGATGCCCTTAATGGTGTAATTTCAATTGGCCGGTGTTGTCGATGCCAAGGGTCGTACTGAGGCTTGACTGTACAATTCCGCTTAACCGGTCACTCCCACGTCGGGTGCTACTATTAACGTGCCTTGTGCTCCGAAGAGCCTTCGGTCTTACTACCAAGGTGTGTACAATTCGGGTCAGGACTAGGCAAGGTCGAAGATCCGATTAATCATCCATCCGAGACAGCCTCGGGCTCTGTTTCGGGTACACCGATCAATAAGGATAATTAAGAAATTTTCAACAAGCCTAATGTGCCGTGCTTAGTCAAATTCTGGCATTGGCTATAGATCAACATTACAAGGGTTGGTAGGTCATGATCGATACGACCGAGTTTACAAGGGTTGGTTGATGAGACTAGACAAGATGAAGTTTGATAATGGACCCTAAAATTCAGAAGGTTAAGGTGGTTGTTTTTTTTTTTGTTAACCCAATAATTTATCCGGGAGGTCGGCAATAGACAAGCAACATAAATGGCAGGTCGAGGCGTAGATGGTGGAGTAATTGATAAAGCTTCCCATGGTCGGGTCAATTTAGGGGGTCGGTGTACCTCGGGTCAATCCACACCCGGGTCGATGCTGCACATTGGCTGCTCAATCATCAGCCATGAGCCACTTATTTTCGTGCACACAAGTGGCGGGGGTGAAATCAGGCAACCTCTGGTGGTCGGGCACCACTCCATTACTCAATTGTTGGCCAAATGGCCAAAGACAGTACCTGAATAGGGAAAGGGGGGCTTGCACCGGTCGCTAATGGCCTAACCAGTAGTCAGAGCCACATGGCTACTAGCCGTTGACTCTCCAACCGATAGCAGCCACAACATAAAAAGGGGAATAAAATAAAATAAAAAATGGGGCAAAGGTCGGCTTGTCGAGGACTACTTACTGCCTGGTCGCCGACAACAAGCCATCGGCAACCACGATAGCACGACGGAAAGGGGCTGGTGGTGCGGTCACGAGGACAAGACAGGTCATTGACTGGTTTGCCTTCGATGAGGGTTGGCTTCTACCGGCTGCCTCATCGTCTTCTAAAAGCCAACAACAGCCACAACAACGGAGGGAGAAAGGAGTGTCGGTGCGACTGGTGGTTGTCAACCCACGGGGCCTAGCCGGGGCTGGGTCTGTCCTCGCTAGTTAGCGCCATGGGTGCACGGGGGTCGGGTTGGTCTCATCAATACCTAAAAAAAAAAACAGGGGAAATGAAAGGGGATGCGGCTGACCTGGTCGGGGAGGGGTCATCGGCTCCGACTGCGGCTCCTCCTCGCTCCGGCCGGTTGCTCCTCTCCGGCGCCACCGCGTGCAAGCCACATCGGGATAAGAGATCAGGGGAGTGAGGGATCGGGAAAGGGGCGAGGGGGTTCGGACTGTGGTGTGTGAAGGGGGGTCGGCTTATGGTTTTAAAGGGGAGGGGAGCGGTGGCGGCCGGTGGAAATCGAGGCGGCGGTGGCTGCTCGGTGAAAAACCGGGATAAGGGGGCAGCGGCCGGCGGGATTCACGGCTCGGGAAGAGGGGAGGGGCGGCTCGGGCGGCAGCCTTGGGGGGAGGGTCGGGTCGGATCGGGTTCGGATTTCTGAGGGAGAGAGGGGGTCGGGTGAGAGGAAGGAGCTGAGATCCGAGAGAGGGGAAGGAGATCCGTAGAGAGGGAGAGAGATCTGAGGGAAGAGTTCGGATGAGAGAGAGAGAGAGAGAGAGAGAGAGAGAGAGAGAGAGCGAGAGGAATGGGGTTTGGGGTAGGGTCGGGTTTGGGTTTGAGAGAGAGAGAGAGAGAAAAGGGGAAGGGTTGGGCTGGGTTCGGGTTTGGGTTTGGGTTTGGGTTTGGGTTTGGGTTTGGGTTTTAATTTTTTTTTTTTTTTGCTTTGTTTTGTTTTGTTATCTCTTTTTTTTTTTCTAAAGCTGGTTGAGCTGGACTCGCACCGTGCATGACTCGCCCTCGACTCGAGCCGCGCCGAGACGAGCCGGTGCGCGAACCTCAACGGTTCCAACAGACTAGCCACATATTATTTTATTATTATATTATTAAAAAATAACATACATGCTCACGAGCTCGTGTGACTATACCTCCAATGTAGCCTCGCGACCCATACTCGGGACTCACAGCCTGGTCCCACTCGAGTACAACCAACATCATACCAACTAATAAAAATAATTATTCAAGCTACGATATTAAAATAATATTAAAATCAAACCGGGTTGCCATGAGCGAAAACACACTGGAGTGCCGGTCATTACAAATCGATAGCACATAATTTGTAACGTCTAATAGATGATCAAGTAAACTAACAATGCGAACAATTAATTAGTGAGCACGTTACGAAGAAAATGATGATTAATCCTTTTTACTAATATGGATATTTATGAACAATTAAATAATATCAATAAGCTTCTTGGATTGTTGAAAAATCTAATCGTTCTATGCTAGCAAACTTAGGACTTAATCAAATTCTTAATAGTAAAAGACTATAATATTTGCAAACAAAGGCAAGTAACAATATTCTTTTAGAAATTATTTGCCAAGGCAGAATGGGTTCTATGGAACCACAGCTGGATTAGTGACTCGATAGATATTAAGTCCACAATCGGGTTTGTATTCCTACTAGGAGGTGGAGCCATATCTTGGAAATCCACCAAACAGACCGTTATAGCTAGGAGTACCATGGAATCGGAAATGATAGCACTAGATACCACTAGCACAGAAGTAGAATGGCTTCGAGATCTCCTATATGAGATCCTATTGATAGAAAAACCTTTACTGGCTATATCTATTCATTGTGATTGTCGATCAGCTATTGATAAATGTAATCAAGAAAACACTGATGTAAAAATCAATCGACATTTGAAAGTGAGACATAGATCTCTCAGATATAAGATGAAAAATAAAATAATAGCACTAGACTTTGTTAAATCTGAAAAGAATTTGGCGAATCATCTAACTAAGGGTCTTTCTAAGACAGTGGTTTTAGAATCGTCGAGGGGGATGTGATTAAGCTCATAAGAAAAATCACCGTAGTGGGAACCCAACCTCACGAAGGTTCAATGGGTAGAAACAAACTGTAGTAGTGATTGAAAATGAGGAGCACTGAATAATGTTTCCGTCCCTATGACGTCAGTGCTTAGTAAAAGCAAGGGGTAGGATGAGTTTAAAACTCTTAATAAGTCCAAGACCCATGAGGCGGGATGTCGCCTTGCTCACACCCCTATTAGGACTTACCTATATGTATGTAGTTGTGAGGCCGCAACTCTGAGACCAAGGCTGCTCCCTAGAAACATACACGAAAAAAAAAATCAGTGCAAGACCATTAATAGCGCAACCCGCTAAGAACCATCGAAAACTGTACTACGTGTACTACTTGTAAAAACCCGATAAATCAGGCTGGTTCAAGGCGTAGTCCACCAAGTCCTCACAGATGTATATAATTGTACTAAGTGGAGGTTCAAACCGGAAGATACATATACCTACTGCGTAGTATAAGGAATCCAGTAAAGTCTTTTTATTTTACATTTTAAACTTTTATTGATTATTTAATATTTGGTGGTTTTAAACACATATGGGGGATTGTTGGGTGTGTGTTTGTAAAACCACACTAGAGTTTAGTCCTATATCGATTTGGGGAGAAAACTCCTACCAACTTATAAGAGATTCCACTCTTCCCCCCACTAGTCATCACACTAGAAAAGGGGCTCCACGAGCTTACACACGCGCACGCATGTGTGCCGTGCCAAGCCGGGCCGGGCTTGGGCTTAGGCTGGGCGGCACGTGTGTGTGTGCGCACTCGCAGACCTGGACACGATAGCACCGGCTTGAGAAATGGGCTGGTCCGCACCTGCCTTATTTTTATTTTTGCTTTTAAGCCCTTCATATTTATTAAATTCCTTTTGGGCTACTAGTCGTTGCTGCATGCTAGCTGTTACGCGAGAAGCATCGCTGCATGCTAGCCGTTACGTGCAGTTATGCACGCGGGGTTAATGGGCTTAATCGCAACCCAAAATTGCCTCCCCTTCTTCAGCCCTCTATTAACTGCCCGAGGCCTATATAAGGCTCAGTGCAGCCATGGAGAAGGTACAGTCCGAACATCAGAATTACTCTTTGCCTCTCCCTCTCTCGTTCTCTCAAGTTCGTGCTGCAGTGCTGCCCCTTGCTCTGAGAAGACTCCCTCTCTCGAATCAAAGCTGTGGTGCAGTGCTGCCGCCCTGCTTCGAGAAGATCTTCATCAAGTTGTTGGATTCCTAAAAGTTCTCGAGGCTCGCAAAGCCTTCTTGAAGTCGTGCCGACGAGAAGCAGGTCGCCTGACCGGGGTTGTCGTATCTCCGAGAACCATTGCCACGAGACCCGCACGAGGGGGCAATAAGCTTCTTGGGACAGCGCTTAGCGTGCTTCGACAATCAGGCTACAGTTTCTTACTCTAAATAATTAGAGATAGCTTAGATAGTTTATTCCTCTCTTTTAGAAAGTTTCGGCAAGGTGAATGACGGTTTCATAGAACCCGCTCTGCCTTGGCAAATAATTTCTAAAAGAATATTGTTGCTTGCCTTTGCTTGCAAATATTTTAGTCTTTTACTATTAAGAATTTGATTAAGTCCTAAGTTTGCTAGCATAGAACGATTAGATTTTCCAACACTTTCTCTCGCTCCATGCTCTGGTTACTTAGATTAAAACCTGCATGGCCACTGATTCCTTTAACTAACCTCTAGTCCCACTTGTTTTGAATTTTGTAGTGCAAGAAAAAAAAAAGTTTGTAATTAGATTTACCCTCCCAAATCATCACATATCAAATATTTTTTTTTATCAGAACTAAGAGGGATCTATTCATGTTGCCCCGTACCTAAAACAAATTTCAGAATTACAGTCCAATGGACCGTGGTTATCATTGGAAGACTGATCTTCCGCAAACAAACCATTGCATTGTCTACTAATGTGAAGCTATACAACTCGGGATAGAAGTCGACCACAAATCACTAGCTCCATCTGTCAGAGTTTGGCTCAGTTTTGACGAAGACGGAGAGCGAAAAGAGGCTCTGGGCATGCCCAGAAGAGGGCTGGCGCCCTGGGTGCCAGGTGTGTGGCGCCCAGTGACTGACCGGCACCACCTCCTCGGGTTGGCGTCTTGGGCACCAGTCTGGACGCCCAGGGCGACGATTTCATGGCGGTTTTTCGAGGGGGCTCTAGGTTGGCACCCTTGACGGCGCCCTGGGCACCACTAGGTGCCAGGCACGATACGTGCCTACGTTGGATGCATTATTTGCACGGTTTTATGGGGGTTTAAATAGAGTTTTAACCCTGGATTTTGAAAGAGTTTGTCATTGTGTTTGACGGCTTGTTTTAGGATCTTTCTTCGGGCTTTTCGCTTATGTTTGAGAGACGAAGAAGATCTTAAATCTTGCGAGGAGATTGATCTCCTTAAGATCTGGTGGAGCGAGGAAGAAGAAGAGGGTCGTAAACTTCAAGATCTAATTCCATTGCTTTAAGGGCGGTGACCGACACATGTAGAGGTAGGGATCTCCGAATTGCGTGATCAAATATGTTTGTGTCATGTAGATTAATTCCTTGCTCTATTTTCTCTTTGTTTGTTGGATCGTTCTTGGTGGATTCGATCATTCTCTTCGAATCGTCAGTGATCCAAAAACCCTAGATCGCTTCCACGAGCGTAAGGCGACGGATCAAGACCTCATCTTAGGTATTCTGCACCAACAACTGGTATTAGAGCCATTGTTTTGGAGGGTTTTGCATCTGATCTGTCAGAGATGACAGAAGAGAAGACCACCATGGGTAGCATGGAGATTAATCTCAAGTTGTTCGACGGAAAGACCAATTTCACGCTATGACAGAGGAAGATAAGGAATATCTTGATACAACAAGATCTCCTTATGTACATTATGGCAAAGAGCATGCACCGAAGGAGACGACGGTTGAAGTATGGGAAAAAGCTAATCAGAAGGCGATGAGTTCCATGGAGCTTCATCTGTCAGATGAAGTCATGTACAGTTTCATGGAGGAAACATCGGCTAAAAACACTTGGGATAAGTTGCAGTCGCTGTACTTGGGAAAATCCCTCTCGAACAGATTATTCTTGAAGGATAAACTATACGATTTGTGTATGGATAAAAATGGGGATCTGATGGAGCACCTGAGCCGGTTCAATCGGTGTATTTCAGATCTTCTGCTAGTAGAGGTGAAGTATGAGGAAGACGACAAGGCACTGCTCTTACTACGGTCTCTTCCACCATCCTACAAGCACTTCAGGACCACCCTGATGTTCGGCAATGAGACTCTAAAGTTTGAGGAGGTCGTCCAGGCAATCATCTCCCATGAAAAGATGTATAAAAATACGCGAGAAGATGTGAAGGGTGTGGGACTCGTTGTGAAGAGTTCTCATTAGCACCGAGGCCGATCGAAGGACAGGCATGCCAGAAGCCAGAGCCGGGATAAGAGTCGTTCGATGTCCAAGGGATAATCGAAGAATCTAAAGTGCTTTCACTGCGGAAAGAAAGGTCACATCAAGAAACATTGCTTCGAGTTACAAGACGAGACGAATGAGAAGGGGAAGAAGACGAAGAACTCCGAAACAGAGGGTGTCATTTCCTAGAATGGCAATAGCGAGTTGCTCTCCGTATTTTCAAGTAAATCCTCATCTCAGTGGATCCTTGATATTGGTTGTACGTTCCATATATATGCAAACAGGGATTGGTTCGACACATATGAGCAGAAAAATTACGACTAAGTTCTTATGGGGAATGATGCCTCCTGCAAGGTGGTAAGCATGGGAACAGTTAGACTGAAGATGTTTGACGGTACGATTCGTTCGCTCAGGAGTGTAAGACACGTTCCAGCTCTCAAGAAGAATCTTATTTCCTTGGTTACTCTGGATGCAAACGGGTACGTCTACTCATCGGAAAATGGAAAGATAGAGGTTACTAAGGGATCATTGTTGGTAATGAGAGGAGAAAGACAGCCAAATAATCTGTACAGATTATTCGGGAGTACAGTCTTGGGTGGAGTGACAGTCTCCATAAATATCAGTTCAGAGCGAGATCCGGCTTTGCTATGGCATCAGAGACTGGGTCACATGAGCAAAAAGGGGTTGTAGAAACTACCCAAAAGAAAATTACTGAAAGGTATAGGCGAGCGCAAATTAGAGTTGTATCGATTATGCATCATGGGGAAGCACTCCAAGGTTTCGTTCAAGTTGACTTCTACTGAGAAAAGGGCAAAGGGCACTCTTGACTACATTCACTCTGATGTTTGGGGACCAGCCCCGACTTGTTCGCATGGTGGAGCACAATACTATGTCATGTTCCTGGATGATTACTCCTGGAAGGTTTGGGTCTACTTCATACGTGAGAAGTCCGAGGTGTTTGATAAGTTCAAAACTTGGAAAACAGAGGTGGAAAACTTGACGGGGAGAAAGATCAAGTACTTGAGGAGCAACAACGGAGGTGAATACAAGGATGGTAGATTCATTGAGTTCTATCGGCAGGAGGGTATTGCCACGCACTTCACGGTGAAGAAGACCCCTCTGTAGAATGGCACCGCAGAAAGGATGAATATGACACTCATGGAGAAAAAGAGGTGCATATGAGTGCATGCAAATCTACCCGAGTTCTTTTGGGTAGAGTCGGTTAACCATGCGTGTTATTTGGTTAATTGATCTCTCTCGAAACTGTTGGATTTCAAGTGTGTCGAGGAGGTATGGTCTGGGAAAGACGTGGATCTTTTAGAGATAAAGATGTTTGGATGCAAGACGTTCGCTCTCATCCCGAGTGATGAGAGTGGAACAAGTTGAAGCTAAAGTCACAAGAATGCATGTTCCTGGGTTTTGAATGAGGCATGAAGGGCTTCAAGTTGTGGGATCCGAAGAACCGGAAGAAGATCATCAGCAGAGATGTCATCCTTGACGAGACGACCATATTTATGGTAGAGGCAAAGGCCGATACGGCAAAATCCATTCAGGGAGAGAAGACTGCTACAGAGGTTCCAGTTATTTTGATGAATATGGGCGAAGCAGTAGGCACTTCCGAGGGTGATATAGACAAGCAGCAGTAGGTGGAGACACCGGCGGAGACTCAGGTGGAGGCTCCGGTACAGTCTCAGGTGGAGCCTACAGGCACGGTTTTGAGAAGTCGAAAAGGTCCATCAAACCGCCTCAGAGATACGGTTGGGATGCTGAGGCTTGTTATGCCCTCATCATCAGTGAAGATGATCTAGCAAGCTTTGATGAAGCTGCAGCGAGTAGCGAGGGGCAAGACTGAATGAAGGCGATGAAGGATGAGATGAGCAGTCTCCACAAGAACTCTATTTGGAAGTTAGTTCCGAGGCCAAAGGAAAAGAAGATCATAAGTTCCAAGTAGGTTCTCAGTGTTGAGTAAGATATGGTCTAGGGCTTGTAAAAACCATGGTTGATTAATAAATGAGTTGATATTTATATTAGAATAGCTTAATTGGTGCGCATTCTACGTGTTCTATATATTGAACTAATAAGAGCCATGGCTGTATAGTGGTTCATCTGAGTGGGAGACTCAGTTGATTAGTACTATTAGCCTAAATTGTTCGCAGTTCTGATTAGGGTTGGTCGCCCTATCAGGTTAAGCTGTTGGAATGACAGAGCATGGGTTTCTCCACTATGGTCATTGCCAAGCACAGTGTCTGTGGCTGAACAGAACCAACACGGTGCACAGCTCGGTGAGCAGACACCGGTGCACATAGCCGTGTTTCTGCTTAGGGTAATAAGTCCTAAACCCTGAGGAACCATGACCGGTGGACTAACCAGTTTGGGTAACTTTGGTTCACCAACGTGTGAGGGATCTAACCACAACCCAAAACCACGGTGCGCTGGGTTGCTGAGCTGGCGTTGCATCGGCATGTCACTCCTGCAGGCTATTCACATCCCCATTGGGAGGTGCGTTCCTTGGTCTGACATACACCGTACTAAAACCAGGCCTGGTGGTTAACAGTTGAGCTGTTAGACCGAATCCGGTTGTTTGGCCAAAATGATCGGAGGTACGATGTGTTAATCAACCTGGAAGGAACCAAGTCATATGGTCACTTGAGTCTGACGGTGCTCTCCAACGCTCAAGTTGACACATGGCACCGAGTGAAGGGACATCTAATTACCTATCTAAGCGGAGAGCAGGGGTATGCGAGAGAGCTTAGTAAGTCTGGGAGAATTGGAGTGCAGCCTGCGTCGCACTCTGGGTGGCCACGCAGGTTAACTGGGACCTAGAGGGTTGACAGGGACACTTGGGTAGTGTGTCGATCGGGTCCGGTTGGAAGCCATGAATCCTAGTCCCTGAAGGTTCCACCTTATCCACGATCGTTACGGATCATAACTTTCTCCTTGTCTCACTGTACAATACGAGTTGAAGAAATAATGCCTTAATCGTCCTGTTTTCCATGAGTGCATTGCACTAGGGCATGGTGGATGCACAGGACTAAGTGTGTTCACTAGGGGGCAACCCCAGAGTAGTGTAGGGACACACGATGTTGCCATAATACCATAAGGAGTTCATTCCGTGTGTGCGTGTCGCACTAGAGCACGGTCTGTATATTTAGTGATTTTTACTATAGGGGCACCCCACGTTTTACTGAGGGCACCCCAGTAAATAGTAAAAACACTATTCAAAGCTCTATGGTATGTTAAACAGGTATGGATGAGGTTCTCTAAATGTTAGAGTACTTTATCATGCACTGAGGTGGAGCATATATGCTCCGGTATGAGGTGGATGGCCACTAGATATATGAGGGGCATTTTGGTCATTTCAAAATGTCCCGCATGCCCTAATGGCCGACCCCCCCATTAGGAAAAATATGCATGGCCATCAAATCCATATTTAAAGGGTTTAATTCAGATTTGAAATGATTTGAATCTATTCTCTTTAATTGCAAAACCAAATATGGCAACTATACAATAGTGGGCATTTATTTTTGAGGATTAATGAGAGAGAGAGAAGGGGGAACGGTTCATATGGACAAGGGGAGAGAGGGGCATGGTTTTCAAGACATATTAGGCAAGGAAAACCGAGCCTCATTCAGATTTTGAAGAGAAAGACTGATCCCTTTCTCCCTTGTGTTTGGTTTTGGCCTCCCTCTCTCTCTCGGGCACTCATCTCTCTCATTCTTTGGGTTTGACCTAAGGTGTGAAGAGAAAATCTTCATCATCTCATCATCTTCTCCTCATTGAGTGGGTGTGATAAAGAAGAAGAGAAAGCTTGCACTCCGAAGCACTCAGAGATTGGAGTGCAAGGATCCGGGTCGATTCGCGAGATCGGGTGTACCCGAAGAAAAACGAGGCTTCTCCCACGCACGTGGATACTTCCGTCATCATCAACTTGGAAGATTAACATCGCGGTGTTAAATCCCGCACGGAGGTATAATAAACAAAACCCTAGATCTATTGAATTGCATGCATAACATTTATGGTGTGTTTCGATAGATGACCATAGGGGTTCGTTTGCATTTCATTTTAATCTTGCGCATATGATTGTTTCTTAAGAAATTTTTTAAAAATATATCGCACACCGTATCGATCCTAAGATCGAGTCTGGCTTCCGTTGCGCCTCTGATTTATATCCAACAAATGGTATCAGAGCCATTTTCGGTGTGCGATTCACGAAAAAAAAATTTCTATAAATCGAATCAAATGCGTATTTGATGAATGAATGCATTCACCGGGGTTTGCATGCGCTAGATCATATATGCATATGTGTTGCATGCTATGTTTTCCTGCAGGGCGCCGCTAGAAAATAATAATTGTGATTGTTTGGTTTTGGGGGTCGGACCCCGAAAAATATGATTGCATTGTTATTTTTTATTGTTCTTTCTGTGATGGATGGTTGTAAGGCCTAATGGGACAAGTACGTGGAGGTTGTTCCACGGTTTGGTTTTTCCCGGCCAATTATATCTATTCTTGTACTTTCATTATTCTTTATCCTAGGAAAATATGTATGAACGAGCGATTGCTAGGAGCATACTAGATTTTTCAATTACAGGCTGAAGATTTGGAGGACAAGATCAGATGGAAAATCCATTACCGGAAGACCGGATGTGGTGG
Source organism: Chamaelirium japonicum (assembly GCA_947650365.1). Classification (NCBI taxonomy): domain Eukaryota; kingdom Viridiplantae; phylum Streptophyta; class Magnoliopsida; order Liliales; family Melanthiaceae; genus Chamaelirium; species Chamaelirium japonicum. The sequence continues at coordinate 13,443,074 of OX393557.1, forward strand.
GCCAAAGGAAGAGATATCCGGAAGATGCCATGAACGGGATCATCAGAGCATTGCTAGTCAGGTTCAGGGGTCGGACCCTGAACTTGATATCAATGGATGTTTATGTTTGATGGTAGTTGGATTTTTTCTAAGACCCCGGTGAAATTATATATTCTAATGCTATATGTATTAGATTGCGGGATGCCCTTTCCCCACTGTGTGTGGGATGCCTATACCCCACTTGGTCCCTGCGACCATTAGGTTAGATCTCCATTTAATGACACCCGTAGTTTAATTGGTGTTTGATGGTAGTTGAATCCCATAACACTCGGTTATGCCACCGTTAGGTTGAGGTCTGACGGAGGTTGTCGGATGTCCCTAATTGGTTTGACATCGAAACCAATAGTGATGTGGTGATCATCTATGACATCAAACATCAAGTTGCATACGAGGAGTCATACTAATGGGAGACCTTTCCTTGTATGTCTAGACCATAGGCTAGGCTCTAGAGCACAAAGGGTAATGATCATTTTATTTAGTATCGAAGGCTTGGAAAGTACATAATGTGATTCTCGGGAGAAAGGTGACAACTGAGTATCCACGGGATAGGGACTATGGTCCTCTCCAAGTCTATCTATACTTCATAAGAGATCTTAACTCTAGTGGGAGCACGGTATGACCAGGGTCTAGGTCTAGGTTATCGCAACCTAGGATCTAAAATACTTGCATTGAAATAACCCTCACAATAATTAAGGGATGTGTAAGAGGACTCAGTGTGAGTACCCCTGGCCTCCACTGCCAACTGCTGAATTTTCGGGTGATAGGGTATGGCTCAACATCCCCCTCGGGTGAGAGTTATTTTCTGTCATGCCGGAGGCTTAGCAGTCTCCTTCGGGATATGGTGGTCACAATGCCAGGAGAGAAAGGCTTTTCCCGCCCTCGCGGGGGCTGCATGAACTCCCGTGTTATGATTGCCTAGGCTTGTGGGTAAACATCCGGAGCACCCGTGAGGCTACCCGTTGCGTCGCATGGAGATCACGGGGGGCTGGCCAAAAGAAAACCATGGTCCATTATAGCCCGTCTGTGGCAGATTTGGATTGGGTCCGAGAGACCTGCTGTGAGCGGAGGATGCTGCACACTGCCCCCTCGGGCGGGTGTATCCGAATTCGAGATCTCATATACATGGTAAAATTGATCCATAAATATGTCTCCGCTTTGAGGGTAGCGTTGACGTTTGGATATAATTTGACTCATTTTAAAAACACCATAAAATGAGTTTATGAAGCATTCTAATATACTCCCATTTATTTTTCAGATGACCAAACTAGACCCCTTATCTGCCATCCTAAATGATAACAAGCTTACGGGTCCTAACTATGAGGACTGGAAACGCAACCTCATGCTTGTTCTGAGGATTGGTAAACACACCATGGCCCTAACCACTCAGGAACCGAACCTACCGGGTCCAGATGCCACTGAGGCAGAGACCAAGGCTTTCTCCGACTGGCGAGATTCTAATGAGATGTGCAAGTGCTATATCATAGCTTCCTTGCAAACAACTCTACAGAAGCAAGTCGAAGAAATGCCTGATGCTTCTGATATGATGCTATACCTCAAAGAAATGTTTGAGGGGCATAGCCGCGTAACGCGCTACCTCACAATGAAAAAGCTCGTTAGCACTAAGATATCCGAAGGGACGCCTGTCCGAGAACACATGCTGAAAAAGCTCGGGTTTCAGAACGAACTGGCTACCATGAACATTGTGCTGGATAACGAGGTTATGACTGATATCTTCCTTGCATCCCTGTCTGGAGCCTTTGAAGGCTTTGTCACTAACTTCAATCTTAACAAGTTGGAGATGACAAATGCAGAGCTTCTTAGAGCTCTCCAGGCAGCAGAAGACGGGTTCAAGGTTAAAGGTGAGGCATTAAGTGCTAAGCGCAGGGCTGCTTTGAAGGCTAAGAAGCCTATGAGCAAGAAGCCTAAGAACAAGAAGCTGAAGGCAGGGCCTCTGCAGAGCCATGTGGGGACCTCTAAGTCCAGAGAGATGAAGTCACCAAGCACGAAGTGCTTCAGATGTGGCGAAAAGGGCCATTGGAAAAAGGACTGCACAAAGCCTCAGGGTGCTGGGACAGGTAATTCTCAGCTACTAGTAGTTGAGTCACTTCTTTCAAGTAGCAGTTCTTTTGCATCTTGGATTGTGGATTCTGGTTCCACTGACCATGCATGTAACTCTTTGCAGGGGTTCCAGGTAAGCAGAAGGCTACTTGATGAGGAAGTGGTCCTGAGCATGGGGACTGATGCTGTTGCAATCGCAGAAGCAGTTGGAGATGTTTATTTATCTTTTTCTAATGAAAAGACTTTGATTTTAAGAGACGTATTATATGTACCGTCTTTAAGACGTAATCTAATTTTTGTTTCTTCTATGGTGAATGATGGTTATTCAGTTCTTTTTGATACATCTGGTGTGTCTATTAGAATGAATGGAACCTTCATTATTAGAGGAATAGTTCAGAACAGTCTCTATATTCTAAGTCCTAAATTAGAGAAAGAAAACATAACAGCTTTGAATATTAACTCATCTAAACGTAAGAAACCTTCAGAAAATCTAACTCTATTGTGGCATCTAAGACTTGGGCATATTGCCTCAGATAGAATTCATAGGTTGGTCAAGGCCGAGCTTCTGGAAACAGATCCCTTGGAGATCCTTCCAACCTGTGAGTCTTGTCTGGAGGGCAAAATGACCAAGAGGGCTTTTAAAGCCAAAGGGAATAGGGCCACAAAGATATTAGAGTTAGTTCATTCTGATGTATGTGGACCCATGAGCGTCCAGGCGATAGGAGGCCATGAGTACTTCATCACGTTTACTGATGATTACTCAAGATATGGCTATATCTACCTAATGCATCGAAAGTCTGAGTCCTTTGACAAGTTCAAAGAATTTAGAGCCGAAGTTGAAAAGCAGACTGGTAGATATGTGAAAGCCCTTCGATCTGATCGAGGAGGTGAGTACCTATCGGACGAGTTCCTTGGGTATCTTAGAGACAGTGGGATTGTATCCCAATTGACTGCTCCAGGTACACCACAACAGAATGGAGTTTCTGAGAGAAGGAATCGGACCTTGTTGGACATGGTCCGTAGTATGATGAGTTATGCTAGTTTACCGATCACATTTTGGGGATATGCCCTATTAACGGCAGCTTATATCTTAAACCATGTCCCATCTAAATCAGTGCCTCTAACTCCTAGAGAACTGTGGTCAAAGCGAAAGCCTACACTGCAGTATTTCAGAATATGGGGATGTCCTGCACATGTGCGAAAGGACAAGAAGGATAAGATGGAGACTAAGTCTAAGGTATGTTTGTTCATAGGCTATCCTAAAGAAACAAAAGGTGGTATATTCTATGATCCTGAGGATAAGAAGGTACTCGTTTCTACGAATGCCATCTACCTAGAGCAGGACTATATTATGGACCACAAGCCAACCAGTAAGGTAGTTCTGGAAGAGCTACTGGGTACTGGTGGAGGTAGCACATCCGGTAACATAGAGGGAAGAGGTAACATTGAAACTAGTATACCAGAGACTGTAGAAACAAATCGCTCAGTACCACCATTACCTCGTCGCAGTGGGAGACAAATCAGAGCTCCTGAAAGATACTATGGAGAGACTTTATTAGTCGATCCAGAGATTCAGGAGGATGATCCCTTGAGCTATGATGAGGCGATGAAATCTTCTAACAGTTCTGCTTGGCAAAAAGCCATGGAGGCAGAAATTGCATCTATGTCCCAAAATAATATCTGGACACTTATTGCACCATCACCCAATATTAAACCTATTGGGTGTAAGTGGGTGTATAAGAAGAAAAGAGGACCCGATGGTTCCATTGAGACTTATAAAGCTAGATTAGTTGCCAAGGGTTTTACCCAACGAGAAGGGATCGATTATGACGAGACCTTCTCACCGGTAGCTATGCTTAAGTCTATTCGAATCCTCTTATCCATTGCAGCCCACTATGATTGGGAGATCTGGCAGATGGATGTCAAGACAGCTTTCCTCAATGGGGATTTGGAGGAAGACATATATATGATGCAGCCTCCAGGTTTTGAGTCAGTAGGTCAGGAAGATCTGTTTTGCAAACTTCAGAGGTCCATCTATGGACTGAAACAAGCATCCAGAAGTTGGAATATCCGTTTTGATCAGACAATCCGCTCATACGGATTTGATCAAAATGAGGATGAACCTTGTGTGTACAAAAGGAGTGATAATACAACAGTGGTATATTTAATACTTTATGTAGATGATATACTACTGATTGGAAATGACGTAGGAACATTATCTACGGTAAAAGTTTGGTTATCCTCGCAATTCGACATGAAAGACCTAGGTGAGGCGAGTTATGTTTTGGGGATTAAGGTAACTCGAGATCGTCAGAACAAGATTCTCTCGCTCTCACAAACTGCTTATATAGATAAGATACTGGCCAGATTCAGCATGCAGAACTCCAAGAAGGGTTTCTTGCCATTCAGATATGGCTTGAAATTGTCTAAGGATCAATGTCCTAAGACACCTGAGGAGAAGGCAGAAATGCAAAAGATACCTTATGCTTCAGCAGTGGGTAGTCTAATGTATGCCATGCAGTGCACGAGGCCAGATATCTGTTTTGCAGTAGATATGATGGGTCGGTTTCAGTCGAATCCGGGTCCAGCACATTGGACTGCTGTAAAGAGTATACTCAAGTACCTTCGTCGTACGAGGGATTATGAGTTAGTTTACACTTCACAGGACTTGACGCCGATTGGATACACGGATGCTGACTTTATGTCAGATGTGGAATCTAGAAAATCGACTTCAGGTTATGTTTTCATGTTAGGAGGAGGAGCAGTAAGTTGGCGGAGTGTGAAGCAAGGTTGCATCGCAGACTCCACCACTGAAGCTGAGTACGTCGCAGCGTGCGAGGCTGGAAAAGAAGCGATGTGGCTCAAAAAGTTCTTATTGGACTTAGGGTGCGTACCAGAGGCTCAGTCACCTATTGTCCTTTATTGTGATAATAGTGGAGCAGTAGCACATGCCAAGGAGCCAAGACACCACCAGAAGGGGAAACATATCGAACGCAAGTTCCACTTGATTCGGCAGTTTCAGAAGGAAGGACAAGTAGCGGTGACAAAGATAGCATCTGCAGACAATGTTGCTGATCACTTTACAAAGGCGATTCCTGCAAAGGCGTTTGAGCAGCATGTAGAAGCTATGGGAGTCAGAACCGTTTTTCCTCGCTAGACCAAGTGGGAGATTGTTGAGTAAGATATGGTCTAGGGCTTGTAAAAACCATGGTTGATTAATAAATAAGTTGATATTTATATTAGAATAGCTTAATTTGTGCGTATTCTACGTGTTCTATATATTGAACTGATAAGAGCCATGGCTGTATAGTGGTTCATCTGAGTGGGAGACTCAGTTGATTAGTACTATTAGCCTAAATTGTTCGCAGTTCTGATTAGGGTTGGTCGCCCTATCAGGTTAAGCTGTTGGAATGACAGAGCATGGGTTTCTCCACTATGGTCATTGCCAAGCACAGTGTCTGTGGCTGAACAGAACCAACACGGTGCACAGCTCGGTGAGCAGACACCGGTGCACATAGCCGTGTTTCTGCTTAGGGTAATAAGTCCTAAACCCTGAGGAACCATGATCGGTGGACTAACCAGTTTGGGTAACTTTGGTTCACCAACGTGTGAGGGATCTAACCACGACCCAAAACCACGGTGCGCTGGGTTGCTGAGCTGGCGTTGCATCGGCATGTCACTCCTGCAGGCTATTCACATCCCCATTGGGAGGTGCGTTCCTTGGTCTGACATACACCGTACTAAAACCAGGCCTGGTGGTTAACAGTTGAGCTGTTAGACCGAATCCGGTTGTTTGGCCAAAATGATCGGAGGTACGATGTGTTAATCAACCTGGAAGGAACCTAGTCATATGGTCACTTGAGTCTGACGGTGCTCTCCACCGCTCAAGTTGACACATGGCACCGAGTGAAGGGACATCTAATTACCTATCTAAGCGGAGAGCAGGGGTATGCGAGAGAGCTTAGTAAGTCTGGGAGAATTGGAGTGCAGCCTGCGTCGCACTCTGGGTGGCCACGCAGGTTAACTGGGACCTAGAGGGTTGACAGGGACACTTGGGTAGTGTGTCGATCGGGTCCGGTTGGAAGCCATGAATCCTAGTCCCTGAAGGTTCCACCTTATCCACGATCGTTACGGATCATAACTTTCTCCTTGTCTCACTGTACAATACGAGTTGAAGAAATAATGCCTTAATCGTCCTGTTTTCCATGAGTGCATTGCACTATGGCATGGTGGATGCACAGGACTAAGTGTGTTCACTAGGGGGCAACCCCAGAGTAGTGTAGGGACACACGATGTTGCCATAATGCCATAAGGAGTTCATTCCGTGTGTGCGTGTCGCACTAGAGCACGGTCTGTGTATTTAGTGATTTTTACTATAGGGGCACCCCACGTTTTACTGAGGGCACCCCAGTAAATAGTAAAAACACTATTCAAAGCTCTATGGTATGTTAAACAGGTATGGATGAGGTTCTCTAAGTGTTAGAGTACTTTATCATGCACTGAGGTGGAGCATATATGCTCCGGTATGAGGTGGATGGCCACTAGATGCATGAGGGGCATTTTGGTCATTTCAAAATGTCCCGCATGCCCTAATGGCCGACCCCCCCATTAGGAAAAATATGCATGGCCATCAAATCCATATTTAAATGGTTTAATTCAGATTTGAAATGATTTGAATCTATTCTCTTTAATTGCAAAACCAAATATGGCAACTATACAATAGTGGGCATTTATTTTTGAGGATTAATGAGAGAGAGAGAAGGGGGAACGGTTCATATGGACAAGGGGAGAGAGGGGCACGGTTTTCAAGACATATTAGGCAAGGAAAACCGAGCCTCATTCAGATTTTGAAGAGAAAGACCGATCCCTTTCTCCCTTGTGTTTGGTTTTGGCCTCCCTCTCTCTCTCGGGCACTCATTTCTCTCATTCTTTGGGTTTGACCTAAGGTGTGAAGAGAAAATCTTCATCATCTCATCATCTTCTCCTCATTGAGTGGGTGTGATAAAGAAGAAGAGAAAGCTTGCACTCCGAAGCACTCAGAGATTGGAGTGCAAGGATCCGGGTCGATTCGCGAGATCGGGTGTACCCGAAGAAAAACGAGGCTTCTCCCACGCACGTGGATACTTCCGTCATCATCAACTTGGAAGATTAACATCGCGGTGTTAAATCCCGCACGGAGGTATAATAAACAAAACCCTAGATCTATTGAATTGCATGCATAATATTTATGGTGTGTTTCGATAGATGACCATAGGGGTTCGTTTGCATTTCATTTTAATCTTGCGCATATGATTGTTTCTTAAGAAATTTTTAAAAATGTATCGCACACCGTATCGATCCTAAGATCGAGTCCGGCTTCCGTTGCGCCTCTGATTTATATCCAACACTCAGGAAGAAGGAGGGTATGCAGAATGAAGACCCAAAGTTCAAAGCATATTTGGTTGCAAAAGGGTTCACTCAACGGGAAGGAATTGACTATAAGGAGATCTTCTCTTAAGTAGCCAAGCATACCTCTATTAGACTGCTATTGGCTCAGGTTGCTCATCATAATATGGAGCTAGAGCAGATGGATATGAATACGGCGTTTTATCACAGGGATCTCGATGAGGAGATCTACATGTCACAGTCGGACGGTTTCATTGAAGAAGGTAAGGAGAACCACGTGTGCAGACTGAAGAAGTCGATCTATGAACTCAAGCAGTCACTGAGACAGTAATACAAAAACTTCGACTCGTTCATGGTACAGATCGGTTACTTGAGGAGGATATATGACTGTTGCGTCTACACTCGCACCTTTAAGGATGGAGAGGCTATGACATTGATGTTCTATGTCGACTATATGCTCATCGTGTATCGTGACAAAAGCAAGATAGTCAAACTCAAGAAAATATTGAGCAGGGACTTCGAGATGAAGGATCTCGAGAATGGGAGAAAGATTCTAGGCATGGAGATCAGGAGGGATAGAAAGGCCAGAAAGCTCTAGATCTGGTTGTCTTAAGGAACCTATATCCAAAAGGTTCTCAAGAGGTTTGAGATAAAGGATACAAAACCAACCTCTACTCCATTGGCTTCGCACTTTGTTCTAAGCAAGAGGCAGTGTCCTACTACGGAGAAAGAGATCCAACAGATGCAGAAGACATCGTACGCCAATGTGGTAGGATATCTGATGTATACGATGGTTTGCACGAGGCCGGATCTGGCACAGGCAGTGAGCATCGTGTCCAGATTCATGTCGAATCCGGGGAAGGTCCATTGGCAGGTGATCAAGTGGATCTTAAGGTATTTAAAGGGCAGTGCAGACAAAGGAATCTTATTTGCCAAGCAGAAGGAAGATATCAGTATCATGGGATATTTTTATTCAGACTATGCAGTGGATCTTTACAGGAGAAGGTCTACCATAGGATACGTGTTCACGTGTAGAGAAGGACCGGTCTGTTGGAAGTCTATGCTACAGTTAGTGACGGCGCTCTCCACTACCGAGGTAGAGTATATGACTCAAACAGAAGCTGTAAAGGAGGCTATCTGGTTGAAGGGCCTAGCTCGCGAACTAGGACTGAGTTAGAATTCAGTTAAGGTACAGTGCGATAGTTAGAGAGCGATTTGTTTAGCGAAGAATCCGGTCTTCCATGCAAGGACAAAGCACATCGTTATCAGATACCACTGGATCAGAGACTGGCTGGATGATGGTGAGATTGAGGTGGAGAAGGTTCTCACAGAGGAGAACGCTTCAGATTTTCTTATGAAGCCGGTCACTATGGAGAAGTTTGAGCATTGCTCAAGCTTGTTCCAACTTGTCTACTGCTAGCGCAGTAGAGAGCACCTCGCCACCTGAGGTGCGATGGAGACAAGTTGAGACTCGCCAAGATGGAGGTTCGCTGGAACGGGAGCATTGGTCGAAAGTTCACCAGGTGGAGTTTGTCAGAGTTTAGATCAGTTTCGGCGAAGATGGAGCGCGAAAAGAGGCTCGGAGCGGAGGCTCTAGGCGTGCCCAAAAGAGGGCTGGCGCCCAGGGCGACAGGTGTGTGGCGCCCAATGACTAACGGGTGCCACCTCCTCGGGTTGGCGCCATGGGAGCCCAGGGCACTGATTTTGTGGCGGTTTTTCGAGGGGGCTCCAGGTTGGCTCCCTTGGCGGCGCCTTGGGCGCCAGGCATGATACGTGCCCGCATTAGATGCGTTTTTTGCACGGTTTTGTGGGGGTTTAGATAGGGTTTTAACCCTAGGTTTTGAGAGAGATTGTCATTGTTTTTGACGGGTTATTTTAGGGTCTTTCTTCGGGCTTCTCGTTTCTGTTTGAGAAACGAAGAAGATCTTGGATCTTGTGAGAAGATTGATCTCCTTGAGATCCTGTGGAGTGAGGAAGAAGAAGAGGGTTGTAAACTCCAATATCTAATTGCATTGCTTCAAGGGTGGTGACCGACACCGCACAGGTAGAGATCTTCGAATTGTGTGATCAAATCTCTTTGTGTCATGTGGATTGTTTTTTTTTTGCTCCGTTTTCTCTGTGATTGTTGGATCGTTCTTGGTGGATTCGATCGTTCTCTTGGGATCGTCGAAGATCCGAAAACCCTAGATCACTTCCACGAGCGTAAGGCAGCGGATCAAGACCTCGTCTGAGGTATTCCGGTCCAACACCATCGGCGACAGATTTGGCCAAAACATGGGCGCATTCTATCAAACATATTTGATTAATATTCCACACTCCCATAATTTTTATTAAATCATCTTGCCTCTTTCTATCAAAAAACATAATCTGGAGGAAGAAGATGAAAACAAATCCCCAAATTTGGTACTAGAAATTGATTCATGAGAAAGACTTTTGTGATCTTCTCCTTCAAATCTGATGCAAAGAAATCTATTTGTGAGGGATCTTGAGAAAGAATATGAAACACATTCATAAGGAAGAAGATGAAACACATTCGTGAGGAAGATGATGAAACCCATTTACAATGAAAAACCCAATTTGGAGCAAGAAAATAAAACACATTCGTGAGGAATGAACCCATTCGGAGGAATAAGATGAAACACATTCATGAGAAATGAACCTATTTAGGAGAAGGAGATGAAATCCATTTGTGAGTAAAGAGATGAAACACATTCGGGATGACCCTGGTCTGAGGAAAAGATGAAACCTGATCGCAAGGAAAGAACCCATTTGGGAGGAAGAGATGAAACTCATTCGTGAGTAAAGATACAAATCCATTCGGGATAAAGGGGCCATGGTTTCAAATTTCGACTAAAATTAGGAAATTTCGGAGAAATATTTTGGTTTCAACCAGGACCAAATAAAATGAGGGTCGAAACAAGGGGCATTGTCTATTTCTGTCAATTTTAATAATTTCTGTCAAATTTTGACCAAAATTTTGGTCAATTTCAGTTTCAACTTTCGGAACTAGAACTGGAACTATAAATTTTGGTCCATTTTGATCAATTTAGATTTCAAAATTGAAAACATAAAATTTTCAATTTCGATCAAAATTTCAGTTTAGACTTGGATTGGAACCCGACATGAAACTGAAATTTAACACCTTTGAAAGAACCCATTCGTGAGGAAAGATATAAGACCCATTCGGAAGGAAGAAGATGAAATCCATTCGTGAGAAAGGAACCCTTTAAGGAGAAAGGTGAAGATCTTCCCTAAAAACTAAAATCTCCGAATTTGAGGATGAAGATAAAGGTTTTCCTTACGATCAGCTTTTTTTAATATCGAATTTGGAAATTTGTCTTCATCTTCTTCCACAAGATTGAGTTTTTTTAGAATTAGGGATAAAACAGTCCGATAAAAATTTTAGAAGTGTGGAATAGCAGTCAAAGATTTTGAATAACGAAATAAGACATTTTGACTAACGAAACAGTCCAAGATCTTGGTGTATAAGCAAGTCATACCAATTTATTTTTTATTTTTGGTAATCCAGACCTAGCCCTTACATCAAGACCTGAAGATCCTCCCACACGAGGCCAACCAGTACATTCAGGAATTTTGATTCCCAATATCCTTCACGACCATACAGTTGTGCCTCCCTAGCAAGCCAGACTACCGCCTGGTTAGCCGACTCGGGCACCCACTGAACCGTGACTCCTTCCAAGTCATGCCAATCTTGCGAGCACGACACTAAAAGAGAGCATACCTCCTCGTCCCCTCCTTTGCCAAGCATGCATCACGAGCCTGCCATGCATCAGTCAACACCACCACATTCTTAGAATTCCGACGAGCCATTTCCACAAAGGGCCCCTTAACGCCCATAATTCAGCGTGGAGTGCCGTAAGCACTTGACAACAAAACGAAGCCGCCATGTGTACCTCCCCAGTTCGAGATGTCAACACCCATGCTACACCAACCATTTCCTCTGCTGAACAGAATGACCCATCCACCCAAAACACATAATCCTTCACTAGGCTCCCTTCCTTTCCACACCAATTTCGAGGATTTACGGATAAACATGGCCACCCCGAAATTTTAGCGCAACGCGCTTTCCATAAATACCACATAGCCACCCCAAAATCTCCCCTGGATCCGGCGTATCCCTCCTCCGAGCCTGTGTTTGAAACACATGTACTTGATGAAAATCAATGCCAGCCTGTAGTTTTACTTGCTGCCAAAACTTGCCAGCCATTTGGCACCCCAAAACACATGCACTATATCCTCATTCGCCTCCCCGCACCAAGGGCAACCACAAAAACCCATATGTAGGCGTTGCCGGAGCAAAACCGCAGTTGCTAAGACTGCATGGAAGATTTTCCACATAAAAAGATGCACCACGGAGGGACCCGTAGTTTCCAAAGGAGCCTCCACTGCCAAGTGGAAACGTGATCATTCTCGCAATTAAAACCCTAGTAACCCAAATTAAAACCTAGTAGCACAAAAATTCAGCAAATTCAAAGACCTCAAGCCCCTTCAAATGATGGATTGTCAAGGAATGGGTTGTCAACGGATCCCAGTCAACGGGTGGTTAAAACCTAAAGCCCAACGTGGACCTCCAGCTTGCTAATAAATAGCCGTTTGTCATTATTTTTGTAGACCAACTACCAACTCGAGAACCAACCTGATCTAGTGTGGGTTGGGTTGGTTCCAGTGGCGGCTCCAGAAATTTATATCAGTGGGGTCAAAAGTTATATTAAAAAAATTTCAGAAATTAATTTACAACCCATTTATTGATGATGATCAGAGTAAGAGAACCAGATATTAGCTTGATGTGATCCATGGAGGAGAAAGAGAGGAAGGAGCTAAGGAGGAGATTCTTGAATCCTTGATCCTGCAATCCGGCCCGCTACAGTCCAGTCCGTCCTCCCTCAAAGTCGGATTTCGATTCTCTGATCTGTTAAATGACTCACGTAAGAGGAGAAAGATGCCGACTCTCTGATCTATCGAATAAGAGGAGGAAGGCCGGTCAGGGGCTGCAATTAACCCAACGCCGCGAGAAAACTCATAAAATAAAAGAGGCAACGTGGTTCAACAAGATAAACTCAATATGGTATAAATAGTTCAGTTCCGTTCTGGGTTGGCTCAAACCCGTGCCTACCCGACCCGAGTTGCACCCCAACTTTAACACATAGGAAGCAACCGACACGGCCTCCATATATAGAGCAGACCCCAACCAAGTCCCCTGGTTGCATCATGCCACTCCATGCACACTGCCTTGACGTTGCCCCCCTCCCCTTGGGTATTCGAACCCTCACCGCAAACAAAAGCACCGAAAATCTCAACCACATGCACTATCTATAACTTGTGATCACTATTAGCTTTTATTTTATTTAATATGAAAAAACCAATATAATTATTTTAATATGTTCGAGTTGCAGTTCCTCCCTTTTCGGTTCTCCTCGCCGTCCTCGGAAGAGATGGGTGGTGGGGGTCCGCTGCATATGGAGCAATTCCTCCCTTTTCGGTCACGAAGCTAGGTTGGCCGACGCCTTTTCCGGCTCAGAGAGTGCCGGGATGATGTTGGCGTCCACGAAGGACGAGGGGATCAGCAGGCGGCTCTGATGGGGATCGATGTCGGACTTCAGGAGCCTCTTCTCCATCATGAAGCGGACATCGTAGCCCCCGAGATCAATAACCAGCTTCTGTACCCAAAGACGCCATCGGGGACGAGGGGTTGGTAGGCCGCCGGATTCGCTAGACCTATTCCGGCGGGGTTGGTGGCCCGCCGGATTTGCTCGACCTTTTCCGGCGGGGTTGGTGGCCCGCCGGATTTGCTCGACCTTTTCCGGCCGGGTGTATTTTCTTCATCGAATTAGCTCTATCTTTTCCGGCGAGTTTGGTGGGCCGCCGGATTAGATATCTTTTCCGACGGTATAGACAATGGCCGCCGTTTATTTGGCCGCAAAATGTCATTTCTGTTGTAGTGGATCGATAGCCATGATCACCTGGAGTGAGACAAAGTTGTAGTAGGTTTGAACCTTTGATCCTTCTGCGGTAGCTCAATCCTCCTGCCAGAAAATGAAAGTAAGAATCGATAATAACAATATACAAAAATTAATGAGGTTTTTTTTCCTAGGGAAGTAACAATAATGATGGTTTTTTTTTTCGATGAACCACAATAGTGATCAGTAAATCACCTCTAAGTGCAAATACCGGTAGACGAAATATCAAAATTCGCCATAGGAGTGAGAAATATCCTTATTTTTAATTATCCCACAGAGTGGGAGGATATATGCCGTAACACTTATTCGAACCCTTAACCTGGTCACGGGTTGCATGTCTTACCAACTGAGCCAGTTGGAGAGAAACATGACTATGACTTGATGACAGTAATAATTGGCCAAACTACACTGAATCTCCATACAATTTATCCAAATTAAAAATATACGTTAACAAGCCATGCAAACCTAGTTTGGAAATTAACATGAAAATAGTCCAGCTATCTGTTACATACCTAACTGATAAGATTATTGGGTTAACTTTTTTTTTTTGGTAAATAGATTATTGGGTTAACCAATACACTTGTCATTATCAATTTTGCATGTCCTATAAATGGGGAATAAAAAAGCCTAATACTGAAACATCTGTATCAAGAATATGAAAGATTTTGTAGCCAAAAGCTTTTTTTTTATCAGTATTATTATGGGGGTCTGAGTGAGCCGTCCCTAACAAAGAGACCGGTTAAGCTGAAAGAAATTTGAAATACTGTGGATGAAATTACCCTCCACAATATTTTCAATTGTCTTTTGTCATTCCACCAAACAAGTGAAGCACATGCCGCGGCCTTGAGTTGCCCGCCGCCGCCGAACCGAACCTAAACCTAACCATAACACTGAGATCTACAGCTCATGGGATGAACCCTAGACCTAGGATCCTCCACTAAACCGAACGACGCCATCGGAGCTGCTCACCACTACCGCCGGAGCTGCTCGGGAGAGCTGGGAGAAGAAACCGAGAGGTAATTTTGGGTTTACCAAAAAAGACAAAGATCTTAGGCTAAATGGAACTTTATGATGTTATGTTCACGAGATGGATCTGTTGTCAAGGACCTCTCACACATTAACCTTATTATTATTTAAGTTCCAACAAATTCTATTTAACTCATACAGAATTTCAATCAAGAAAAAAAAGGTTGTCTAATCAGATTGAGCCTTTGAATATATAATAGATCATCTCATTTAGCATATCTTACCTTCAATTTATCTCTTTTTTGAACAACAACAACAATATAATTCATAAGCTTTTTTCAAAATTTTGAATTCCTGCCAAGCAAAAAATAGGTGTTTGGTCCCATGCAACAGATCCGATTAATGAACAAGACACTCATAGGATCCCTTTAAGGGGAGGTCCCAAATTATTTCATAAACCCGAAATCTCTCCCCCCCCTTCCTTGTTCTCTCTCGAGCAGTGGCACCAATTCGGTGTAGGTTTTAGGATTTAGTATGTTCATCCTATGGCTTGAACATCATAAGTTTTAGGGTTCGCGTTAGGTTTAGGATTAGGTCTAGGGTTCACCCCATGGCATGTAATTGTTAGATTTTAGGATTCCCTTTAGGTTTTAGGTTTAGTTTAGAGGGAGGTGGCATGCAAATAAAAATTTAAAGCATATTGAGGGGCATTTTTGTCCTCTGACCTTAGGCTTAAATGGATATCATGTTTTGGAATGTTCATTAAGTCTCTCAAAAAAAAAATTGCATCCCTTTAGAGCTAATAGAGTTGTTACGAATGAAAAAAAAAAAAAAACCGAAATGACTGATGAAAAAGAAGTCAAAATGACAAATCATAGACATATGAACTAGACCTCATCAATTAAAATTCTGCATTTCAATATTTTCACTAGAAAAATGATTGATGGCATTAACTTGGCACTGCCTATAATCACAGGAATGATACATCTCATAAAAAAACAAAAAAGTAAAAGAATTTTGGGTAGAAAATTATTGGTTTTTGCTGCCGGTCTCACATTTCTCACCCTTTTCTTTTTGCTAAACTAGTACTAGTACCTTGCAAGTTAATAAAGTTGGTAAGAAGAGAATATTTTTGGTTTGCTCCAACACCTCACTTCTTGATTTTATCTTGCACATAGCATTCTATGAATAAAATTAAAGTAAACGAGTTCAATACAATACTATATAACATTTCCTTTTTCTGCTTGTAATCGAATGTCATGCAAAGAGCACACCTTCAAACATAAAAGCTGTGACTTCAAAGGAAATAAACGTGAGTTAGGATAGGAAAAAACGTGTTAGACCCCCACATACGTGGCACTCATGCTTCAACGGCTGCCGTTCGATTGATCCGCGCGCGGTTGAACCACAAGACCCACTCCAGACTCAAAAGAAAGTACACAGTCTAGAGGAGCAGATCCTGCAATTCAACTGTGGGCCCACTGCAGGGCCCCAGCAATCAGAGCATGCTGATAGGCTCTGGGGGCAGTAGGTCCCACGGTTGTACGGTACGCGGGGTGTGCTGAGAATTTTTCTCTGTAAACGGCTCCTCTAGAACACACTAGCAAATCATGCCACATCTGCTTATGAACTGGACCCCATTGATTTTTTTTTTTATGGGCCTACAAACCTGCACTAGAGTGAAGTTGCTTACCTTAAATGGAAAAAAAAAACCCTAAAATTAAAAGAAAACACCCACAAATTAGCCTATATAATCTTCTACATGGCTTTGTCTTGCGCCTCGTCGGTCCATGCCTAAACCCTAACTAGCAAAATTCTCTGATTTATTGAAGAATCATTCTATTAGCCATATAATTCTCCAAACTATTCCAGCTGACACCTAATGAAAATCATGAGTTTTAGAGAGAGAGAGAGAGAGAAGGGGGGGTACTTGTTAACCAAGTTAATCAATCAGCTGGGAACCCAAGGAACCTGTTTATAATCTTAGCAACTGGCATGGCATCTCCAGGGTGGTAAGGGAGGAGAGACTTCAAATCCATGCTTTCGATGGTCTGCTGGAGCGTATGAGGGCGAGCACAGAAGAGGTGATTCCTCTCTGCCAGTTCTTCAGCGAGCTCGCTTTGATGGTTGTCCATCAGATCCTCGTTCACGACTACAATCAAAGGCTTACCCAATCGCAGTGTCTCGAATATGCTCCCCGACCCTGCACGAGAAACAATCTATCTCA
Organism: Chamaelirium japonicum; assembly: GCA_947650365.1. Lineage (NCBI taxonomy): Eukaryota > Viridiplantae > Streptophyta > Magnoliopsida > Liliales > Melanthiaceae > Chamaelirium > Chamaelirium japonicum. The sequence goes on from OX393557.1 coordinate 13,459,727, forward strand.
TAGTTAGATGATCTTCACATCATTAGATTATCATAGAAAGAAGAATACATATTGGTCCCTCAACTTTTTTTTTAACAATTTGGCCTTTATTTCCAATAATACTCATATAATTTGTGAATACTTAACTTATGCTTACTATACTCATAGGCATATAATTTGTGAGTACTTAATTTATGCCAACTAGGATAAGGGTATTTTTGGAATAAAAAGTTGACGGAGGGAGCTAATGCAGGCCGAGCATAGTTCAGTGTTCAAATTGTTCAAAAAGAGAAGTTGAGGGACTAATATGAAATGAGGTGTATAGTTTTTTTTTTTTTTGGAATGGAAATGTGGTGCATAATTAAGGGAGGTTTTTGTAATTTGCCCTTAGCATAAATATGGCGTAGCCGCGTACTTAAATGAATAATCGAACATTCATTTCCCTAGGTTGTATTAGTCTCTTGCTCAAATATAAAAAGAACATGAACAAACAATCAAAAGGAGTAACGCACAAACACATAAAATTTTCCAATTTATAGGGTAGCATTTTTTATTGTAGCTCGTTTTCTCCTCTTGAAACTCATAGCTCACTGTAACATTCCTCTCTCTCTCTCTCTCTCTCTCTCTCTCTCTATATATATATATATATATATATATATATATATATATATATATATATATATATATATATATAGAGAGAGAGAGAGAGAGAGAGAGAGGAATGCTTGGTGCGGTCTGCGGTCCGCAGCCGTCTGATGCACCCGCCGCGTGCGTCGGATGCAAAGTGGTGCATCGGACGGTTGCGGACCGCACCTAAGCATCTCTCTCTCTCTCTCTCTCTCTCTATATATATATATATATATATATATATATAGAGAGAGAGAGAGAGAGAAATGCTATAATGCGGCATGCGGTAAGTGCGGCACAGTACCGCAGCCGTCTGATGCACTGCTGCATGCATGTGATGCACGCGCTGCGTGCATCAGACGGCTGTGGTGCAGTGCCGCACGCACCGCATGCCGCAGCATAGCATGCCCCATATATATATATATATATATATATATATATATATATATATATATATATAGGCAATTCGGGTTATTTACAACCCTGCCATCGTCAACTTTGCGCAGAGACAAGTTAGTCGTCCGATCTAATGATGCATGAGTCGGATGCATCCCCATTTTCATAGCAGATCCCACGAATCCATTCGATCTACTCGTATGGATTAAAAAACTCTCTCCCTCTTCCCCACGATCTCTCTCTCTCTCTCCCACGATCTCTCTCTTCCTCAGGATCTCTCTTTCCGTTTCTCTCTCTCCCCCATGACCTCTCTCTTCCACACAATCTCCCTTTCTCTCTAAACAACTGTCGCAGTCCGTTAAGCCAACTGATAGTGATCGCGAAGGACAAAGAGAGAAGACGCACAAAGACGGCGGGGGGAGAGGAGGGAAGACGATGGGCAGACGGCGTCAAAGTTCATGCCGATTCCGGCGGCGATGAGCTAGAAGACTGAAAAGGCACTGGGACATCGCGAGGACGGGTCGGCGAGGAGACAGAAGGCAAGGGCGAGGTGGGCAACACCGGTGAGGACTTCAATCAACCACCCGCCGTTGCTCCCGCTTAGTCGCCCGCCTCTCGACCAGCCACCTGCACTCTCAGTCACCCAATGACCCGACCCATCACAGGCCGGAACAGGGGGAGGAAAAGGGATGGCTGGACGGGAACAGTAGAGGAGTTGGCCTCCATGCAGCGGAAGATGATGACGAGCATCTAGACGAGGGAGGCCTAGGCAGTGGTCTGGTTGACGAGGTTGCGGCTGCCAAGGTAGAGGTCATAGTAGGTGCGCACGATCTGGAGGCAGTCGCCGAGGGCGCAGTGCCAGACGGCCTCGACGATCTGGGCGAGGAGGCTGGCATCCAGGCCGACAGAGGGGTCGGCCTCACCGCCGAGGTAGGTGATCTTGGGGGAGCTGGCGGAGAGGGACTGCGGCGTGCGCCTCCTTGCGGACTCTGGAGGAGGTGATGGATGAGGAGGCCGGGGTGCGGCCACGCCAGCCGATCACGACTGCCGAGAGGAGGCTGAGGGGCCTGGAATTCCCAATTCATCGGGCCCTCGCGTCCCTGTTCCGCCGCTACCTCCAGACTGCCGCCGATGTCGTCTCCGCCCTCTGCGCCGTCGTTGACAACAACGCCTTCCTCCTCACAATGGAAGAACCCCTGCAAAAGCCGCCTGAAGCCGGAGCCGGAGGGGAGGGAGCCGAAGACGGAGATGGATCCTTTCTCCTCTCACCACGATAGATCCCCCTTTTCTCCCCCTCTTGCATGACTGCACTATTTTGGGGAAGAGAGATCTCGCCGGATCTCTCCAGATCTTATCGGATCTCTCCGACAGATCCGGCGAGAGCAGGAGCCAGCAGGAGGACTCATGCCGGAGCCACCCCACCCCGCCGGCAGCAATCCATGGATCGAAAGAGAGAGAGAAAGAGAGAGAACTCATGCGGCTCATGCCCCTCTCTTTCTCAAATGGGGGAAAATTTTCAACACATCCTGTGTACGCTAACCCTGCGGGGCCCACTGTAATTCAAGAGACATGGGGCAGTAGGCCTCAGAACATGGGGTTAGTGGCCCCTAACACTTTGCTCCCCTCAAGTTTAGCTAAAAAATCACCTAACCCCCCCTGTAGTTTATTTTGTTCAAAATCGCATCCTAAAAGTTTGAAATGTTAGCACAGTATCTCTTTTGTCAACTTATGCATAAGTAGCATCTTCGGCGAAGCGTTGCTCGACGTCGTCGTCGGCCAAGCAGTGACTACCAATGTTCCCTCCTCTTCACTATTGCCGGCAGATGGCAGTAAGGGCTCGCCGGTATCGGGCTTTTTTTTACAATGATTTTTTGAGATGGATAGCCAAGGGTTTGCAGTGCCCGTTACGCGGACTACTTCAAAGCCCATCTGCTGCTAAGGCTATTGGCCACTGTGGCCACCTTGGCCGCCGCACTGTGCATGGACTTCAAGAAGCAGAGCGGTGACGTTGCAGGGTCCCAAATGAAGTTTAGCCTTTATCAGTTAGTATGCATCAATTATGCTTACCCCCCTGAAGTTTAGCCTAAAATCACTTAACCCCCCTATAGTTTTAAAACTACATTTGCCCCCTTCAACTCAGTTTAACCTAAAATCTCTCTCTCTCTCTCTCTCTCTCTCGGGGGGGGGGTTCGCGCCGAAGGCGCCTGCTTCGTGTCAATCGACACGGGCCTGCACTAGTATATATATATATATATATATATATATATATATATATATATATATATATATATATATATATATATATATATATATATATATATATCTGAGGAATGGGATGCTGCCTATCAAAGCAGCGTTTTTTGCTGCTTTGATACATTGTTTGACCATCCTAGAAGTTTTGGAATTTGATGAAATTTGGTGAGGGTGTTGTCTAGGGTAAGATGATCATCCTCACAAATTTTCATCAAATTCCAAAACTTCTAAGAGGGTCAAATGGTCGAAGCAAAATTTGCAAAATCTGCAGTCACCGTTAAAATCTGCAGATTTTGCTTCGACCATTTGACCCTCTTAGAAGTTTTGGAATTTGATGAAAATTTGTGAGGATGATCATCTTACCCTAGACAACACCCTCACCAAATTTCATAAAATTCCAAAACTTCTAGGATGGTCAAACAATGTATCAAAGCAGCAAAAAACGCTGCTTTGATAGGCAGCATCCCATTCCTCTCTCTCTCTCTCTCTCTCTCTCTCTCTCTCTCTCTCTCTCTCTCTCTCTATATATATATATATATATATATATATATATATATATATATATATATATATATATATATATATTATTGAGTTTTTGTGTAAAGATGATCAACATATCATAGATAGCACCTCTACAAAAAATCAGCACATTCTAAAACTTGTAGGAGCATCAAATGTACTATTCAAGTCAACGGTTGAAATTGATGGCCGAAAAAACTTATAACATTTGATGGCCCTAACGGTTTTATAATCTATTAAAATTTTGAGGGTATGTTATCTATGGTGTGTTGATCATCCTCACAAAAACTCATCAAATTCTGAGACCCGAATCCAATGATGAGGACGATGGGTCAAAGTATGGATCAAAAAATGATGGGACATCCAATCCATATATATATATATATATATATATATATATATATATATATAGAGAGAGAGAGAGAGGGCTGTTACAGTGAGCTATGGGCTGCTGGGGGGGAAAGTGAGCTACGGGTATTTTGACCCCCCAAGAAGTTATGGAATTTGATGAAATTTGGTGAGGTTGTTGCCTATGATAAGATGATCATCCTCACCAATTTTCATCAAATTCCAAAACTTCTAGGGGGGTCAAATGGTCGAAGCAATTTTAACGGTGACTGCGGACGGCAGAAATTGCTTCGACCATTTGACCCCCCTAGAAGTTATGGAATTTGATGAAAATGGGTGAGGATCATCTTATCCTAGGCAACAACCTCACCAAATTTCATCAAATTCTATAACTTCTTGGGGGGTCAAAATACCCGCAGCTCACTTTCCCCCCCGGTAGCCCACAACTCACTGTAACATATATATATATATAGAGGAATGATAAAATGCGGTGTACGGTGCGTGCAGCGTCACATCGCAGTCGCCTGATGCATCGCACGCACCGCAACGGTGCATCAGGCGGCTGCGGTGCGATGCCGCACGCACCGCGCGTCGCATCCTAACACGCCTATATATATATATATATATATATATATATATATATATATATATATATATATATATATATATATATATATATATATATATATATATATATATATATATATATATATATATATGGAATGCTATAATGCGGCATGCGGTACGTGCGGTACCGCATCGCAGCCGTCTAATGCACGCATTGCATGCATCGCATGCACGCAGCGGTGCATCAAACGGCTGCGGTGAGGTGTCGCACTTACTGCATGCCGCATTATAGCATTTCTCTTTCTCTCTCTCTATATATATATATATACATATATAGAGAGAGAGAGGCGTGTTAGGCTGCGGCGTGCGGCGTCGCACCGCAGCTGTCCGATGCACCACTGCGGGGCGTACGATGCACACAGCAGTGCATCAGACGGCTACGGTGCGACACCGCACGCCGCATTTTAACATCTCTCTCTCTCTCTCTCTCTCTATATATATATATATATATATATATATATATATATATATATATATATATATATATATATATAGGGGCATGCTATAATGCGGCATGCGATAAGTGCGGCATCGCATAGTAGCCGTCTGATGCACCGCTGCGTGCATCGCATGCATGCAACGCGTGCATCAGACGGCTGCGGTGCAGTGCCGCACGTACCGCATGCCGCACTATAGCATGCCCCTATATATATATATATATATATATATATATATATATATATATATATATATATATAGAGAGAGAGAGAGAGAGAGAGAGAGAGTGCAAATACAGTGCAGCCGCTTATCGTGAGGCTAACGTGCGACACCCCCTTAGGGGGTTTTTTTTTTAAAAAAAATTTTGGAGATTGATCACCTTCCCTTTTATAGCACACAAAAAATTTCAGCTCATTCCTAGGCCTATAGGCCATTCAATTGTGATACATTGCGTCCACTTAACGTGCGGCCACCACCCTTCGGGGTTTTTTTTTTTTTTTGAGGTTGATCACCTACCCTTTGATAGCACACATAAAAAATTTCAGCTCATTCCAAGACCTATAGGCTATTCAAATTTGCTCGGTTTTTATCAGTCGTTCATTTTCACCATCAATTTGATGAACACATTTGAATGGCCTATAGATCGTGGGAATGAGCTGAAATTTTTTGTATGTGCTATCAAAGGGGAGGTGATCAATCCCAAAAAAAAAGTTCAAAAAAAACCCCTAAGGGGGTGCCGCACGATAAGCGGCCGCCGACCGCACAGTATCAGCACCCTATATATATATATATATATATATATATATATATATATATATATATATATATATATATATATATATATATATATATGGGCATGGTATAATGCGGCATGCGGTACGTGCGGCACTGTACCGCAACCGTCTGATGCAAGTGCTGCGTGCATCGCATACCGCTGCGTGCATCAAACGACTGTGGTACAGTGCCGCACTTACCGCATACCGCATTATAGCATGCCCCTATATATATATATATATATATATATATATATATATATATATATATATATATATATATATATATATATATATATATAGAGAGAGAGAGAGAGAGAGAGAGAGAGAGAGGAATGTTACAATGAGCTATGAGCTACAAAAGAAGAAAATGAGTTGCGGTCATTTTGACCACCCTAGAAGTTTTGGAATTTCATGAAAATTGGTGGGTGTGTTGTCTAGGGTAACATGATCATCCTCACCAATTTTCAAGGAATTCCAAAACTTCTAGGGTCATCAAATGTTAGAAGCAAAATTAACGCTACTGCGGACGATAGATAAAGCTTTTACTGTTTGATGACCATAGAAATTTTGGAATTCTTTGAAAATTGGTGAGGATGATCATGCTACCCTAAACAACACACCCACCAATTTTTACGAAATTCCAAAACTTCTAGAGTGGTCAAAATTATCGCAGCTCATTTTCTCCTTCCGTAACTGAGTAGCTCACAGCTCACTATAACATTCCTCTCTCTCTCTCTCTCTCTCTCTCTCTCTCTCTCTCTCTCTCTCTCTCTCTCTCTCTCTCTCACACACACACACACACACACACACAAGAGCATCCCGTGTGCGATGGTCTCCAGGGATTCAACCGTATCAAAGAATCAACTACTTCGGAAAAGCATTATGAATTCAAAACAATTACGATTGGATGCAGTCATCTAATCATATCACTCAAAGCACTATACACCACCAAGGCCAGTGTTGAATTGCATGAGGGCCCCAGTTTTTAGGTGCAGTGCTTAAAGCCAGGGGCGGACCTACATTGGGCCTAGGGGGGGCTGAAGCCCCTCCTCAATTTGGGAAAAAACAAGGTAAGTTACACTTACCCCCTTGAAGTTTAGCTCAAAAACACTTAACCCCTGTATAGTTTATTTTGTTCCAAATCACTCCCTAAAGTTTGAAATGTTAGCACAATACACCTTTTGTCAACTACTTGATTTCCTCATTTGGTAATTTTTATCTGATCGAAGCTGAATTGAAGTGGGGCAAAATGTTGTTTTTTAACGATATGGGGGATAAATGTTTTTGAGCTAAACTTCAGGAGGGGGAAGCAAAGTGTAATTTATCTAAAAAACAATTCTAACCCGCCATCGCCGCCCGTATTGGTGACCCACGGCCGGCCTCACCGTTTGCCGGCCACCGACGCCCACCTCCGGCCAATACCCTCCGTCGTCTGCCACCTCCCGCGCACGTGACATCCCCGTAGAGTTCATCCCATGGCCCTTAGTGAATAAGAATCAAGTGGAAACTGGGGCCTATTTATAGGTTTTTGAGGGTATGTATGAAATCCCCCTCCCCCCGCCAAAAAAAAAAGGATCTGGTCTATTATTTACAACCCGTGAACTCCGATTGAGTCGGCCAATTATAGTTTCAAATTTTCGATGGAGTTCGAGAATCGAAATGCTCCTCCGCTAGAGGCAAAATCATAATAGGCCTTTTGCTACGCGATCGAAGGAATGGTAGGTACGTTATCACGCCGCCTGCCGAAGCCTTCGACAATGAGGCAGCGACTATAGTTACTTTTTAATAATTATGCCCCCCCTGAGGAAAAATCCTGGGTCCGCCACTGCTTAAAGCTTTGGTTATATGATGGGATCTGGCATATGATTGGATAAGTCTTGCTCAACTCCATTTCCAATATTTGAATATGATGAGTGCAACTCTTCCTATTCAATCATCAGTCGTACTTTATGAAGGGAAACTTTTAGAGTCCAGATATTTTGTGAAGTTTTCCTGAATGGTGTTGCAAACATAAAATATTGGCTAAAATACATATTTGTAAAAGTAGAAGACACAAACAGATAAATGAAAATGGACTGAACCATATGAGTAACAGTAGTTATGAGTGAGGATAACTTTTTGGGTAAATTACAAAAACCACCCCTGAACTATACACCTCATTTCATATTAGTCCCTCAACTTTTATTTTGAACAATTTGATCCCTGAACTATGCTCCATCTGCATTTAGCCCCCTCCATCAACTTTTATTCAGAAAATACCTTTGTCCTAGTAAGCATAGGTTAAATATTTTAAAACAATTTTGAGTCTCATTGGAAATTGATAAGAATATTTTCGGCACAAAAAGTTGATGAAGGGGGCTATATGCAGGAGCATAGTTTAGGGATCAAATTGTTCAAATAAAAAGGTGAGGGACCAATATGAATTGAGGTATGTAATTCAGGGGAGGTTTCTGTAATTTGCCCTAACTTTTTCTTGTCTTAAAAGACATCTGGTGAGTGTGATTATTCATAAATAAAGCCGGTAAAAATAAATAATAGAAATAGGTTTGCTGACAACAAGGATAGAAATTCTCACAAGTAGCAATAATCACATAATTCACATTACCTGCATGACTGATGATTAGAGATGCAGCTCTCAGATGGTCAGCGATGCTCGGTGAGAAAGTGAAGTAATCTACAGCCAGAGAACTATCTTCCCCTGAACACTGTATGGTGGAGCATGTAAGACCAGCTATTTTGCTTTCTTTATCATAATAACAAAAGAAAGCGATCAATAGCCCTCTGAATATGGTAGAAAACAGGGAAAGCATAAGAAATAGAGAACTATGTTGCTCATATGGTTTGTCAAAGAGAAAACCGATGTTCTGTAAATAGAGCATTCAGTAAATTACGTGAAAAGAAATATTCAACAAACACTTTCGCTCCACAAAATAAGGGTGAAGTAATGTTAAAGATGAAGAACTGACAAAAATTTTAAGTGGACCTAAAAATCTAAAATCTATAATGCATCAAAAATAAAGAAGGATGAAGAGTCTCGGAAGCCCAAAGGAGATCACTTCATGAAGAAAGGTTGTAATGCGTCTGTAATGATTGCTGGTGTAGAAAAGCTCTAAGCTTACTAACTTACATGGCTCTAGAATTTTTGACGCAAATCAAGCCGCAAGATGAAGTGGCTTCCTAGATTTGCTAGAACTCCTAGTATGATTAGGTTTCTTAATTCAAATAGGATTCCTATTTCAAAAAGGACTCCTTATTAGAACAGGATTCCTACTCAAAATAAACTACTACTTAATTTGTATAGTCAACTGGATGAGATCCAGGGTAAAATATTATACTGTAACGGATATAGATGATCAAATACCTACTATGGAAATACGAAGAAACCCAAATTCTGTGATGCTCATTAAACAAGTAGTCAGAAAGTACAAGTGCCAACCTATCGTTGCTTATGTTGATGAAGCAAACGCTCTTTGTACTAGAATTTATATGGGTGAAAAAAAAATGGCAACTTCAATTGAACATAGGATTACAAAGAATTTCATGTACAATGTCTGGTAGAAAATTGAATTTGCACATCTACTTGAATCCACATCCATATAAAGTTGTATTAAAGGAGAGGTGATTGTAGCCGTGATTAAGTAGTGCTCAATTAGTTTTAAACTTGACATGCATGAAGGATTCCTTTTAGTGTGATACCATACCAGTGGAAGATATTCATGTCTTATTCAAGCGACAATGGTTGTATGACGCCTCCGAGGCGTGGATTATATAGAGAAAACAAACACATCATGTTCAAGGGCTAAAATTTGCATGTGAAACATGAGCTAGAGAAGGATCAAAGAAGAAAGCTGAACCAAGTAAAGGATTCTATGTTCCTTCTTTTATGTCTGCCCAAGGCCTAAAGTAAATCAGAAAGCGTCTTCACAAATAAGTTCTACAAAAATGAGTCTAGCCACCATGTCCAATCATTTGCAAGAGGATATTATAAACGAGACATTATCTCAAATGAAATCATCTCTCCAATGCTTGAAGAGTGCAAGCTCACAGACAATCAATCCGAGTGTTGGAGACAATACGGAGGTTTCAAACGTTGAATATCGAGAACTCATCCACACGTCGAAGGATACTGAAAGAATAGCTCCAAGATGACTTGGAAGAGGAATTAGTGCAGATGAGATGAGCAGATTCAAATTATTGCACCTATGAAAGAGCATAAAGTGAAAGTTAATGTGGAATTTGGACTTCTCAAGGATGCGGCAATGATCAATTTTATTTTTGGAGCCTATAGTTACACCATCTCTTCGTCCATTCATTCATTGCCACTTATATGTGGGGCATCCCCATGCCAACGATCGTCGTGATACACCTTCTCAGTTCTAGATATATCAAAGCATGTGTGTTCTTGTGCATGTCCTCTAGATGATCGTGCTTGAGCACACTCCAACTCAAAATTTGTGTGCATCCCCGCAATAAGTAACTATGTTATGCAAACTTGTACCCCTACGTATTGTTACCAGATTCCCTATTTTAAGTGTATTTTCTTGTTTGTTTAGCACCTTGTATGGGATCCGGGAGATGGTTTCGGTATGACTAGGCAACCTCGTGCAATCAATGTATTTTCTTGTTTGTGTTAGCACCTTGTATGGGATCCAGGAGATGGTTTTGGTATGACTAGGCAACCTCGTGCAATCAATGATTACGTTGAGAAAACTTGTAAGTCTGTGAATGATTACCACATTCCTGACTTAAGTGTGTGTTTCCTCAATCGTGTCCACACCTTGTATGGGATCCAAGAGATGTTTTTGGTATGACTTATTTCGTCCTGGGACTTCATCACAATGCATATGTCCTACAGTTGGACCATGATCAAAGTGTTTGGACCAATCCATTTGAACTCGAGACGAGTTTACGGCGTTACGCGCAACAAAAGCGAATGATGCAAATCAAGGCGCAAGATGAGCTCATGAGATATGTTTCCTAAATTTTCTAGTATTCCTACTTTGATTAGAATTTCAAATTTAAATTGCATTCCTAATTCAAAAAGGGTCTCTTGTTAGACTAGGATTGATACCCCAAATAGAACCTACTTTAAAAAATATATATTATGAGTCAAGATTCCTATTTCCAATGTAGGATTCCTTTGATGAGCTGGGATTTTAAATGAGACACGATTCATAGAAATAAATGATCCCTCGATAAAGTCATTAAGTTTACTATGGGTTTTAGTTTTAGTTTTATTTTAGTTTCTAATTTTTTGTTATAGCTTTCATACCTCTTTTTCTAGTCGTTTATGAAGTGAGGAGTCTTTTTTTAAGTTAGAACATTCTTAAAAAAACCTCATTCAGTGGTCTATTGGTCAAGAAAGTTTCAAGTCCATTATGATCAGTTTTGGGCTAGTTTGAGAGTTTATATATACACACATGTTAGGGAGTTCCAAATTATAGTTGAATAACGAATAAAATTTCAGAGATCTCCCTTCTTTTTTTCAAAGAAAGTGACTATTTCTTGGCAATTTCCTTAGTGTGATGTATTTGGATTTTTTTTGTGTGGTCCCTCAAAGTTTCTTCATGTGATGCCTTGGGAAGACTAAGGTGTGACTCCATAGCTTGTCAATTATTTTAGTATTATTTTATTTGTTATTTTTTTCAAAAAGTTACAATTATAACATAACTTAAAAACCTTCTAACTTATAATTCATGGAATTTCATGTTCCCACTAGATTTCACCAAAAGCCTCCATCAGCCATCCAATACCTAGAAATTATGAATTTTTAAGACAATAAGTAATTAATCATCCAGTTTCCCCCATATATCATCGTGTGATCACAAAGCACGTCTAGACCAACATCTCCACCACTACTAGATTTCATCCCATCCTTTTTAATCACTTTCACCTGCCTTCACTGTACAAAATCAGATCATACTTAGATCTGATTTATGTTTTGCATAACTGAAATCAACCCCAAATCATTTCAAAACCGTAATTCCCAAAGCACCGGTCTCCTACATCGACGTGGTATCAGAGGTAGTTTCTGTCGCATCAAATCTTTGCCTCGGTAGTTCCTCTTTCTAACTAAGTTTATCTCAATCAAGGGGCACCTCAATCTCAGGGGGATCATCCTCCTTATTTTGGTGATCCAGGTTCCATTTCATCCATTACAATCATGTAATCCCTTTTTCTTTGCCACTAACAAAGCATTCTTCTAGTCACATAGGCTTAGATCTTCTTCAAGTGGAAATAACGTTCAAATGTTTCTCCTATAAAATTACTGATCCATTTTAGCATCATCATGATATTACAATCCGTGCTCAGTTTAAATGCCATTATGTTCATATCATTGGTCTCGACGGTGGCCATATTTTTTTTGGTGATCTCGAGCATCTTTGTGTGCTTGTGTCTGCCGGTATTTGCAGAATTCGTTGTACAATCCAGCCTAGGGCAAGCACAGGCCCACGAAGTTATACTTAAACTATTATGCTTGAATTTTCTTTGCAATGTCTTTAGGCTTTGGTTTTATTTTCACTATGCTCTTTTTGGTAGGAAAATTGAGGTCTATATATTTCCATTTCATTTCATTTGCATGCAAGGCTCCACCCATTTTTGGTTGTGCCATTTAGCACATATATATAAGGACCCCGCCATTCCTAGAAAAAGAAAAGAAAGAAAGAAAGTAAGAGAACATCTGGTGATAAGGGAGCGGTGGATCCAAAAAAGAGTAGCTGCACTGATGCAAAGTGGCTTAAGAGACTTTAAACCTATGCTATCAAAGTCGAGACTAGTCGGCGACTAGTCCCCGACTAGTCCCCAAGCGGCATTTTGCCGACCGATTAATTCCGATTCTGTTATTGCTGGGCTGAATCCCGACTAGTCCCCGACTAGCCCGTTCTGCAAACAATTTTTTGTTGAAAGGAGTCTTTGCAAGCAATTTTGTTTGGATTTTTTTACATTGGCTCAAAGTCTTGAGTCACAAGACTCACAACTATGGCTCTTCCCTGTAATCATCTGTTGAGCACCTGTGAATCTCAGATAAAAACATAGACAAATAATTAGTTTATTTGTTGATATCCATATAACCCTATAATCAAAATTGGGGTTGTTCACAGATTAAACATCATCAAACAAATATTGTGACGAATTCTTAGTTCTGAGTCTTCTGACATGGGAATGAAGCCAATACAACTGTGTTCTGTTAGACTGTACTTATGTATTTATACCCATGCTGTGAAGTGTGAAGGTATGTATTGTTATTAACCGACTAATATCATATACTTATTGACATTTATGCTAGTTCATATATCATATATGTTTAGGGAGGAGGGGAGGGGTTAGAATAAGTTTTGGCCGACTAGTCCCAAATTAGTCCCGACTAGTCCTAGTCGGCCCTTGGCCAACTAGGGCCGACTACCGACTTTGACTGCATAGCTTTAAATAGGATGTCAAAGATGAAATTAACAAAATTTGAAGTGCGCTAGGGATTTTTTCTTGGAAATAACTGCATATGCATTGCAAAACAAACCTCAAATATTTCTATGATCAACATTTGAGGTCGGATGGGTCCTTAATGATGCAAAGTCCTTGCTAGGAAATATTCATTCTCCCAAAAAAGATAGAATCTTCGACTGCCAAATGGTATTGCCCACATAAATGGATCAGCATTCAGGGACTACTCTCCACAAGATTGACAAGGTACAAATAATAGCAAATTCTTCAGACAACTAGGAAATAGACATTACTAACCACAAGTCTTTGTGCATCTGTTTACTAATATGGCTAACAAAATCTTCACAGTACTAGGAAAGAGATATTTCGGCAGCCACTGCAAAAAGAAAATCTTACAATAAACTGAAATCAAAGATATTTTGCAATGTATGTATTTATTTTTAACATCCCTTAACATTCCAGAGATATTGTGACAATCCTGCCAACGAGTAACTAGCGTTGACAATTTATTAAAAGCATTTCTCAAACAATGTTCTTTTGATTCTTTGTGAATTAGCATAACATGAAAAATTAAGGTTTACTTTTCAAATTCAATTATGTCCATTATCTCTAAGTTTGGTGGTATTTGCAAGCTATATTCCTAAAAGAGTATATCTAATATATTTGAACGTGGTTTGCAGCCATACATGAAGCTAAAGGGTAAAAAGTAAAAAATGTTTGGCACAAATATAACCATACGCAACAAGCATTATTTGCAATCAGAAGGATACAAACATAAACCTAAAACAAATGCAAAATGTAAATAAGCATGAGCGTGAGTGGGTCACTATTCCTCCAGTTTTGAATAAAAGATGCCAAAACTTATGGATAACCAAACAGGTACCATCTTAGATCTTTGCATGATGGAATTGTCTCATCCTCTTCTTTACATAGAATTTGCAGATGTAATGACATATAGCATTTCATTCATAGTAACATGGTTCATCCATAGTGAATAAAAATTTCGAGTTGTAAAATAACATTAAAGAAAAACGCATACTCCTATTAGATTCTATATCTTGAAGTCTATTACCAGGCAAGTTAGCATCAAAATAGATCATGAGTTAATAATAATTAGAAAATTGAAACCTTAGTAGGAATATATGATCCACGACCCATTTGAATAAGGAGATCACTGTAACCCTTTTTAAACAGCTCTTCTTTTACTTGAAGAGAGTCTACTGCCTTCACAAGACTGTCAAAGCAAGTGGTCCCAACTGTTACGAATACTGTTTTCTTTGATCTTTCAGCATCAACAGCTCCACCCATTTCTCCTGAAGAGAGTATTGGTTCTACAGGTTGATCTGAGTACAAGAACACGAACTATTACAGAACATGTAATGAAGTAATATATAATATAAAATAAAGACATGGCATATTATTATAAAATGTAAGGGAGTGATTCATAGACTCTACCTTCCCAAAGTGACTAATTAGATATTATATTGAGGATGTTCTATTATATTTGTCATTTACAAGGTACGCCTTGCTTTTTAGTAGGAACAAGAAATACATTGCAGAAACTAGTTGTAACCTATGGAAATTAATTATACATAAAAAATGAATACCTTGTAATTGTTTACGTGTTAAGATAATTTGAAAAGGCAAGGGGGAAATGAATCATCAAATTATTGGCAGAAAAGAAAACATAGAGAATGTAACAAAGACCAATTTAAGGAATTAACTCCACATATGCCAAAAAAAATATGTTGTTTGACAAAGAAGAGGGTTCGTTTGGTTTATATCAATCCTTTTTATGTTATTTCAGCTTAAGTGTCCTAAGGTCTAGGATTATGTATAGGATTGGTTTTGCTCTAGCATAAGAGTTGAGTTTACATGAAAAACACAATTAATGATTGCTAGAAATCAATAATAAATTAATAAATGGCACCTCGAACTACGCTTTGGACTCATCTTTGGAATTTTCTTTACCTTCTTTCAAGGGCTTTTCTTCGTGTCTTTAACTCTTGATTGGAGTTCATTAAAAGGGAATTCCAAGGTAGACAAAGGAATTTTCTCTGTAGATCATCTCTAGAGGGAATTCCAGTGGTCGATTAGAGTTCGCCTCTCCAGAATAGTATAAAGAAATGCTTGTGGAATGGTATGAATAGGACTCCAACGAGGAAGCTAAAGAAAATTCTAAATATGGTGTTCCATAAGAGGAGTCTGACGATCCCATAAAGATGCCTGAAGAAAAGTGATGCACGCGAGTTTCTAAAACATGAAAGTGCAGATTTTAAGCAATGAAAGTTCAATTTCAGCATTATGTATTCTTCTTTCAACAATGACAAAGGGAGTTATTCTCCACCAAAAGAACACTCACACAAGCTTACTGCAACAAAGACCAACAACTAAAATTAGAACAAGTAATTTCTGATTTTATAGATAAGATTCAGCAATGAAACACTAGACAATATCACAAATAGATGGCAATAGTATCAAGCAAAATATGGATCTAAGCAAGACACAACCTAACCGATGAGATTCTTCAAAAGTTAATATTGTTGTAAGCCCAATTAAAGTCAGCAATTAGGCCAAAGTAGAAGTTACCACATGAAAATATGGAGGGACGATTCAAACCCTCGGTCAATGTCGGCCGCTAACAAGAACTTTGTTGTTGCAGATGAAAAGGTAGAGAAGTAGGTGTGGTCTGGAAGAAAAGGA
Organism: Chamaelirium japonicum; assembly: GCA_947650365.1. NCBI lineage: Eukaryota > Viridiplantae > Streptophyta > Magnoliopsida > Liliales > Melanthiaceae > Chamaelirium > Chamaelirium japonicum. The sequence goes on from OX393557.1 coordinate 13,475,833, forward strand.
TGACGAAGACGGGATGAGTCGATCATTGGAGAAGAAAGAACTTCGCGTTGATCTCTCACGAAGTCGTAGACGAAGGAGTGATGGCGAAGAAGAAGCTTGTGAATAGAAGAGGAGGCAAAGAATCAAGATGATACGTCGTCGAAGACTCCCAAACAAGCAAACACACTTCTTCCAAAATAGGGTTTTAATTCATCATTCCTCGATCATCCCTTGAGCAGAATATTCAATCAATATATAAGGAAGAGGATTTTAGGGTTACATGGGAAGTCATTGGATCAACCAAGATGGGCGATTGGATGGTAGAAACAAATAAGGAAACAAAACAAATAAAGAAAGAAGGAAGAAAAAATGAGGGGAGTGAGAGGACATGCAAGAGGACGGAAGGCAGTCACAGCACACGTCCCGAGACGTGTTGCACGTCTGTACCACCAGCGGGATAAGAGAGAGGAACGTGAGGGGCCAACAGTCTTAAGATTTTGATTCCCTCTTGGGCTTCTTTTGGGGATCTTTTTAATATCATCCGTTGAGATAATGTCTCCACTCAAAATCTTACGGTATTTGACTAAACATAGAAATGAGTCAGTTCTCCATCAGTGGCTCGAACCGGATGCAACCTTGGTTGGCTCGCACCTACCCAAACCAGAAATAAAAGCATTAATATCTCAAGATCCACAAGTCGGATCGATAGACAATAAAAGGCAAAGTTTAACATAATTATAAGAGTTATTTAATGGTGCAGACAGATTGTCAATCGGCCTCCTGGATCTTTGTAGGGAATCAAAATAAGTCATTAGTTGTAACAAATCTGCACGTAGGGGCTCATCTACATCAGAAAGCTCATGACGAACCCAAAGATACACCCAAGAAATAGCTTAAACTTGATCCTGAGAAGATGAGATAGTGTTGGACACTCATAATCTTTACAATCCACAAAAATGAGAAGACGAAATTACAAAGCACTACAAGGAACCACAAGGCTCTGCATTCCATGGATAATGATTTACATGGTCCATAAGGAAAGTTTCTTTTCAAACCTATAGAATATGGGAATCCAGTCCTAAAAAATCTGGTTTTTAGGAGAAAATCTTTTGTCAAATAAAGACAATAAGAAGTACGAGATGAAAATTTCACGTTACACCCAATAAAGGAGCCCTTTCACTCAAAAGAAGTCTTATCACTCAAAAGTTGGTACTCAACTATAAACCCTGCAATGAATATTTGTGGTAATTAATTTTTAGGCTTCTTCTCCTCTAAAGTTGCCAGCTCCAAATTCTTCAAGTATTACTCCTGGCCATCCATTGATGCCAAAGAAATTTTTTACTTTGAGGGCACAAAAGCCAGAGGTGAGCGACTGGGAATGAATCCAGGGGTAACTAGGGCCATGATTCTTGGGAGAAGTAATGTTATTTAAATCTATGTTGTAAAAGTGATAAACACAAAGAAAATGATGTAATTTCTCTAACGTTTCAACTTATACGGGTAACTAACAGCAAATTCAGTGCAGATTTGGCAAGTAAAAGCAGGTAATTTTATCAAAGAGTTTCAGGGCAGCACACACGATAACTACACTGCTGATAACTACATGTCTATACTTCTTCAGTAAATCACTTTTGTGACTTAAATCACAATCACTGGTTTGGATTTCAGTTTTTGAGAGAATTTGATTCAATATCTCGACTTATGGCATTAAGTCCCAATTACAAGCATATATTAAAGCAATATCAAGTCAAATACACAACCAACAAGAAGTATCCAAAGTTCCAAACTAAGAACACCACCACAATCTCAAGAAATTCCAATGCCTTTAGACCATTAATACATGAGAACATGAATAAGGGTAATCCATAATTTTCCAGGTTTAAGCATCACATGTTAAATGAGAAATCAAATCGGAAAAACCCGATGAATCTGACAATACCTACAAATATAAACCATCAACGATTATGGTGGAAAATGCTCATACATGGAGGATATATTGCAATACAAAGTCAAGTATCCAACAAACAAATAACAAGAGGTGGTGAAGAGAACTTATAGAAGAAGGAATAGAAGGGAAAGAGAAGCCAGAATAGAATTTAGAGGGAAAGGAGGTACCAGGACCTTACTGCCACCAAAAGTTGCAAATCTGATCCAGGAGAAGTGGAGGAGGAATATGAGATGGGCCCAAGGGAAGACTTTATACTAAACAAGAATTTTCCGACCAACTATCAACCATGACATAATCTATAAATGTCCCAGACTAGTTACACTGTGAATTCTTTTTTTCCTTCTGTTTTTTTATTTTTTAATGGTGTTGGGTATTTAAGTTATCATATGATATGCACATGATCATAAGTATGGGCATCCCCTATATCGCAGTTAAAAATATCATGAAATCATATAACTAAATGCCCAAATTGTATTTTGAAAGAAACTTCTAAGAGCAAGTAGCATGCCCTACACACTAGTTATTTGTTTCCATAAAATGTTTAAAAATATGGACCATAGTTCAGTCTACTGCATGTGATTTATCACAAACTTCTCTCACCCATAAAACTCTAGATTCTTCTTTTATGTGCTCCCAATGTTATATGGTTCAGAATGTTGGCCAAAGAAAGCTCAAGCTCATAAGATGGGCGTGGTAGAGATGAGGATGCTGAGGTGGATGGGTGGAAAAACTAAGAGGGATAGAGTGAGGAATTAGTGTATTAGAGAAAGTGTTGGAATGGCACCAACTAAGGACAAGATAAATGATTAAGATGGTTTGACCATGCACAATATAGAGTAGAGGCGACCCCGATAAGGGGAGGGTCCCAGATTAGTGTGGAAGGTCCAAGGAGGGGGGAAGACCTAGAATAACATTGATGGAGTTGTTAAAAAAGACATGGAAAAAACTTTCATTGACAACAAATATAGTGTAGGGAACCCTCTCCTTATCGGGGTCCCCTCTACAAAGATATGGAACTTGGGGAAGAGCGAGAAGATCTTAAGAACTTATCGGTTGAATAGAAAGTCGAGGCTTGTGCTAGGACACAATGTCCTCAAAGCAAGAACGTCATAGCTCCAGTGATCCTCCGAAGGTGCTTCCGGCCTCCTTGGCGTATACTCCCCAAGATACAACGACAAGCCTTCCTTTCTAGTACGAGGAAGAAGGCCTTGGGACACTTAGGCAGTACTCGGGTACTCCAAACAGCAGCAGAACGGAGGAGAAGTGGAAGAGAGTACAAAATCAAAAGCTCTTGGCTTGTGCTTCAGGCTTCCCTAGACCCTCTCTTACATAGAAGTCCTCAGCCATAATGTTCCCCTGCTTACACCCCATTGTATGTTTCAACGGTTCCCGCACTGAAGAGCATTCATTACTCTGTCGGGTGTAACGGTTGCATGCGTCCGGATAGAAGTACAGGTTCAACAAACCGAGCCCAGCCCTGGGTAACATGAAACGGTAGTAATAACTCTCCATTAAAATAGTAAAACTTAATTAAAAAGAAGGCCTGAATCCTATTCGCGTCAACGCGGCTCGCTAGCCGTGACCTCGGTCTCGGCCCTAGCCTGAGCCCGTGCTTATGCTCAGCCTGCCCAACCCGGTGTGCGCGTGTGTTGGGCCTATAAGGCCCTAAGGAAGGGGTTCTATTAGATACGCAATAATAGTTCTCCCCTCAAGCAATATGGGACTAAACACAAAACCCGGTTTTCATTCTCATTAACATAACCACGTTTTGCAACACTCCCCCACAAGAATGAAAATATCGAAAACTAAATCAAGAGAAGTCTGGAGTACCTATGAGAGGTATGTATTGGCAAAACGGTGTCTTTCGACTTGAACCTTTGCTTAGTGTAGATCTACAGGATTTACAAGCTAGCTAGTGAAATTAGTCTTGAACTATTCAGCTTTAACATAAACATAGTCAACAGATCTCACCCATACCCTCAATCTAAATATAGTCTTCATGATTCTTATCTTGGTTGTGCTCAGACCCTGAAATCGCCATCCACAGGCTAAATATCGGCCATGAGCAATTCCCAGTTTTAACGAGTGCTCTAGAGAATTAGCCCCAATTCTAATAAAAGTGGCCACACTTCTACACTCGTAAATGTACCATCGATCAAGAGTGGTATGCACTTATACACCCTACTGGATAACCAACTATAGACGGTATTAAGAGTCGCAAACTCAACCTCACAACAATAAAAATAGTGCTATTGCATCATAGGAAGGCAAAATTAATTTGTAGCACCTCACACGTCTCTCGGATAGTCTATTGTCCCATTGAAACTAGTTCTTGGGATCTCCAGTCGTGTAGGTTAGGTTTAGGGCTATCAACGAGCCGGGATAGTGTGCCTATGTAAACCCGGGCCTAGCCCTTACATATACAAGCGAGCCCGGACTCAGGCTTGGTCCCTTAAAGGCCTAAAAACCTCAAGTTCTAGCACTGCCCTTAGAGGCCCCGGGCCGGGCTCGAGCCTATATAGATAGCAGTGCAGCACTACTTGAGAGGGCACTTGTTCCTGACATCCTATAGATCGTGATGTCCATATAGTGGAGGGCGATGGAGGAACTCTTCATCGTGATGGCCTAATGCTGCTCCTCGTGTAGTCCATGTACCGCAATCGACTGACTAGCTTTGGGTGAAGGACGTCGCCGCTGCAAACGATGATCAGGTGGTCAGCAAGCGTCTCTTGTCGTGGTCCACATGGGCGAGGATGCATATTGACAGGTCTATTATGCCAGAGATCCACATACTAAAGCCAGATCCACAGTCCTAATCCTAGTTTTCTGGCTTTACCCAAGCCTATCGGACTCTTCATTAAAATATTAAAACTCAATTAAAAAGAAGCCTAAAGCCAGAAGTCCATTCACATCCACGCAACTCGCAAGCCACGACCTTGGCCCGTCTCATCTCGGCGTGCTCACGCGAGTGTGGTGTGCTAGTGTGGCTCTTGTAAAGCTACAAGGCCCTAAGGAGAGAGTTCTATTAAATAATAAATACACACTAATAGTCCACCTCCAGCAATATGGAACTAAAGATGAAGCCCAGTTTTCATCTTATTCACAAAACCAAGTTTTGCAACATATAGCCCTAAATAGAAATGAATGGCGAAGAAGGATTCATAAAATCCGACCCCAAGTAGAATGATACAAAGATATCAATCACAATAAACATCTTTAGTCAAACTTTGACCCAATATTAGTTAAAACTTAAAACTCACATCTAGAATCAACTTAAACTTTAAAACTACCAATCATACGAATCACGATGAATAAGATAAAATCATTAAAAAAAACACAGGAAAAAAATTAACATGTGAAGCTGTGTGCAACTACAGAGTGGAAGAACATGGAAGAGGAAACTTACCAAGGCAGCTAAAAAGAGAGGCAACCAACCAGGTCGAAATCAATGCTCGGAGACTTTAGTTAGCGGTAATTAAAACCATTTCATGAAGCATTGCATAACCTTAATCCAAAACAGGAGCGAAAATTATGGACATTGTGGTCGCAGAAAAAGATTCGGGTCGTCTTTATTGCGGATCACACGAGATTACAAAATTTCTTTGATCAGGAGATTGTGGGAGAGATCCTCTGGAGGGTCCCTTTGATCCGCGTCTCCACGTGGTATTCGTGCGAGAGCTCTGAAGGGGTTGCCCAGGACAGAGGTCTTTACAGGGTGAGGGTTTCTTGAGAGGCTAAGGAATATCGGCCGTTGATTTTGTCCCTTCCGTGCTTCGCGCTTTCTCGGCTAGGGAAGCTTTAGGCTTCGTTCCTTGGTCTTCGTGTCTTCCTCAATCCTTGCTCGACCTCGGGGTCCTTGATCGTCGGTTCGCGGCGTCGATCGTGTTTTGGCGTCAGCTTTGGCTTTAGGTTTTGGTTTTGGCGTAGCGTTGGCGTGGCTCTGGCGTTTGCTTTGCTTCGGCGCTTGCGCTTGAACGTAGGCGGGTAGAGACTTGCGATGCTTTAGTTCTTCCGGACTTCGCGTCGTATCGGCTAGAACGTGCGGTGCTTTGCTCGTGACCGTCGTAGTTGCTTGGCTTTGGCACGTGCGTTGCTTTAGCGCGGGCTTTACCGGTGCGTTCGCTTTGGCTTCTTGCGTCGGCTTTGACTTTTAGCTTCGACTCGATCTTCTTCTCGAACGACTGGCGTTACTTCTTCAAGGCTTCTTTATTCTTCCGGCTTCCTCGACGGTTATGGCGTCGGCTTGGCTTTTCGGCGGGGGTAGCACCGATCTTCGTGCGACGGTTGTAGCGTCGACTTTTGTTGATGAAGACGGCGGGGGTAGCACCGGCTTTGGCACGACGGTTGTAGCGTCGGCTTTTGGTTGACGAAGGCGGCAGGGGTAGCACCGGCTTCAGGCTTTCTTCTCCCGGCTTTCTTCTTCGTGCAAGGAGTTGATGCCTTTGTTGAAGACGACGGGTATTGTCGGCTTCGATCTTCTTCTCCGGCCTTTGCTTATGGCGTCTTCGGAGCTGATGAAGATCGTTGGAGCAATCGGGTGATGACAGCTCCGGGTCTTCTTCTCCACGCTTTCTTCTTCGTGCGGGGAGTCGAAGCTTTGATCTCCGAGTGCAAGGTCTTCACGTTGATGAGGACTTGAAGGGCCAAGGACTCCCGTAGGATATGCTTGCCGTGCCTCGTGAAGCCTTCGGTCTTCAAGCGTTGGAGCTTCTTCGTAGCGCTCTTTCGTCTTCCACTTTTCGGACCCCTGATGCCTTCCCCGACCCCTTCTATTTATAGGCAAAGGGGGGCGGTTGGGGGAGATATTGCTGAAATCTTTTTGTTTCCTCCAATATCTCCCCCCATAACCATCGAGATATTGTTCCCTTATTTGGGGAAACAAACCCGATTCCCTCCTTTTTAGGTGGGGTGGTTATGGGCTAGATGTAACTCGATCTTCAAGGATCGAGTTGTTATTTTTGTTGCACTTTTGGATCGGATGGCGACACAACGTCATCTTGTCCGTTGGATCGAGGGATCGTCGCGGATCTACGGTTGTGTAGACGTCCACGCCACCTCCCCCCGCATCGAGGCGGTTTTGATTTTTTTTCTTCTTTTCTTTTCTTTTCTTTTTCCTTTTCTTTTCCTTTTCTTTTCTTTTCTTTTTTTTTTTTTTTTCTTTTATGGCCGGCCCCACCTCTCCTTGATGAGGGGGGCACGGTTTTCAAGAGGGGGGGCCGGTGGGCCCCCCCCTCCTTGTGTTCGAGTCGCAGGTCCGGTGGGACCCGTTTGCTTCGAGTTGGGCCGTGATGCGCGAATTGGGTTTGCACGCGGGCCGAGTTCGCATGCGGGCCGTTCGTGTGCGGGCCCAATTTCGCATGAGGGCCGTTGTGTGTGGGCCGAGTGTATACGCGGGCCGTTGTGCGTGGGCCGAGTGTGCATGCGGGCCGTTGTGTGCGGGCCGAGTTTCGCATGCGGGCCTGTATGCGCAAAAAAGGTACGGGTCGGCTTTATTGCACAAAACGAGATTACAATTGTGGCCGGGACCCGGGTTGCTCGGGTGTAGCGAGTCCGGGCTGCGGCGAGTTTTGATCAGGGGATTGTGGGAAAGATCTTCTGGGGGATCCCTTTTATCCGCGTCTCCACGTGGTGTTCGTGCGAGAGCGCTGAAGGGGCTGCCCAGGACAGGGGTTTTACAGGGAGAGGGTTTTGGAGAGGCTAAGGAATGTCCACCGTTGCTTTGTCCCTTCCGTGCTTCGCGCTTTCTCGGCTAGGGGGTTTTCGGCTTCGTTCCTCGGTCTTCGCGTCTTCCTCGTTCCTTGCTTAACCTCGGTGTCCTTGATCGTCGGTTCGCGGCGTCGATCGAGCTTTTGGCGTTGGCTTTGGCTTTGGCTTTTTGGCTTCGGCTTGGCTCCGGCGTGGCTCTGGCTTTTGCTTTGCTTCGGCGCTTGCACTTGGACGTAGCTGGGAGAGACTTGCGATGCTTTCGTTCTTCCGGACTTCGCGTCGTATCGGCTAGAACGTGCGGTGCTTTTGCTCGTGGCCGGCGTAGTCGCTTGGCTTTGGCTCTTGCTTTGCTTTGGCGCGGGCTTTACTGGGGCTTTGCTTTGGCTTCTTGCGTTGCTTTAGCTTTGGCGTTTACTCGATCTTCTTCTTCGAACGACGTGGGCTACTTCTCCGGTGCTTCGACGGTTTGCGCGTCAACGGGACTTCTCTTCTTCTCCGGGCTTCTTTGGCGTGATCGGGGTCGAAGAATGCTTTCGAAGATGGTGGGGGTAGCACCGATCTCCGTGCGACGGTTGTAGCGTCGGCTTTTGTTGATGAAGACGACGGGGTAGTGACGCTTCAGATGATCTGTTCCAGCCTTTCTTCTTCGTGGATGGTGCAGATGTTTGTCGAAGACGACGTGGTGATGACGCTTCGCTTCTCTCCTCCGGGCTTTGGGGCTTGATCGGGATCGAGGACTTGTTGGAGACGACGGGGTAGTGCCGCTCCTCTTCTTCTCCGGGCTTTTGGGCTTGATCGGAGTCGAAGCTTGTTGGAGACGACGGGGTAGTGCCGCTCCTCTTCTTCTCCGGGCTTTTGGGCTTGATCGGAGTCGAAGCTTGTTGGAGACGACGGGGTAGTGCCGCTCCTCTTCTTCTCCGGGCTTTTGGGCTTGATCGGAGTCGAAGCTTGTTGGAGACGACGGGGTAGTGCCGCTCCTCTTCTTCTCCGGGCTTTTGGGCTTGATCGGAGTCGAAGCTTGTTGGAGACGACGGGGTAGTGCCGCTCCTCTTCTTCTCCGGGCTTTTGGGCTTGATCGGAGTCGAAGCTTGTTGGAGACGACGGGGTAGTGCCGCTCCTCTTCTTCTCCGGCCTTTGCTTCTGGCGTCCTCGGAGTCGAAGGGTTCTTCTTCTCCGAGCTTTCTTCTTCGTGAACGGAGTCGAAGGGGTGATCGTCGTGCGCAAGGGTCTTCACGTTGATGAGGACTTTCAGTAAGCCGATCCCTCGGGACAGGCTTGACTGTGCCTCGTGAAGCCTTGGGTCGATGAAGAAGCGTGCTCTCTTCTGCAGAGCTCTGGCGCTTCGTCTTCAATTTCTCGACCATTTTTTCCTTCCCCCACCCCCTCTATTTATAGGCAAAGAGGTGGGGAGAGAGATATGGAAACTTTTTAATTTTAAATCCCTTTTGTATCTCTCTCATAATTACCCGGATTTTATTCATCCATTGATGAAGGGAATAACATTTAATTGTTTTCCTTTTCTGGCGGGTGCAATTATGGCTGGATTTTGCGCACGAAATCGATGGCGATCGGGCGCTTCGTCTTGTGCGTCGGATCGAGGGATCGGCGCAGATCCGCGTGTGTGCAGACGTCATACGCTACCTCCCCCCGCGCATGGCGGTATTCCTTCCTTTTCTTTCTTTTCTTTCCTTTTCTTTTCTTTCCTTTTCTTTTCTTTCCTTTCTTTTCTTTCCTTTTTTTCTTTTCTTTCTTTTTCTCCCCTTTCCTTGCAGGGCCGGCCGGCCCCCCATGGGGTTCGGGTCCTACTAGGGCCGGCCCCATGTGGCTCGGGTCCTAGTAGGGACCGGCCCCCATGGGGTTCGGACCCTAGTAGGGGCCGGCCCCCCCCCCCTTGGCGCATGGGGTCCGGGTCCGCATCGGCGCGCGCGAGTCGGGTTTGAATCCATGTCGGTGCGCGCGAGTTGGGTCCGTGTGTCGGGTTTGCATCCGCGTTGGCACACGTGAGTCGGGTTCGGGTCCGACGAAATTCGTGTGTCTACAAATGCCCCCTCAAGGACGAGTGCGTCGGTGAGAGCGTGTCGGGTTTGGACACGTAGGAATCGTAGAGCGTTTGTCCTTGATTCCTTTTGTGGGCGGGGTTGGAGGTCTATTTAAGGACCCCTACCCCCTTCTTCCGTCATTGCGTTTCTCTGCGAAGGTTCCGCCGGCTTCTGAAGATCTGAAGAGATCTGCCTGGGGTTGCACGAGACTTGCTCCGTCTTCCCGGTGTCGCCTTTTTCGTCGGCCTTGTGCTTTTGCGCGACGGTTCTGCCGGCTTCTGAAGACCGTAGTCGGAAGAGAGCTGCCTGGGGTTGCACGCGACTCGCTCCGTCTTCCCGGTGTCGCTTCTTTCGTCGGCGGCGATGGTGCGCGATTTCGCGGTCGTTGCGAAGGCGGGTTCGAAGCGACGATGCGACGAGGCTCGAGGCGGGGAGGATGGAGGAGCGCGGCTGAGGTGCGGGTCGCCTTCGCCGCCTCTCTCTTCCTCCTTCTTCTTCTTCTTCTTCTTTTCTTTTTCTTTTTCTTTTCTTTTCTTTTCCTTTTTCTTTTTCTTTTTTTTTTTTTTTCCTTTTTTCTTTTTTTTTTTTTTTTCTTTCTTCTTCTTCTTCGGTTCGGTTCCGGGCTGCACGGGCAGCAGCGGCAGCAGCACCGGCGCGGGGCGCGGCGGGGCCGGCGGCGCGCGGGGTCGCAGCGTGCGGTGGCGCGCGGGAGGCGGCGACGGCGCGCGGCGCGCGCGGCGGCCGGCGTGCAGGGTGGCGGGCGCGAGCGGATCGGGCGCGGGGGCCGGCGTGCAGGGTGGCGGGCGCGAGCGGATCGGGCGCGGGGGCCGGGTCCGGCGGCTGCGGGACCGAGTGGGTCGGGCTCGGGGGCCGGGTCCGGCGGGCGTGGCGGTTTGGTCGGGCTGCAGGCGAAGAAGAAGGAGAAGGAGGGGGGTGCGGGTCCCCCCCTTTCCTTCTTTGTTGTTGCTCTCCAATTGGAAGGGGGCGAGGGGCCCGTGGGCCCCCCCACTTGTTGATTTCTCGTTTTTTTTTTTTTTTTTTTTTTTTTTTTTTTTTTTTTTTTTTTTTTTGAACTTCGAAGGCGCCGATGATACCAGTGTCGGCTCGTGGCGCACGGGTCACGACACGGGTGTGGGCTGGCTGGAGAGTAATCTTGAATCGGGCAATCCTCTCGACAGGGGTGCAGGCCCTTTTTTTTTTTTTTTTTTTTTTTTTTTTTGGTGCGCTTGTCTTGACCTGCCTCCTTTCATGGTCCTCCAGGGCCCGCGTCTTCGAGAGTTTGACTTCCTCGGGCTGGATAGACGAGGATTTCTTCGACGGGAGGAGATGCCTTTGCTTTCCTTTCACTCGTGTGCGCCGTCACCGCAGCTCAAGGCGGGAAGACCTTCTGTCGTTGCTCCGTGTCTTTGTGCACGAGCGCATCACGGAAGATGGAGTCGCGGATGCGACTTGCGGGATGCTGAAATTAAGCGAGAAGATCCATACTGACGAAGGGATCTCCATGAAGCTTCTGCGGCCGAGTTTGAGTCTTCCGTTCCATCATTGCGGTGAAGAGTTCGTGCCTACGCCAGTTGTTGCCTCGAAGATATGTGCTAGGCTGACCCGATGGGGCCCCGATTCTTGGCCTCGGGGCGACGTCCAGTACCTTTGCGGCTTTCGCGAGTGGATGGACGAGCTCTACGAGGTCTTTGGCGCGGAACCTGAGATGAACTTATTGGCCAAATTTCTGGCGCCGGCTCGTCGGGAGTACAGTCGTCCTGAGGGGATGTACCGTGCGCTTTGTGAGCTTTGGTGTCCGGAGACTAACACCTTCCTTACTGGGGCGGGGGAGATAGGCATCTCGCTTCGTGATGTCCATATCGTTTCGGGGTGCCCCGAGGTACGGAACTACTACCAAGAGGAGGTGCCTGCCTTGAAGGATCTGCTGGACAGCAGCTACGCTCCGAGTTCTTGCCTCCTTCTGTTCAAGGCATATGCTATCATTGCGGCGAGGGACCAATCAGATCGAGTGCGTCCTTCTTCTTGGGTCGATTTTTGGTTCAGAGGCGAGTATAGAGCTCCAGCGCCCTCAGCTCACCCGATGTGGAAGATCGCTCAGATGCAGAGACCTCCGCTTCGCTCCTTTGTGAGGCCTATCGATTCCTTGGCTCGAGAGAAGCACTCAATGGAGGGGAAGCAGTGCCCCTGGGAACTCCTTGGCCTGAAACGGGACAGCGAGGAGTGGCGATCGGTTTACCGAGCCGCCGGGCTGGTCATCTTTCTTTGCCGGTTCGTGCTTCCGTGTTCTGGGGAGGCCATTCGTCCGGGGACCTTCCTTGCTGCTTCCAGGATGGAGAGGGGCGAGCTCTTCAATCTAGCCCCAGCCATACTATGCGCCTTGTATCGGGCTCTCAGCGGGACTTACTGGGACTTGTCTGGCTCAGATAAGGCCAAGGAGGAGCTCGGCCGGTCGGCTGCTTTCGGACCCTTGCATTATTTGTACGGCTGGATAGCTCTGCATTTCCCGAAGGGGATCTTTGCCAGGCGCGGGCATCCAGCCGAGTTACCTTTCCTCCCAGGGGTAGGAGGGATTTTGAACGCCTTTATCAGTTGGGAGCGTCCGAAAGAGTGTGCTCGTACCCTTTTGAGGAGGATGGGGAGCGTCGATTTTGAATTTCTGTCGGAGCATTCGGTGCTGCCTTTGGAGAGGTCGACCGTGTATGACAACGACGGGCTCCCGGATAGTCTTTACTGGAATATGGTCAGCTGCCGCCCTGGCTACTTAGTCTGGCGCAAAGGAGATGTGGTGGAGGTGGAGCAGTACTCCCCCCATCGCTTTGCCCGTCAGCAGGGTTTTCGACAGGAAGTCCCTGGCACGCCTCAGCAGTTGCAGGGGCGTTTCAGTCCGCAGGAGGGTTACCGTCTGTGGGCTTCCCTCTACGCTCGCTTTACTGGCAGTAGTTTCTTCCCTGGGGCCAAATCCGGGCTTCGGGACGCCGCCACCCCGGAATACTGCCAGTGGGTTAAAGGGCGAGTTTCCCCTTTACTTGCGAGTTTTCCAGTCGACGTCTTGGTGAGTAGCGGGTTCAGGAATTTCTGCTTTGATCATTCTGCGGGAGTAGAGGACCGCCGCCTCCAACTGGGACTTCGGCGGGCGCAGAGGAGCGGTAGTCGTCTTTCCAGCGCTCGTTGTGTCCCTTCTTCCGTTCCGGTGCTGGATGTCGAGCTTACTAGTGCCCCTGGGGTATTCTGTTTCCCGAAGGCCGAAGTTGAGGGTGCCCCTCCCAAGAGAAGAAAAATGTGCATTCCTCGCGGGATGGTCCCGAGAGTCCCTTGTCTGACGGAGGATGCCGAGGAGCCTGGACTTCTGAAAGATGAAGTGATTCCTCCGTCCCGGACCGCTTCGTCCGACCACACAGGTATGGAACTCTCTTCATTTTATTTGTCCTCTACGTTCAGGAAGCTTTATCACGCTGAGCACCGTTTCTTTCTTTTGACCAGATTCTGTTATAGTGGTAGAGCGTGGAGCGAGCTCTTCAAAGGTGCCTCTTGGGCATTCGTCCACCGGTGCCGCACAGGAAGTGCCCGAACCCTGCGGGCTAGATATCCCTCCGGATGATCTAGATCTCCTCGGACTTTGCGGGGAGAACTTCCCTAGGGGCGACATTAACCTGGACGACATCGATGTCGACGCCTTGTCTTTTGGCGAGGAGGCTGAAGTCTCGAGCATCGACAAGCGGCGTTCCCCGATGACTGTGCCCTCGTGTCCTTTGGTGGAGACGGTTGTTGCAGCGGTAGCGGCGGTTTCTCCAGTTCCGCCACCCTTGTTGGCACAGGCGGCTCCTGTTGCGGCCGCAGCGGCAGCGGAGGTTTCTCCGGTTCCACCACCCTTGTTGGCGCGGGCGGCTCCTGTGGCAGTTGCAGCGGCAGGGAGGGTCTTGCCTACCTACTCCGAGGCGCCTCGTCCAGTTTTAAGGCCGAGGAGCAGGGTCTCAGAGTTCCTTCTTTCGAGCTGCCGGCAGTACATCAAGTCGACGTTGGAGCCTTTCCAAACTGCCGGTCTTGGCGCCCTCCAGGACTGGTGGTCGGCAGATGGTGCGGAGTTTTGCGCGAGCCTGGCGGAGTTCAAAGTTGACAGCTCTCTTTTCGTCGCTCAAATGGACCAGCTTGTGACCGAGAGCGAGGCTTATCGATCCCGGCGGGCTTTGCTGGAGGGGAGCTCCCCTTCTGAGCTGGAGGCCGCTGAGGCGAGTCTAAGTCAGTCCGGGCATCAACTTGCGGAGGCTACGTCCAGCCTATCGAAGGCCCAGAGGAAGGTGGAATCTGCGCGCGCCTCACTTCGGAAGGCGGAGTCCCGTTTGGAGCGGGCTGAGGCTGCGGAGAGCACTTTGAAGGCGAGTCATTTGAGGCAGCAGTCGGACTTGGCAACCCGTCGCGAGCTTCTGGTCGCTCGTCCCGTGGAGCTTCAGAGAGTGGAGGCAACTAGGGAGGAGCTGCTGCGTCGTCTTCAAGCTCTGGACACCTTCTTTTAGTTATTCCTTGTTCCATTGTGGCTTCCTTTTCGGGACTTATGCAGTGTACTGTCTTTGCTTTATTAATAATATCGCCTCATTTTGCCACACCCTTTCCATGGAACTTTGTTGTCTTTTTCTTTTGGTCGGACTGAACCTGAAGTAACTTCTCAGGCTGCCTACGTACCCCCCTAAGGGGGATCAAGTCGCACGTAGTTCATTTTTTTTTTTTTTTTTTTTTTTTTTTTTTTTTTTTTTTTGAACAAGGGGTATGGCCTTGCTTTAGGCATAGTACCTTTTGAGGTACTTGCCGTTGATAGGGCCGAGTGTCAGCCCTTCTGGCGTGGTGAGGAGATAAGCACCGTTGGAGTAGACTTCCTTGACGGAATGCGGGCCATCCCATTTGGCATCAAATTTCTTCCCTCCTCGATGCGAGAGAATGATGGGGCGTTTGACCGCCAGCACCAGTTCCCCTATCTGGAATGATCGAGGACGAATCTTCTTGTTGAAGGCGCGAGAGAGCCTGGCCTGATAACACTCCAGACGCTGTTGAGCTTCGAGGCGTCTTTCATCCAGTGCTTCCAATTCTGCTAGGCGGAGCTGGGCGTTGTCATCGCTGGTGAGGCCTTCCTGGACTGCTATCCTGAGTGACGGGATCTGGAGTTCGAGCGGAAGAACGGCTTCCACGCCATAGACGAGGGAATACGGCGTTGCTTGTGTCGGCGTGCGGAAGGATGTTCGGTAAGCCCATAGTGCTTCGCCCATGCGTTCGTGCCAATCTTTCTTTGTCTTCGAGACGGTTTTCTCCAGCAGCTTGCACAGAGTTTTGTTGAAGGCTTCTGCTAGACCGTTGGCTGGAGCGTTGTACATTGTCGAACAATTCTGCTTAATGTTGTACAATGCGCAGAACTGGCTGACGGCAGCATTCTTGAACTGCTTCCCGTTATCTGTTACGATGTAGCGGGGGACTCCATAGCGGAAGATGATGTCGTTCTGGATAAAGCTGATGACGGAGTACTTTGTAACTTCCCTCAACGGTATCGCTTCAGCCCACTTGGAGAAGTAGTCCGTTGCCGCCAAGATGTAGAGATGTTGCTTGGATGATTTGGGCAGAGGACCGACGATGTCAAGACCCCATCCGTCGAAGGGCCAAGACGCGATTGTTGGGTGTAAAGGCTCCGGAGGTTGACGAATGTAGTCCCCGTGCACTTGGCAAGCTTGACATCTTCTCGCGTACTCCAAGCTGTCTTTGATCATGGTAGGCCAGTAGTATCCCATCCTTCTGACGCGGAAGTGAAGCTTCGGACCGGACTGGTGTGATCCACAGATTCCAGCGTGTACTTCTTCGAGTGCGGCTTCCGCTTCCTCTTTTGCGAGGCACCTCAGGAGTGTGCCGTCATAGCTTCGTCGGTACAGTTCGCCGTTGAAGTGGTAGAACCTTAGAGATCGTCGACGGATGTCACTTTTGCGCTTCGGATCTTCGGGGAGTTTACCATGAACAAGGTACTCCACCAACGGTTGCCTCCAGTCTTGTTCTTTAATCTCGAGGACATGCACCGCGTTGGTTTGAACTGGTACCTCGGGCGGACCCTCTTTTTCGATGACCACGAATCTCCTGCAGACGGGGACGACGAGTGAACGCTCATCTGGGAACGGGAGTGTAGCCGCCAGATTTGCGAGTGCGTCAGCCTGCTGGTTGAGGTTTCTGGAAACGTGTTGGATGGAAACAGCCTTGAGTTTTTCGAGGAGCTTTACGGCTCGCGCATGCAACGGTACCAGGTCTTCTTTATTGACTTCGTATGCCCCCAGGACTTGCTGGATCACGAGTTGAGAGTCGCCAAAGATCTCTAGTCCTTGAAGGTTCATTTCGTCGGCCAGTTCGAGACCAATGAGTAGGGCTTGATATTCTGCCACGTTGTTGGAACATGCTTCCGAGAGCAGGAATGAGAAGGGGAGTATTTCGTTGTCCGGAGTGACAAAGATGACTCCGGCTCCCGCTATGTCTTGCCTAGCTGCGCCGTCGAAGAACATTTTCCAGGACGGGGCGATGTCAACAGAGAATACTTCTTCATCTGGGAGATCTTCTGATAACTCCCATTCTGCCGGGAGAGGATATTCTGCGAGGAAGTCCGCGAGGGCCTGTCCTTTAACCGCTTTCTGTGGCACGAAGGTGATGTCGAATTCAAGTAGCAGCAGGGCCCACTTGGCTAGACGTCCGGAAAGCACTGGTCTCGACATGATATATTTGAGTGGGTCAGCCTTCGAGACGAGTCTGATGGTGTGAGCGAGCATGTAGTGTCGCAGCTTTTTCGTGGCGAAGATGAGTGCTAGGCAGACCTTCTCGATTGGGGAGTAATTCAGCTCTGCGCCGACGAGAGTGCGGCTTAAGTAGTAGCAAGCTGTTTCCACGCCAAGTTCATTGTTCTGGGCCAGGAGTGCCCCCAAGGATTGCTCTTGGGCGGCGATGTAGAGGATGAGCGGCCTCCCTTGAACCGGTGCTGATAGGACTGGCGGCTTCAGTAGATATGCTTTGATGTTTTGGAGTGCTTCTTGGCACGCTTCATCCCATGTGAACGGCGCTCCTTTCTTCATGAGGCGACTAAAAGGGTGGCACTTTCCAGCCAGGTTGGCGATGAATCTCCGGATATACGCCAAGTGTCCCTGGAGGCCTCTGAGGTCTCGCACTGTCTTTGGTACGGGCATGTTGACGATAGCATCAATTTTGGATTGATCTATCTCAATGCCACGATGTCGGACGACGAAGCCGAGGAATTTGCCCGAGGAGACTCCGAACGCGCACTTGAGCGGATTCATGCGGAGTTGGTACCTTCGAAGTCGTCTGAAGATTAGCTCAAGATCTTGTAGATGTGCCGATCTCTTCTTGGATTTCACCACGAGGTCGTCGACATAACACTCCACGTTTTGATGAAGAATGTCGTCAAAGATCTTCTGCATAGCTCGCTGGTAGGTGGCTCCCGCATTCTTCAAGCCGAACGGCATTACCTTGTAGCAGTAGATTCCTTTCGGTGTGCGGAATGCCGTGAGCTCCTCGTCCTTGGGTGCCATCCGAATCTGGTTGTAGCCCGATGATCCATCCATGAAAGTGAGCACCTCGTGACCAGTCGTCGCATCAACCATTAGCTCCGTGATTGGCAAGGGGAAGTCGTCCTTTGGACATGCGTTATTCAAGTCTCTGAAGTCCACGCACACTCGGATTTGGCCGTTCTTCTTTTTGACGGGGACGACGCTAGAGATCCATGTCGGGTACTTGACCTCTCGAATGAAGCCGGCTTCGATCAATTTGTTGACTTCGCCTTCTATTTGGGGTATCAGTTCTGGCCGGTAGCGTCTTTGTCCTTGCTTGATAGCGCTGGCTCCGTGTTTGACGCTGAGCTGGTGCACTGCGATTTTTGGATCGAGGCCCGGCATCTCCTTGTAGGACCATGCGAAGACGTCTCTGTATTCTTTAAGCAGTTTGATGTATGCAGCTTCTTCCTCCGGGGTTAAGAGCGTGCTGACGAATGTAGGCCGAGGCTCCGTCTCCGTGCCCAAGTTGATTTCCTTCAAGTCATCAACGGTGGACTGCCCCCCTTCTTCGAGGACTGGCGGGGCGTCGGGCAACTCGTCGTCCGACGTAGAAGTTTCACCGTTGTCGGGCTCCGTAATGGAGATATGATGGACGGCAGCCATGGGTGGGTGGGTGGGTGTTGAGACGAAGTCCTCGATAGGCATTTCCAGGCGATCGAACACTGACTTCTTCTTTGAATGTTTGACTGGCCCGAGCCTCTCGAACACGGATGTGTGTTTTCGATTCGACCAGTCTTTACCACCTCTGGTTTGCTTCCGGAACAAGGCTTGGCATCGAGCCCGTCGTCGTCTTCTCCTGCTGTCTGGATGGCTGAGGTAGGTGGAGAGTGCATCGGAGATTATCGATCCTTCAGCTGCTTCATCTACTATCCTCGCCTCGATGTAGTTCGAGGTGAAGTTCTTCTTCGTTGCGGTTCTGATGACCAACGGAGCTTGACTGGAGCCGATGCCTCGGCGGTTCGGGGGAATTTGCTCTCCGTTTTGAAATAGCCGAGCTTGAGTTCTTGTCATCCCATGCGGAGTTGCTGCTGGTGGGAGTGTGCCCATGGCGCTTTCCTCGTTATAGCCAGCTCTAAACAGCAATTTGGCAGCATTTTGCCCCCAACTCCCTTCCGGTTTGAATCCGAGTGGCTCGAGGTCTGCCGATTCGACGGGTCTGCTTGGGTTCGGAGCTTCTGCCAGACTAGGTAGTGGCACCGTCATTTCTTGCAGAGTGATGACATTGGCCTGAGATAACGTTGGGGCCAGCTTTCTTGTCGGAGTAGAAGGCGATCGCTCGGATTTGCGGAGCCACTGAGGCGCGAGACGCAAGACAGGCGCCGTTTGGATTGGCAACGGCGTATGTTGCATTGCTCTTGGCTCGAAGCTGATGCGCATCCTTTGTCCAGGTTTCGGCGTTCCTTGGACCTTGGGTCTCGCCTCGTCCGAAGATGGCACT
Organism: Chamaelirium japonicum; assembly: GCA_947650365.1. Classification (NCBI taxonomy): domain Eukaryota; kingdom Viridiplantae; phylum Streptophyta; class Magnoliopsida; order Liliales; family Melanthiaceae; genus Chamaelirium; species Chamaelirium japonicum. The sequence continues at coordinate 13,494,520 of OX393557.1, forward strand.
GGATTCCCGGGAAGAGGAGTCTTTTCCTTATTTACTTCTTCAATCTTTTGAGCTCGAGGGGTTTTAGCCGGCAGAACTTCCGCGACCAGGCCCTTTGCTTGGTAGAATTTAGCGTCGGCCAGGTGTGCCTCGGCCTCGTTGAATGGCTTGTCGTCCGCAACTATGCACCTCTCCACGCCTTCTTCGTAGTACTTGAGGCATTGATGCCAGGTGGATACTATGATGCCGTTCTCGTGCAGCCATGGTCTTCCTAGCAGGAGACGATATGATGTCCGGCAGTCAATGATGTGGAAGAGGACCGTCGTATCTAGCGGGCCGATGGAAAGCTTCAGACGAATGATTCCAACGGTGGACTGTCCGCCTTGGTTGAAGCCTTGAATGACCAACTGACTTGGTGAGAGCTGGTCGTCGGTAATGCCGAGTTGCCGCATCGTCTGGATGGGCATGATGTTGACAGCGGAGCCACAGTCCAATAAGATTCGGTTCACTGGCTTCTCCTTGATGTATCCCGAAACGTAAAGAGGCCAGTTGTGCAATCGCGTCCCGAGTTGCAGGTCCTCGTCTGAAAAGGTTATCGTTGCATCACACGAGGCTACAGCTTTGCCCTTCTGGTCATCCTTCCTTTTTCTCTTGTAGCTATCTGGATCGGCCAAGGCCGCCGCCATTGCCAGGCGAGCCTTCTTCGGAAGATGCAAAGCCTCTACGAGCGGCATGTGCAAGATTGCTTCGTCGTGAGCGGCGGTGCCCCCATCGTTGGAGTCGTCCCCCTCATCGGTGGAGTCGCCTTCTTCAGAAGTTTCGCCTTCGTTCTTTCTTTCCGACACTTCATGGACTTCGACCATGCAACAAGACACCTTGACGTGTTGGTCCACCGGGAGGAAGTGATCCGGGAAGAACTCTTGCAAAGTTGTCGGCTCTGGAAGACTCTGCTGAAGGATATCGTCTCGGCTCGCTGGCGGTACTTTGAACGCCTTCCTTCCTGGAGTCTTGCTTTTCTTCTTGTAGGTCTTCCGCTTGGTGAATCCCCTCATCACACGGTCTTGCTTGAGCTTCTTTTCTTGCCAAGGCTTTCGCCGCCGCGGTAGCATGACCCATGCTTCTTCGTCGGTGGATTCCCCTTCGCTAGGATGATGGTCGTCAGCAGCAACCGGCTTCTTTGATGACACTTGTTCTTCCGGAGGCTCTACTTGCTCATCTTCCGATCCCCAGCCGGTGGGCTTGATTTCTTCGATTGGAACGGATGGAGGCCTTGAGTAGAGGACGTAATAGTCAAACTTCCCCGACGGCTGGCCCAGCAGGCCGACTTCTGGGTCTCCTTGCTCGTATCTCCTTTGGAGCGTTCGTTGGGATGCAGTATTGCCTGGAAAAGGTGCTGGCGTGAGCGATGATTGCCCCCAGGGCAGCGGTGTTTCCTCCTCGGAGAACGCAGGAGTACGTTGACGTCGCTTCGAGATTTTCGGCTGGGAAGTCGACTTAGCGATTGACGCTTGACGATTGAGGCGCAATTTGGGCATGCTTCGTCGAGCGGCAACGAGTACCGGCGAGAAGGAGCCGAAGGTGATGGACGTCATGTTGGTCGTAGCAACCTCCCCGGAGTCGATCTCTATCTTCCCTTGCTTGGCGAGTGCCATGATTCTTTCCTTGAAGACGAAACATCTTTCGATGGGATGACTCACCACCCGGTGGTATTTGCAGAAGAGAGGGTCGTCGACGCGATGCATCTGCTCGGGCCTCTTTGAAGGAGGAAGCTCTATCATCTTCTCTTGCAGCAGTTGGTCGAACATGGAGGAGACTTCCGAGTCTGGGAAGGGGTACTCCTTTGCTTCGAGCTCCTCGAGAGTCATCCTTTGTCTTGGCGGCGGAGGCGGTGGTATGGCGACTCCCTTCTTCTGATCCGGCTTGCCAACGATCTTGAGCGGTTTGGAGGTCGAAGCGACGTCGGCAACATTGACTTGTTTCGGTTTCGTTGCCGGTGGCTTGTCCTTCTTCTCTATCTTCAAGAAGTCCTTGTTCTTCGAGTCCCCGCGGTTTGCTAGGCTGAGTTCCATGTCATGAGCCCGAGTTGCGAGTTCTTCGAAAGACCGAGGCTTGATACCTTTGAGGATGTAGAGCAGACCCCAGTGCATGCCTTGGGTGCACATCTCGATGGCCGAGTCTTCAGACAAGCGGTCTCGTGAATTCAGCGCGAGGTTTCTCCACCTGTCGATGTAGTCGATCACTGGCTCGTCTTTCCTTTGCTTGACGGCGGTGAGCTCGATCATGCTGACGGTTCGTCTGGTGCTGTAGAAGCGATTGAGGAACTCCCTCTCCATCTGATCCCAGCTGTCAATGGTTCCTGCAGGAAGATCAACGTACCAGTCGAACGCGTTGCCTTTGAGGGTGCGGACGAATTGCTTCACCATCTCGTCGCCATATGTGCCGGCATTATTGCAGGTCTCGATGAAGTGGGCAACGTGCTGTCTCGGATTTCCCTTTCCGTCGAAGTGCTGAAACTTTGGCGGCTGGAATCCGACTGGGAAGCGTAGCTGCTGGATCCTCGTAGTGTAGGGCTTCGAGTATGCCGCCGTGATCGGAGGAAGGCCACTGCCGTGAGAACGCATCATGTCGGCTATCAACGCTTGGACTTGCTGAGCATTCATCGTTGCCGTTGCTGGAGGTTGAGTGGCCGCCGAGGCTGGCGCCGGGTAGACGACTTCCAATGGGACGGGAGCCGAGGAGAGCGCTGGAGTAACCGCTTGAATCGTCGGAGCGACTTCTGCAGGAGCGGGAGTTGAAGACGGAACTGGAGCGGCTACCGGAGAAGCGACGGGTTGGCTAACTGCTGCAGCGTCCTTTGCGCTTAGCTTCTGGAGCAGAGCGTTGATGTGACGATCCTTCTCCTCCATTAGCCGAGTAATCTGCGCCGTGTGCTCGTTCATCTGCATGACTTGGAGCTGAAGAGCGGTCGGAGGGTGGTGACGGAGAACGCCTCGGTGTTGCATGTTCGCATCCTCGCCGTCATCATCTGAGATGTAGTTACGCCGACTTGCTTCTGGCTGATGATTGATGTTTGCCCCCTGCAGAGGAGGTGCAACGTCTGCTGGAGAACCCGAACTGGTTCGGGGTTGGGGCTGGTCCTCCCCAAACTTCTGGACATGGGCTCCAGGATCGAGGCTCGCTTCTTCATGCACCAGGGCCTCGTCGGCGCTTTGGCGAGCATCTTCGGTAGTAGCTTCTGGCACGAAGATGTCCGCAAGAGTCCGTGTACGCCGAGTGTAGACGCGCACCATTGGAGGAGCATCACCCTCCGGATTTACTGGATCACCGTGGCGGAGTAGAGGAGACTCGGCGATTGGTGAGAGGCTTGGAGCAAACGCATCGTTGTTCGTTCCGGCCATTGCAAACTTCAAGCAGCTTCTTCAACCGTACGGATGAAAGGAGAAGATGTCCCCCTGGGCGTGCCAGAAATCTGTATGCGCAAAAAAGGTACGGGTCGGCTTTATTGCACAAAACGAGATTACAATTGTGGCCGGGACCCGGGTTGCTCGGGTGTAGCGAGTCCGGGCTGCGGCGAGTTTTGATCAGGGGATTGTGGGAAAGATCTTCTGGGGGATCCCTTTTATCCGCGTCTCCACGTGGTGTTCGTGCGAGAGCGCTGAAGGGGCTGCCCAGGACAGGGGTTTTACAGGGAGAGGGTTTTGGAGAGGCTAAGGAATGTCCACCGTTGCTTTGTCCCTTCCGTGCTTCGCGCTTTCTCGGCTAGGGGGTTTTCGGCTTCGTTCCTCGGTCTTCGCGTCTTCCTCGTTCCTTGCTTAACCTCGGTGTCCTTGATCGTCGGTTCGCGGCGTCGATCGAGCTTTTGGCGTTGGCTTTGGCTTTGGCTTTTTGGCTTCGGCTTGGCTCCGGCGTGGCTCTGGCTTTTGCTTTGCTTCGGCGCTTGCACTTGGACGTAGCTGGGAGAGACTTGCGATGCTTTCGTTCTTCCGGACTTCGCGTCGTATCGGCTAGAACGTGCGGTGCTTTTGCTCGTGGCCGGCGTAGTCGCTTGGCTTTGGCTCTTGCTTTGCTTTGGCGCGGGCTTTACTGGGGCTTTGCTTTGGCTTCTTGCGTTGCTTTAGCTTTGGCGTTTACTCGATCTTCTTCTTCGAACGACGTGGGCTACTTCTCCGGTGCTTCGACGGTTTGCGCGTCAACGGGACTTCTCTTCTTCTCCGGGCTTCTTTGGCGTGATCGGGGTCGAAGAATGCTTTCGAAGATGGTGGGGGTAGCACCGATCTCCGTGCGACGGTTGTAGCGTCGGCTTTTGTTGATGAAGACGACGGGGTAGTGACGCTTCAGATGATCTGTTCCAGCCTTTCTTCTTCGTGGATGGTGCAGATGTTTGTCGAAGACGACGTGGTGATGACGCTTCGCTTCTCTCCTCCGGGCTTTGGGGCTTGATCGGGATCGAGGACTTGTTGGAGACGACGGGGTAGTGCCGCTCCTCTTCTTCTCCGGGCTTTTGGGCTTGATCGGAGTCGAAGCTTGTTGGAGACGACGGGGTAGTGCCGCTCCTCTTCTTCTCCGGGCTTTTGGGCTTGATCGGAGTCGAAGCTTGTTGGAGACGACGGGGTAGTGCCGCTCCTCTTCTTCTCCGGGCTTTTGGGCTTGATCGGAGTCGAAGCTTGTTGGAGACGACGGGGTAGTGCCGCTCCTCTTCTTCTCCGGGCTTTTGAGCTTGATCGGAGTCGAAGCTTGTTGGAGACGACGGGGTAGTGCCGCTCCTCTTCTTCTCCGGGCTTTTGGGCTTGATCGGAGTCGAAGCTTGTTGGAGACGACGGGGTAGTGCCGCTCCTCTTCTTCTCCGGCCTTTGCTTCTGGCGTCCTCGGAGTCGAAGGGTTCTTCTTCTCCGAGCTTTCTTCTTCGTGAACGGAGTCGAAGGGGTGATCGTCGTGCGCAAGGGTCTTCACGTTGATGAGGACTTTCAGTAAGCCGATCCCTCGGGACAGGCTTGACTGTGCCTCGTGAAGCCTTGGGTCGATGAAGAAGCGTGCTCTCTTCTGCAGAGCTCTGGCGCTTCGTCTTCAATTTCTCGACCATTTTTTCCTTCCCCCACCCCCTCTATTTATAGGCAAAGAGGTGGGGAGAGAGATATGGAAACTTTTTAATTTTAAATCCCTTTTGTATCTCTCTCATAATTACCCGGATTTTATTCATCCATTGATGAAGGGAATAACATTTAATTGTTTTCCTTTTCTGGCGGGTGCAATTATGGCTGGATTTTGCGCACGAAATCGATGGCGATCGGGCGCTTCGTCTTGTGCGTCGGATCGAGGGATCGGCGCAGATCCGCGTGTGTGCAGACGTCATACGCTACCTCCCCCCGCGCATGGCGGTATTCTTTCCTTTTCTTTCTTTTCTTTCCTTTTCTTTTCTTTCCTTTTCTTTTCTTTCCTTTCTTTTCTTTCCTTTTTTTCTTTTCTTTCTTTTTCTCCCCTTTCCTTGCAGGGCCGGCCGGCCCCCCATGGGGTTCGGGTCCTACTAGGGCCGGCCCCATGTGGCTCGGGTCCTAGTAGGGACCGGCCCCCATGGGGTTCGGACCCTAGTAGGGGCCGGCCCCCCCCCCTTGGCGCATGGGGTCCGGGTCCGCATCGGCGCGCGCGAGTCGGGTTTGAATCCATGTCGGTGCGCGCGAGTTGGGTCCGTGTGTCGGGTTTGCATCCGCGTTGGCACACGTGAGTCGGGTTCGGGTCCGACGAAATTCGTGTGTCTACAGGGCCGTTCGTGTGCGGGCCCAATTTCGCATGAGGGCCGTTGTGTGCGGGCCCAATTTGCATGAGCGAGTCGGGTTTGACTCGAAGGTCATCGAGTGCGAGCCTATTTTTTTTGTGTAAAAATCGGGTTTGACCCGAAGGCCGTCGGGTGCAGGCCTATTTTTTTGTGTAAAAATCGGGTTTGACCCGTGGGCTAATTTCGATGCCCACAGACATGATCCAAAACCGTCGCGAAAATAGATGGGGGGAGTATGGCGATTTGGGACGGCGGAGGGAATAGGTGTTGGGAAGAAGCGAAGAAGAGATGGGTTTAGACAAGGAGCGGCGGCGATAACCGGGATGAGCCAGTAGAGACGAAGGATTACGGAGGCGAAGGATTACGGTGGCGAAAGAAAGGGAGGGATGAGGCAGAGGAGAAGAGGCTGGGTTGGGAGGGGTTCGACTCCTCTCCATTTGTTCGCCCCCTGAATTTCAGATAATTTATTGGCACAATGTGCCCCGAGTGGCATCATCCTAGCCCAGACGTCACGCAGCCCTCCATCGAAGAGCATAATATAGTTCCCCCCACCACGATTAGCCGTGGTTCCCAGAGGTCACGTTGCCAGCATGTTTTATAGATTAGTCGAAGTCCGTACCGATCGGCAAGCAGCATGCGCCTTCGAAGCGGGTGTCGGCACTTCAGTGGCCGCCTTTGGCAGCAAATCACAATGTGAGAATTCAATGTTGGGGCGGCAACCATAGTCAAACACAACCTTTGGCCCTGCAGTGGCTGCATTCGATAGCAAAGCATCTCTCTTTCTTTATCTTCCTCTTTCTGCTCTTCTCCAGTTCTTCTCTTTGCTACCCGGCTAAAAAAATTCTTTGCTCTCCCTGTGTGTGTGTGTGTGTGTGTGTGTGTGCGACCTAATTAAAAAAACTTCCCCCTTCCCCCTCTTTCTCTGATACCCGTGCCTGTCGACAATCCCCCGACCACCCTTCGGCTGCAGGGCTGCACCACCATGCCTCCTCCCATGATCACCCTCGACGTTGACACTCGCAACAGATGAAGGCAAATAAGAATTACTAATGCTATAGAAAGTAAATCAAGCAGGGATTTTTACTTTCAAAACAAATCAAGTAGACTTTTACCACATGGCTCTTCATATTAGTGAGTATCTTGGCAAACTTCTTACTCCTCCCCCCACATCATTGTTTGCATACTCCTCGTCGTTGACCTTTTCAAAATCGTTCTGCACATCCTTAACCTCTTTAGCACCTCAATCCCTCGTTTTGAGGCTTAGCAAAGAAAAGCGTGAAAAATAAATTCTTTTTTCTATTTCAACACGCATCAATTTCTTGTTTTATAATAAGTTGTCTTTGAGCAATTTCGACGAACATGTATTGTTCAATACAAAAGAAAACCAAAATTGTATACCCATGATAGAATATCTAGGAATATGTGGATATCACCGCATTGAAACCCAAACAGCTACCAACCAACTTTTCCTAATAATTTTTTTTATTCTTTGCTTGTTACATTTGGAAGGAAACGTCAGCTACACACGATTAATACAGTTGACATCACAGACCTTGATGAACATAATAAATCCATTTGAAACCAAGAGCATATGGATTCAAAAAAATAAAATCATAAAATTGGAAACCAAGAACAATGGGAATGGTATCGGTGGCAATCGAGACTAAAACTGCCGGGATTCAAACGAAAAACAGCAAAGGATTTGGAACAGATGCTTGATAGATGGGTCTAAGAGCACGGAGCAACATATTCTATCGCAGATGGGACGATTCAAACATGCTAAGGTGAATCCAATACGATAAAAATTCAGATGGGTTCATAGGAATCGGATTACCTGACATAATTTCACGTCTGGGCCCAAGAAACACTCTTCGATTGCTTCAGTCCCGCATCTCGAGGTTTCAATGGCGGGAGGGATCAATCCTTCGATTGATAGTTGATAATTTGTGGGAAACCTAAACGACGATCGGGAATGGAAAAAAATTCTTCCATCAGGGTATCCTTGGATGAGTGAGGAGGATGCACGCAGCTAGAGAGAGAGAGAGAGAGAGAGAGAGAGAGAGAGAGAGAGAGAGAGAGACGGGGGAGCACTTTACGGCAGGGACGATGGGATTACAGGATTTGGGATCTCTCGCGTGCGGCGCGGTTAACAGGAGCGCCCCCCCTCCTTCTGTCCTCGAGATCACAGCGTCCCTTTGCCTTGCGGTCGTCGAACAGCGCTGGGGGAGAAGAGGCCGCCGGTCGGCGCGGGCGCGAACGGAATCGGTGCGTGGAGAAAAACTTTGGTGTAACCGTGATACACGTCAGCTCCTGTAACAAGTGAATCACAAACGCCCATATATCCTATGCACTGCATCACAGCCACACGATGACAGCCACCACAACATATGCATCGCACTCAGCCCCAACTGCACCTGTCCCGTCGGACTCCCACGACTCCCCCAAAGAGAATGAGATGCAAACCGACCAGGAAAGAAAAGGCGATAGGATTTCCACCTAGCGATCATTTTAGTAACACGACTAACTAATGTGCAAGATCAGAGGATACAATGCGCCTCCCTGAAATCCGAGTGCCTACGTAATGAAGAAACCCTTCATTTTCTACCATTTGAAGGGTAGATAGAAAAGTCGTACGACGGAGTGTGAGAATACCCACCCCAAAGACAACCACCGACTTTCTATAGTTGACCATCTGCCCAAACAAACGATAGTATTGACAAAACAGATTCATTAAGGTCTCAATGAATTCCGGGTCAGACTGAGTGAACATTAAACTATCATCCGCATAGGAGAGGATACCAATAGGCCGAGCATCCAGTGCAGAGCGAATACCAGTGAGGGTACTAAGTGAAAGATGTTGGTTGAAATTACGAGCCAACACATCCACAGCTAACATAAATAGATAAGGAGCCATGGGGTCACCCTGACAAAGTCCTCGAAACGATTCAAACCAAGGAATGGTCAAACCATTGAAAATGATGGAGAAGGAATGATGTTAAATACAAGCTTTGATCCAACCAACCCATTTGTCCGGAAAGCCAAAACACACCAAAACCTGGTATAAGAAGGTCCACGACATTCGATCGAAAGCACTGCCCATATCGACCTTAAGGACTAGGATATTTTTATCACAGGAGGCAAACTCCATTGAATCCGCAGTTATGGGTCCTTCCTTCCATCCTTTTACATATGTTCCCATTTTACCCTCCACCATGTATATTAATTCATATCCAGTATTTTGAATCCTATGTCATGAAAACAAGCACAAAGGGTAGGTTTGTAATATGTAATTTTTGCCCTTCCCGTTTTATCCCTACACAAATCACAAATACCAATCATGAATATTGCCCTTTTGCCACTAATTAATTGAGTCTTATTTATCCATTTAAAAAACCAAGGGCTATTATGGGTATAGCAATCCCACTAACACATTCTTCCTTCTATCCTACTTTAGTTTCCCATTTTGTCCTTCTTTTCTTTGCCACTAATCAATTGAACCTAATTTATTCATTAAAAAAAAAGGGCTATAATGGGAAAGGTAATCCCACTAGCCCATTCTTCCTTGCATCTTACATTTTGTTTTCCATTTTACCCTTATCAATCCTACGTTATAAAACACAAAGGCTAGGATTGCAATATGTCATTTTTGCCCTTCCCGTTTTATACCTACACAAATCACAAATACCAATCAAGAATAATACCTTTTGTCACTAATCAATTAAGTCTTATTTATTCATTTAAAAAACCAAGGGCTATAATGGGAATAGCAATCCCACTAGCCCATTCATCTTTCCATCCTATTTTAGTTTTTCATTTTGCCCTACTCTTCTTTGCCACTAATCAATTGAATCTTATTTATCCATTAAAAAAATAAGAGCTATAATGGAAAAGGCAATCCCACTAACCCATTCTATCTTGCATTCTACATTTTGTTTCCTATTTTACCCTTCTCAATCCTATGTTGTAAAACAACATCAATGGAAATATTTGGGTAGGGTATGGACATAAGAACTCTACCCGATTAACTTTCGGGTATGGGTATGGATACCCCAATACCCATACCCAAAACCCAATTGTCCCTCTAACTTGTAACCCAACCCTGACCCGAAACATCAAGTATGAGTATAGGTACAAATGTACTTTTAGATATAGGTATGGGTATGGGTTGTACAAGGTTTGGGTAGGATATGGGTATAGGAACTCTATCCGATTAACCTTTGGGTATGGGTATGGATACCCCAATTCCCATACCCAAAACCCAATTGCCCCTCTAGCTTGTGACCTAACCCCGACCCAAAACATCGGGTACGGGTATGAGTACAAATGTACTTTTAGATACCTTATGCGTTGTACAAAGTTTGGGTAGGATATGGGTATAGGAACTCTACCTGGTAAGGTATGGATATAGGAACTCTACCCTATTAACTTTCGGGTATGGGTACATTAATACTTTTTACAAGGCTTGGGTAAAGTATGGGCATAGGAACTCTACCCAATTAACTTTCAGGTATGGGTATGGGTACCTCAATACCCATATATGAAACCCCAAACCCGATTGTCTCTCTAACTTGTGTAGATAATACAACTTGATGCATATATAGTGTACATATACCCCATATTTGGATCCTATGCCATTAAAATAAAACCAAGCAAGATGGTTTTGCATTCTTGCACTTCCCATTGTGGCCCTACAGATTATCAAAAGAAAAAATCTGTGGCCCTACAAAAATTACCAATATACCCTTATGCCCCTATCATTATTTCATGTATCATATCCTATACTACAATGACTATTTATATTTATATTTTTTACAATTAATGGCTATTTTTAATTTGTTTACATGTAAAAGGGGCCATAGATCAGCAACTGTTGCACGTGTAACACACCTGCCCAGTGCACTAGTTGACACTAGATGTTTTGGGATCCCACTCTATGACTCAAATCACTGTATCTACAGTGATCAAATTTGAGATGGTAATTGTTGTAATTTTGGAGACAAGGAGGTCTGTGACTGCAGAGATAGGGATAGATGCGAAATTCTATTGGCACACCAATAATTTTTTTTTGGTAACCATATTGCACTACAATGTCAAAGGATTACATCAACATTCAAACATCCAGCACGTATAGCAACAAAGATTGTGATCGCACTGAGCCCGCTGCACCACTTCATTAGGATATTTAGATTGCCAGAGATGAGCTGACCCGGAGGCCCGAGTGAACCCAGCGAGCCAATCTGCCATGGAACTGCCTTCCCTATATATGTGTGATATCCGAACATTCGACCAGGATATTCAGATTGCCATAGATGACACACCAATATTTGCTCTCGAAACATAGTTCGAATGTTTTTTTATTAAAAAATTACCCCCAAGTAAAATAACTAAAACATCCCATTTGAAAATACTTCATATCCTTAGCTCAATCGTATGTATAATCCTTTATTGCTCATGCTTCACTTAAGATATGATCCTTTTATGGTTTCTCCTTTCATGCAACTTTCCTTTCCATACCCTTGGCTCGATCCACGAGTATTCCAATGATAGCCTTTTTTATTATATGTTCGTGATATGTTCGGCACTTCGACCAACTAGAGCTGAACATGGTACAATCTGCTTGGTCAACCAGGACCGAATATTGTATAGTACGTTCGGTCGACTAGAGCGGAACATATTGTACCATGTTCGGGCAGCTAAACGTATTGTACCATGTTCAACCATGGTGGTTGAATGTATTGTACCATGTTCAGGTTGGTCGGCCGAACATGTCACGAATAGAAAAATAAAATGATTTACCGGTAGACGACAAAGAAGAGAAAATCAACGGGGGGAGGAACCTACGATGTCTTGGCGAGGGAGCTCGGGGAGAGGTGGAGAGTGGAGAGGACCTCGTCTGAGCGATTGATGAGGGAGGAAAGGTGTTAGGATTTGGATGGGTGTGTGGAGTAATTTGGGGGAATAATGGCAGTTTAGGTTTTTTTATAAAATTAGAGCTGCGCAATGAGCAAATGAGTAAGAATTTAAAAAAAAAAATATGATGGGGTGTGAAAAAAATTTGGTGTGTGAAAAGTAGGGCTGGCAATTTCGGACCCGATACGGCAGACCCGACACTAAGTTAGCGGGTCTGGGTCAGGGCTAAACGGGTCCGGGTCGTAAAACGGGTCGACACGATAGACCCGTTTAATAACGGGTCGGGTCCGGGTTTAGGGTCTGGACACGATAGACCCGGGAAGACCCATTTAGTATTCAACGGGTCGTGTCGAGTCGGGTCGGGTCAGGTCTACCCGCAATCCGATACTATAATATATAATACCAGCGGGTCTTTCGGGTCAAGTCGGGTCGAGTCGGATTGGGTCGGATCGGGTCAACTGAATAGTCCGGGTGATAAACGGGTCTTACCGGGTCTTATCGGGTCTACCCGTTTATTGGCGGGTCGGGTACGGGTTTAGGATCTCGACACGATTAGTTAAACGGGTCAGGTCCGGGTCTAGGGTTTTTGGACACGAACACGACTAAGCACGACACGACCCGACCCGATTGCCACCCCTAGTGAAAAGAGATATTTCGTGGGTCAATAGACCCTTTCTAGAAGGATAAGGTGTGATCTGGTGAGATTTGTCCGGATGCGCATAAAAGCCTTTCTGGTTCTCTTTCATTGATGTCTACCTTAAGGATCACGCCGTCGAATTAATGCACCCACCACTGGGGTCCACCTTCTTGCTTACCATGTGAGACTGATCCAAAGTTGTTATTTCACGAGCAGTGTTATTTTTTCCACAAAAACTTTGACAAACAGACCCATTCACTGGTGGTGGGGCCAGCTTGGGGCAACAGTATTTGAACCAAGCGGGCCCCACATCCGGTGCATGGGTCTGGTTTGTCATAGATTTTGTCGCTACAGATTGTCCAAATAACTTTACTCTTACTTCACATCCCACCGAGTAACTGTGGGACAACCTGCGGCTGTTTGGGGCGCCGGGAGGGTATTTTTGCTACCTGATTATTGTGTGCCGCATCGTCCATTAAAATGACACAGTGGAGAGTCTAGAGCCTAGGGTTGGCAAAGGGTCGTGTCGGGTCGGGTTTGCGTCGTGTTTAGTTTTGGATCATGTCTAAAACCTCTAGACCCGAACCCGACCCGTTTAACTAATCGTGTCTAGATCCTAAATCCGTACCCGACCCATTTATAAACAGATAGACCCGACAAGACCCGATAGACCCGCTGATACTACATATTACACTATCGGATTGTGGGTAGATCCGAGCCTACCCAACCCGACACGATCCGTCTAATTTTAAACTGGTATTCCCGGGTCTACTGTGTCCAGACCCTAAATCCGGACCTGACTTGTTTATTAAACGTGTCTATTGTGTCGACCTGTTTACGATCCAAACCCGTTTAGCCCTGATCCAGACCCGCTAACTTCGTGTCGGGTCCGAAATTGCCAGCCCTAGTGGAGGCAACAAAGTATAGCGTACGTCCGATAGGAAGTGTAGTCTACGTTGTGATCTTTTTAATGGATGATGTGGCACACCACGATTGGGCTGTAAGCAAGTGCAGCAAATCAAACGAGGAGCATAAATGCTCTTGGGTGCCGATGATTCGGCCATGTCTTCGTGCAAATGCCGATGCATTGAGCGCTGATTGTCCGCCAGTTTGTCTCGCAATATGTTCAAATAGTATTACTCTAGCACACCACCCCTATGCTTCTTTAGGGCTTCGTTAGGACATAGGATATGAAAACCTATGTTGAGTAGCCATAGGATACCAAATTATTTTGCGGAGGGGAAGTGCACGCAAAAGATCCTTCACATCCTAGGTTTATCTTTGAGTAATAATGAAGCCTTATTATATAGATCCCACCAGCAAGTCCCATGATGTGACAACCATCAAATGTGTTAACTCTCACATGTGAAAATAATAACAAAGTTTAAATTACTAAATTGCCCTCAACAGTCGCCTCTATACGTGGCAAGCATTAGGTGGGTCAGCTCTCATATCTATTAGTGTTTTAAATAATATTTTGTTGGTAGTTGGGTTTTCTACTTTAAAAAATTCATAATTTTTTATATACATATCAAAATTTTATAAAATTTGTATTTTTTGAATCTTTCCATAGACCTCTACAAAACTAGACCCATATTGCCTATGAATTTTCTTTAAAAAAAAATCGACAAGGCTACCCTATAAATTGTTAGAATTTGTGTGGTATAAGCTTGTAAAACTCTGGTTTTTTATCTATTAATAAAGGATAATTGTTATTAAATGAGATGCATATTGACATGTAATATTGCTACATGTTCTTGTTAGAACAGAGAGTCATGGCTACATGGTAGTCCACTAAGTTAAAGACTAAGTGGATTTGTCCTATGTAACCTAAATCAATTTTTAGCTATGATCAGGTTGGTCGCCTCTTCATGATAAGATATTAGGGATGACAGTGCATTGATGTTTTCACCATGGTCATTACTAGGTACAGTGTCTGTGCCCGAATAGAACTAACACGGTGCACAAATCAGTGAGCAGACACTGGTGCACTAAGTCATGTTTCTACTTAGGGTAAAATTGTCATAAACCCTGAGGAACCATGACTGGTGGGCTAACCAGTTATGTGGTGCTTTGGCACACCAATATATGAAGGTTCTGTTACGTAATCTAAAATCACAGTGTGCTAGGTTACCCGGCTGACATCGCATCAGTGTGCCACTCTTGCAGGTCATCCACACCCCTAATGGGAGGTGCGTTCCTTGGTCTGGCTTGCGCCATATCAAATCTAGGCCTGGTGGGTCTTCAATTGAACTGTTGACCGATTCTGATTACTCGACAGGGTAATCAGAGGTACAACTACATAGTCAACCTTAAGGAACTGAGGCAAATGAGCACTCGAGTTTGATGGTATTCTCCATCCCTCGAGTTGCGTCATAGCACTAAGTGGAGGGACAACGGGTTTACCACTACTAAGCGGATAGCAGGAGTATGCAGGATAACATAGTAAATTCAGAGGGATTAGAGTACAGTCTATGTCACACTCTGGGTGGCTACGTAGGTTAACTCTGACTCAGATAATCGATGGTACACTCGGATAGTATGTCAATCGAGTTCAAGTTGGAAGCCATGAACCCTGGTCCCTAAAGGTTCCATCTTAACCACATTATGTACGGCCCTTGAACCATCTCCTTGAAACATATGATGTAGTTAGAGGAAGCGAGAAGTCTAACACTACACTTCGTATGTGTTTCGTACTAGTGAACGAAAGATGCATAGCTACGTATGTGTAGTAAGGAAAAACCCTAGGTTAGTATAAAGATGCGTGTAGTTATCTCTTGCCATAAGTGGACTCCGCTACATGGGTGTGATGTATCGGGACATGTTGCAAGTTGATTAGTTGACTTTACTAGGGGAATCCTGGTGAATAGTAAAATCGTCAGTGCACTTCATTTATGTTTGTTTTGCAAGGTCTCGTACACGAGAGACGCCCAACTAATGACATAGGAGCATTTTGGTCAAACTATACGCCACTATGCATTAGGGGGGCCGGCCCTAAGTTTTGGAGACCAAGTCAACGCCGACCCCTTTGTTTATAGGGGTTTGTTACCTATTCTATAGGGGCCGGCCATAGGGATAAACCTATTAGGTCTTTGCAAGCCCTAGAATCTAAGTAGAGAGAGATTTAAAGGGAGAGATAAGGGGGAAGAAAAGGGAAGTCGGCCCTATCTTTTAGGAGTGCAAATCCTAGATAGGGTCGGCCCTATAAAAAAGTGGAGGAAGAAAGAGGCCGACCCTATACATGTCATACCCAAACTGTGACGACCAAGAGCCAATAGCCAAAAGCCAAGAGCCAAGACTCCTAAGACTGGGATGCCAAGATGGATGAGGTAAGGTGAGGTAAACAAGGCCACGAGTTAGCCCCATATCGCATGGAGAGAAGGAAATCCTGAGCTACTTGTATAATTTTCCGTCCCAAACATAGAAGACGCGTTTTAAAACCGTGCACCGCTACAGATTTCGTAAGAACTCCGTAGTTAAGCGTGCTCGAGCAAGAGTACTACTAGGATGGGTGACCACCCTGGGAAGTCCTTGTGCGAGCATGGGCAAAGCGGACAAAACCTTATATGTTTGGGGTGGATGTTACAAAATAGTATCAGAGTCGGTTCTCCTCGCAATGAGGGGTCTAACCCTACACGATGACGTGTAGCCCTAAGGGGGGTGGATTGTGACGACCAATAGCCAATAGCCAAGAGCCAAGACTCTTGCGGCTGAGATGCCAAAATGGATGAGGTGAGGTGAGGTGTACAAGGCCACGAGTTAGCCCCATATCACCTGGAGAGAAGGAGATCCTGAGCTACTTATATAATTTTCTCTCCCAAACTTAGAAGATGTGTTTTAAAACTGTGCGCCGCTACAGATTTCGTAAGAACTCCGTAGTTAAGTATGCTCAGGTAAGAGTAGTACTAGGATGGATAACCACCCTAGGAAGTCCTTGTGCGAGCACGGGCAAAGTGGACAAAATCTTATGTGTTTGGGGCGGTTCTTACACAAACCCTCCCTTACCTCCTCTCCTTTTCTCTCGTCTCCCTCGTTTGTGACTTTATCTTCCTCGTGTAGTGTTTCGTAAACGGAGAAGGATTGTTCATCCGAGGTACTCAGAGATCCGAGAATTATGAGCCGTACATCATGTGAGATAGGGTGAACAAATACGACACTATCTTCCCACAAACCGTTGGCTCCTTCGCGGGCTATCTTTCGTCTCCATGGACAAAGATGATAATTCTTTGTGGTTAAAAGATTTGCACGGACCACAGACAGCACCAAAACATCCCTCTCTCTCTCTCTCTCTCTCTATATATATATATATATATATATATATATATATATATATATATATATATATATATATATGTTGGGAAAAACTCTGTTTATTATTCACCAAAGCCCCTATATATAGGCATAATATGCCATAGGGATAGAGACGGGGTAAATCTCTAAATCCCTTGAATCCGGGGGTCTTTATCCGGTGGGCATCCATATCCGATGCAACCACCGTTTCATAACACTCCCCCTTGGATGCCCACTTTTCAAAACATTGCCTCGTTAAAACCTTACTAAGGAAAACCCAATGGGACAAAACCTTTAGTGAAGGAAAAAGAGTACAACGCGTTCTTTAGGAACAGATTCGTCTGGAATCTCAGATTCTTCTGGAATCTTAGTGGGTGCGACTTACACTGCCTCATTAAAACCTTTCGATGGGAAAACCCTGTGGGAAAAAACCTCATCGCAGGAAAAAGAGTACAATGCGCAAAAAACATTCTTCAGGATGTCTCCATCTGCATCTGCAGGATGCTCCCCCTCATCTTTATCCTACATTCTATTACAAGCATTGCTTACATCAATCTTCAAAAGAAAAATACTCCCTCCCCCTAATACATTTAAGATGCTACTTCCCACCCTGTTAATACATCAATTTAAAATAAAATTCACATGCTCTGTTGGTGAAGTCTCCTCATGCCAATCTGATACACCAACTTCTGGAATGTAGACTTTGGAAGCGCCTTGGTGAAGAGATCTGTCAGGTTCTCAGTTGACTTCTCCTGCTTTATAATAGTCTCTTCATTCTCTTAGAGTTCAAGGGTGCAGAAGAATTTCGGGGAGAGTCGCCTTTGATGAAGCCACTCTGAATTTGAGCTAGGCATGCTGCATTACTTTAAGAAATACATAACATATTTGTGATCTCCCTTTATGGGGATCAGATAAATAACCAGAGTCTGCATATCCAATTGGGTTAGTCTTTTTACATGAATAGTATAAACCAATGTCAAATGTCCCCTTTAGGTATCTAAATATGTGCTTTATACTATTCCAATATCTATGTGTAGATGCAGAAATATATCTAACAAGTAGATTAACAGAAAATGGAATATCAGATCTAGTGCATTGAGATAAATAAATAATTGCACATATTACACTTAAATAGGGTACTTCAGGACCCAGGGTACTTCAGGACCCAGGGTACTTCAGGACCCAAGACGTCTTCATTTTCTTTTCTAGGCCTGTATAGGTCTTTGTTAACATCTAAAGACCTTACATGTGGATAACACTTATCCGTATTAAATCTCTTCAGGAGATTTTCAATATATTTTGTTTGATGGACTAAGGTCCCATCCTTATTGCGTTCGATCTGCAGGTCGAGGCAAAATTTGACTCATCCAGGTCTTTCATTTCAAACTCCACTACAAGAAATAGGGTCTTTACCGACGGACATTATTATCACCGTCGGTAATAATACACTTTTTACCGACGGTGACAATAATATCCGTCGGTATTATAACTTCAATTTTTTTAATTTTCTGTGCATATTTATACCGACGGTATACATATTTACCGTCGGTAATATACTTTATACCGACGGTAACATATAAACCGTCGGCAAAATGTCATCGTCGTGATATTGTACCGACGGACATTGTAGTTCCGTCGGTATAAACAATGTTACCGACAGCTATAATATCTCCGTCGGCCATATACCGACGGTAATAAAATTTCCGTCGGTAATATTGTCCCGACGAAACTCAGTGTAAAAACCGAGCCTCTGGAAAAAAATAGAAGGGAGAGTTTCGTCGTACTATTTACCGACGGACTTAAAAGTTCCGTCGGTATAACTAATTAGACCGACGGAAATTATATTTCCGTCGGCACTGTACCGACGGTAATTACGTTGCCGTCGGTAAAATGTTCCGACAGTTCTCAGGGTGCCAAACCGAGCCTCTGGGAAAAATTGTTTGGTCGGGATTATACCGACGGAATTTATCTATCCGTCGGTATAATACCGACGGTAATTAAATTGCCGTCGGTAAAATGTCCCGACAGTTCTCAGGGTGCCAAACCGAGCCTCTGGAAAAAAGTGAACTTGTTTGTTAGTCGTGGAGTTTTACCGACGGACATTAAGTATCCGTCGGTAAAAAGGTGGATTTGTACCGACAGATATTATTGTGCCGTCGATAAAAGATATTTTTACCGACGGAAGTAAAATTTACCGTCGGTAAAACGCCTGCCATAAGTTAATTTCAGCGATCCCCTCCTAGCCTTCTCTGTTCTATTTCGATCTGAAACTCTCCCCCGGCCCTCTCTCTCTCTCTAAATCTCCCCCCCATCTCCCCCCCTCCCCGGCCTCCCTCCCCCCCTCCCCGGCCCCGTCGCGTCCCTCCGGCCGACCGATCGACCGGCGGTTGGTGAGATCCGGCATCCGTCGTCCCTCCTCCTCCTCGTGGGCATCCGTCGTCCCTCCTCGTCCTCGTGGGCTCCGGCCGGTGAGATCCTCCTCCTCCTCCTCCCCCCGGTGAGCTCCTCCTCCTCCTCCTCCTCCTCCTCGTGGGTGATCATTGATGTGTGGTAGCAGTGGCGGAGCCAGAAATTCACTCCAGTGGGGGCAACCTTTGCTTGGCTTTAAAAGTTTTATCCAATTTCTACTAACAAAGGATTTGAATGGACTACAAAAAAATTCCGCTTTCAGTTCATAGGCATGCAAAAATCTCCCATTGAAAAAAATATTACACAAAAAATCGTGAATAACTATCTAGAGAGGGAGAGAAAGAGAAAGAGAAAGAAATGGCTCCCTAAAGTTTGAAATGTTAGCATATACACCCTTTTGTCAACTATTTTATTTTCTCATTTGGTAATCTTTTATCTGATGAAAACTTAATTGAAAGGGTTAAAATGTAGTTCTTAAACTATTGGGGGGTTAAGTGTCTTTCAGCTAAACTTCAGTGGGCAAAGTGTACTACTCATTGACAAATCAGACCCATCAGATCTCTGAACCAACTCCACTTCATTGGTTGATTATCAACGTGTTGTTGACACTGTACAAATAGCATTAGTTTTTTTTTTTTTTTGCTAATCTCAGTGGGGGCAGCTGCCCCCACTGGGCCTATATTGGCTCCGCCTCTGTGTGGTAGTTGTTTAATAGTTGGGACCGCGGTCAACTAGCTCGAGATGTGCGCGTGCCATGCACCCGAACTGTACGTGCCTTTGTAGAACCAAACAAACGATCCAAAATCAAGACCAGGAAGCCCGTACCACCGGTCACAATGAGGGGCGCACCTGAGTCTGAATCAGGGTTGAGTCAAGCATCAGACTCTGGCTGAATATTTGGCTCACCAAGGCCAAGTAGGTCCACTTGGACGGCCAAACATCTGACGCCCTCGTACAAGAGCCAATTTGTTGGTGGACTCAGACCTATGACCTCTAGAATGCACGACAAACCAACCGCAATGGAAGGTTTACTTTTCACCCCCAACCTCTAACCTGAATACCTAACCAGAATGGCGTGTCATCCAATCACAGCCTGCCAATTGGGGTTTTGTGCAACGGACGGCTGTGATCGGGACGCATCATTATGGTTAAAAGAAATTAAAATTTTTTTTTTCCCAAGAAAGGACAAGAGCATTTTTACTTCCCGACTGGTACACTGTACTTGCTTATGGCTCAATCGGGACGGTCCATGTGGATCATTTAAACGTGAATAACAGGTGCAGCAAGTGTGCAGCCAATGTTGTTCCCGTTTAATTTTGAACCCAAAAGGATGCTATCAAGGGCTGTTGGTTAAGCCAAGCAACTCTGGATATGTCCCAAACGCATATGGCTAACTGGGTTTGTACGTAAGTGGTCTTAATTAAGCTAGAGACGACTCATGAGCATAGTTAAGCAGCTCGACAGTCAGGTCATGGTCACAGGGAATGCCTAGCTAGATGTTAGATAACTATCTTACCCAAAAGCTTAAGATGGTCACGTGATATCAGAGTTTTGGTTTCTGCGAGGTCCTAGGTTCAAATTATGTTGCCTCCATTTGTTAATTTCAGTATTACCCCATCTATTTAATTCTCCACCTACCCGGGAACCGAAACCGAAATTGTGCGGAGTCTTATAACATTGTTTGAAATTATATGTCAGGTGTTGTATAGCCAGATAGACGAAGATGTCTTCGATCGATAAGAGTTGGATGCGTAATTCGAATCGCATGAGCCAAGAGTACAGAGAAGGAGTCAGGAAATTTCTGGATTTTGCATTTGAGCGTCTTGCACCGCTTGATGGAAAAATTGTGTGTCCCTGTATAGACTGCGGAAGGGTGATTAGGAAGGTTCGAGAGGAATGTGAGGTTGATCTGGTAATGCGTGGCATTGACGTTACCTATACCCGTTGGTTCTCGCACGGTGAGGAGCTAGATGCAGTCCCCATGGCAGCTCACGGTGAAACTTCAAACACAGTGATCGCTGATGATAATATTAATACAGACGATGACGATGACATGCAGGGTATGATACATGATTTGCAAGGTGGAATAGGCACGGAAACACCGTCAGGTGATCAGCCCAATATCGAAGCGGACAAGTTCTACAGATTGCTTAAAGATGCCGAACAACCTCTATACCCGGGGTGTGAGAAGTTTTCAAAACTCTCTTTCACTGTAAAGCTTCTTCATTTGAAGTGCCTCAATGGTTGGAGTAATAAGTCATTTAATATGTTGGTAGAGTTGCTGAAAGAGGCTTTTCCTATGGGTGAGACAGTACCGAAATCATTCTACGAGGCGAAGAAGACAATTAAAGATCTCGGTCTGGGTTATGAGAAAATTGATGCATGCGTGAACGATTGTATGTTGTACCGGAAAGAGTACGAACATGCGCGGTCATGCCACATATGCGGAGCAACGAGATATAAAGAGACGGATGCCGAGTCTAGTACCAGTCGAAGGAAGAAAAATGTATCTGCAAAGGTTCTCCTATACTTCCCGCTCAGGGACAGGCTTCAGAGGTTGTTTATGTCATCGAAGACTGCTGAGCACATGAGGTGGCATGCACGAGAACGTACAGATGACGGGATTATGAGACATCCGGCCGACTCTCTGACGTGGAAAGATTTTGATCATACATATCCTGAATTCGCATGTGAAGTTCGCAACGTCAGGTTAGGGCTTGCTAGCGATGGCTTCAATCCCTTTGGGAATATGAGTGTGTCGTACAGCATTTGGCCAGTTGTCCTAGTTCCATACAATTTGCCTCCCTGGATGTGCTTAAAAAAGCCATACACAATGCTCTCCTTGCTCATTCCCGGACCCAGGTCGCCTGGTAATGATATTGACGTTTACTTGCAGCCGTTGATTGAGGAGTTGAACGAGTTATGGGAAGTTGGGGCCGATACGTATGATGCCTCGTTGCGCCAGAATTTTCGGATGCATGCGGCACTTCTATGGACCATCAACGATTTTCCTGCATATGCCAACTTATCCGGGTGGAGTACTAAAGGAAAATTGGCGTGCCCTACATGCAATAAGGAGACAGATTCATTACGATTGAAGAACGGAGGCAAGTTCTGTTATATGGGCCATCGAAGATTCCTTGTTGACGGCCATAAGTGGAGGCAGAACAAAAGAGCTTTCAACGGCAAGAAGGAACTTGCAAAGGCCCCGGAGCAGCTTTCGGGGGTAGAAGTCTTGTGCGAATTGGATCAGCTTGATGCCGTGGCACTTGGAAAAGGTAAAAAGAAGAGAACGCATGAAGATTCAACGCGTGAGCATAACTGGAAGAAGAAGAGTATTTTCTTTAAACTACCGTACTGGAGCAGCCTACTCTTGCGGCATAACTTGGATGTCATGCATATTGAGAAAAATGTGTGTGACAACATTATAGGAACACTGCTGAATCTCGACGGTAAGACGAAGGATAATCTTAAATCTCGTCTCGATCTTAAGGAGTTGGGCATCCGAAAATCACTTCATCCCCAAGAGATTGGGGATAAGTATGTGTTGCCAGTTGCATGCTACACCATGAGCTCACAGCAAAAGGCAGCCTTATGTGCATTCCTACGGTCTGTGAAAACGCCAGACGGTTATTCTTCGAATATCGCACGATGCGTGCAAGAGAACGGCCGGAAGTTGTCTGGATTAAAGAGCCACGATTGTCATGTTCTTATGCAGCGATTGTTATCTCTTGCTATACGTGGGAATTTAACCGAAGAGGTGTCCGGTCCGTTAATTGAGCTCAGCACTTTTTTCAGACAGTTGTGCTCGAAGGTACTTAGAGTGGACCAACTTGAACAGATGGAGAGGGATATTGCGCTCACATTGTGCAAGTTAGAGATGATATTTCCACCTTCATTCTTTGATGTCATGGTGCATTTGACCGTTCACTTGGCAAATGAGGCCAAACTCGGCGGCCCAGTTCATTACCGGTGGATGTATTTTATCGAGAGGTAATCGTCTCGTCTCATTCGCACAATGTATTTGATCGTTCTTGATATATTCATACAAATATTTTTTTCTCAAATTAGGTACTTGCGAACATTGAAATCATATGTTCGTAATAAAAGTCGTCCGGAGGGATCAATTGCTGAAGGATACCTAGCAGAAGAATGTCTAACATTCTGCTCAAGATACCTACATGGTATAGACACGCGATTCAATCAACTTGAGCGGAACTATGACGGTGGTCCAATAGACTTCGATGGGGGTCTGTCTATATTTGCCGAAATGGGTAGACCTGTAGGAGGAGGCAAAACCCGTCGATTGTCTGTAGATGAGATTCAACAGGCACATATGTATGTGTTGCGCCAATGTGATGAAGTGTGGCCATTCATTGAGTAAGCATTTTACGATCATTTACTCATTCTTTCAGTCCATTCATTAAGTATATGTGCTAATTATAATCTAATTCATAACCGGTAAAACAGGAAGCATAAAGCCATCATTAATAATCGGGGTATTCGAAATGCTCCCCAAATTCATGATCGTGAATTCCCATCGTGGTTCGAGAAACACGTAAGTATTCACATCATTACTGAATTTCATTGACATCCATTACCGAACAATAATTATGTGTTCATATCATGAATGTCGTGTGGTTATTATAGGCACAGGAGCTGCACGACAACCACGATCCGCTGATGAATGAGGATCTCTGGCGCTTATCTTGTAGTCCTTTGCAAGACGCAATATCGTACGATGGTTATATCGTGAACGGTTATAGATTTCGGACGAAAGATAGTGAAAAATCACGAAGAACCCAAAATAGTGGGGTTGTCGTCAACGGTGAGCAAGAAGAATTAGAAAATATCGACTTCTACGGCGTCCTCAACGAGATTCTCGAGATTAAATTCCTTGGCCAAAATCGGATCGTATTATTCAAATGCGATTGGTATGATGTTAATAATCGCGGGACTGGTTATAATGTCGACAAATACGGTTTTATCAGCATCAACACTGCCAAGAGATTGAATACCCAATATGAAGATCCATTCATTCTTGCCTCTCAAGCGCAACAGATATTTTATGCACCGGATAATACCTCTCCAGGTTGGCAAATTGTAGTCAGGTCACCACCCAGAGATTTTTACGACATGGGAGACAAGGATGCGGGGGTCGTCGATGATGATTTGGATGCATACCAGAATGATGAGATAATCATTGTCGACGCAGTGCACGACGAAAATGAAGATGTCGACAATATAAACTGGACAGCGAATGCAGATCAAATAATAGAAGAGGGAAGCGATGAGAGTGACAGAGATGAGACAGAAAATGACTAGACCGTATGTAAATCAAATTGTTTCATATTTAAATCAAATTGTTTCATATATAAATCATATTGTTTCATATGTATATCATATTGTTTCATATGTAAATCATACCGTTTCACCGATTCATATGTAAATCATACCGTTTCATATGTAAATCATACCGTTTCACCGATTTACGATCCGACCGATTCACCGATTTAGAGTCTAAGAGTTGGAAAATCATAAGTTAGCGTGTTTCGGATATGAAATAGGTTTGGATTCGATCGGATCGTCATCGGATCGGCATCCGATAATTCGAAGTTGGATTTATTCCGTATTTCGGACTTGCGAGCGGGTTCTAATTGGATATTTGACCAATTTACGCTCCGATTCATCGATTTAGAGTCTAAGTGCCTCGACGACACCTGCTCCAGTGAAGGGGAGGACCTCCATGCCCCAGCTTGCCCAGCAGCTGGTAAATGATACAAACATTGTTATTATTTAAAGCTCTATACATGTTATATTAACTCGTCTATTTATTTTATATGTCCAACAGACACAGTCCTTGGGCCACGAGCCTAATAGGATTGACCTTTTTGAGGCCTCTAGGAGGCGGCGTGTCGATGGGGCATTTCTGGACGACAGGGTTGCCTCGCAAGTGGTAAGTAATTAAATTACTGTTAATATATTCTTATACATATGCCATAAAATATCATTGAATATCATTGGTTGCTTTTATATAGGAGAGGATGCGACTTCTGGTGACCCCGTCGGGCGAGGCCGGCTCCTCCTCCAGCTCAGTATCTGTCGACTCAGCGATGGATACTGTGCTGAGACCTGCCACGCACGGCCGTGTCCTCTGTACGGGCCTTGGAGTCACGCCCTCCTCCTACTTTGGACGAGAGGGTATGCGCTCGAGGGCACGGGACACCCAGACCGGTGCTATCACTCAGCTGCAGTCTGCGCTAGACGCGGAGCGAGAGCAGAGGCAGGCCCTCGAGCAGAGGATGGAGGTGGAGCGAGAGCAGAGGCAAGCCCTCGAGCAGAGGGTTGAGGCGGAGAAGAAGGCCCTCGATGAGGAAAGACAAGCTCGCAGGGAACTGGAGCGTAAATTTAATGAATTCATAAGCCGGTCTAGCGGTGGCTCATCCTCATGATCAGGTACTTACTAATCTTTATAATATTAGCAAAAAATATGAATCTTACTAATTTGAGTTTAGATCATATTATCACATTTATGATTTTCCAACACTTAGACTATAAATCAGTAAATCGAATCGTAAATGGTCTCTCTTTCTCTCATGGTAATGATGTAGCCTCTGTTTTTCTTTTAAATACGGAATAATTCCAAGTTCGAATTACCGGATGCCGATCCGATGACGATCGGATCGAATCCAAACCTATTTCATATCCGAAACACGCTAACTTATGATTTTCCAACACTTAGACTCTAAATCGGTGAATCGGACCGTAAATTGGTCAAATATCCAATTAGAACCCGCTCGCAAGTCCGAAATACGGAATAATTCCAACTTCGAATTACCGGATGCCGATCCGATGACGATCGGATCGAATCCAAACCTATTTCATATCCGAAACACGCTAACTTATGATTTTCCAACACTTAGACTCTAAATCGGTGAATCGGAGCGTAAATTGGTCAAATATCCAATTAGAACCCGCTCGCAAGTCCGAAATACGGAATAATTCCAACTTCGAATTACCGGGTGCCGATCCGATGACGATCGGATCGAATCCAAACCTATTTCATATCCGAAACACGCTAACTTATGATTTTCCAACACTTAGACTCTAAATCGGTGAATCGGAGCGTAAATTGGTCAAATATCCAATTAGAACCCGCTCGCAAGTCCGAAATACGGAATAATTCCAACTTCGAATTACCGGATGCCGAGCCGATGACGATCGGATCGAATCCAAACCTATTTCATATCCGAAACACGCTAACTTATGATTTTCCAACACTTAGACTCTAAATCGGTGAATCGGAGCGTAAATTGGTCAAATATCCAATTAGAACCCGCTCGCAAGTCCGAAATACGGAATAATTCCAAGTTCGAATTATCGGATGCCGAGCCGATGACGATCCGATCGAATCCAAACCTATTTTATATCCGAAACACGCTAACTTATGATTTTCCAACACTTAGACTCTAAATCGGTGAATCGGAGCGTAAATTGGTCAAATATCCAATTAGAACCCGCTCGCAAGTCCGAAATACGGAATAATTCCAAGTTCGAATTACCGGATGCCGAGCCGATGACGATCCGATCGAATCCAAACCTATTTTATATCCGAAACACGCTAACTTATGATTTTCCAACACTTAGACTCTAAATCGGTGAATCGGAGCGTAAATTGGTCAAATATCCAATTAGAACCCGCTCGCAAGTCCGAAATACGGAATAATTCCAAGTTCGAATTATCGGATGCCGATCCGATGACGATCCGATCGAATCCAAACCTATTTCATATCCGAAACACGCTAACTTATGATTTTCCAACACTTAGACTCTAAATCGGTGAATCGGACCGTAAATTGGTCAAATATCCAATTAGAACCCGCTCGCAAGTCCGAAATACGGAATAATTCCAACTTCGAATTACCGGATGCCGATCCGATGACGATCGGATCGAATCCAAACCTATTTCATATCCGAAACACGCTAACTTATGATTTTCCAACACTTAGACTCTAAATCGGTGAATCGGAGCGTAAATTGGTCAAATATCCAATTAGAACCCGCTCGCAAGTCCGAAATACGGAATAATTCCAACTTCGAATTACCGGGTGCCGATCCGATGACGATCGGATCGAATCCAAACCTATTTCATATCCGAAACACGCTAACTTATGATTTTCCAACACTTAGACTCTAAATCGGTGAATCGGAGCGTAAATTGGTCAAATATCCAATTAGAACCCGCTCGCAAGTCCGAAATACGGAATAAATCCAAGTTCGAATTACCAGATGCCGAGCCGATGACGATCGGATCGAATCCAAACCTATTTCATATCCGAAACACGCTAACTTATGATTTTCCAACACTTAGACTCTAAATCGGTGAATCAGAGCGTAAATTGGTCAAATATCCAATTAGAACCCGCTCGCAAGTCCGAAATACGGAATAATTCCAAGTTCGAATTATCGAATGCCGAGCCGATGACGATCCGATCGAATCCAAACCTATTTCATATCCGAAACACGCTAACTTATGATTTTCCAACACTTAGACTCTAAATCGGTGAATCGGAGCGTAAATTGGTCAAATATCCAATTAGAACCCGCTCACAAGTCCGAAATACGGAATAATTCCAACTTCGAATTACCGGATGCCGATCCGATGACGATCGGATCGAATCCAAACCTATTTCATATCCGAAACACGCTAACTTATGATTTTCCAACACTTAGACTCTAAATCGGTGAATCGGAGCGTAAATTGGTCAAATATCCAATTAGAACCCGCTCGCAAGTCCGAAATACGGAATAATTCCAACTTCGAATTACCGGGTGCCGATCCGATGACGATCGGATCGAATCCAAACCTATTTCATATCCGAAACACGCTAACTTATGATTTTCCAACACTTAGACTCTAAATCGGTGAATCGGAGCGTAAATTGGTCAAATATCCAATTAGAACCCGCTCGCAAGTCCGAAATACGGAATAAATCCAAGTTCGAATTACCGGATGCCGAGCCGATGACGATCGGATCGAATCCAAACCTATTTCATATCCGAAACACGCTAACTTATGATTTTCCAACACTTAGACTCTAAATCGGTGAATCGGAGCGTAAATTGGTCAAATATCCAATTAGAACCCGCTCGCAAGTCCGAAATACGGAATAATTCCAAGTTCGAATTATCGAATGCCGAGCCGATGACGATCCGATCGAATCCAAACCTATTTCATATCCGAAACACGCTAACTTATGATTTTCCAACACTTAGACTCTAAATCGGTGAATCGGAGCGTAAATTGGTCAAATATCCAATTAGAACCCGCTCACAAGTCCGAAATACGGAATAATTCCAACTTCGAATTACCGGATGCCGATCCGATGACGATCGGATCGAATCCAAACCTATTTCATATCCGAAACACGCTAACTTATGATTTTCCAACACTTAGACTCTAAATCGGTGAATCGGAGCGTAAATTGGTCAAATATCCAATTAGAACCCGCTCGCAAGTCCGAAATACGGAATAATTCCAACTTCGAATTACCGGGTGCCGATCCGATGACGATCGGATCGAATCCAAACCTATTTCATATCCGAAACACGCTAACTTATGATTTTCCAACACTTAGACTCTAAATCGGTGAATCGGAGCGTAAATTGGTCAAATATCCAATTAGAACCCGCTCGCAAGTCCGAAATACGGAATAAATCCAAGTTCGAATTACCGGATGCCGAGCCGATGACGATCGGATCGAATCCAAACCTATTTCATATCCGAAACACGCTAACTTATGATTTTCCAACACTTAGACTCTAAATCGGTGAATCGGAGCGTAAATTGGTCAAATATCCAATTAGAACCCGCTCGCAAGTCCGAAATACGGAATAATTCCAAGTTCAAATTACCGGATGCCGAGCCGATGACGATCGGATCGAATCCAAACCTATTTCAAAATCGAAACACGCTAACTTATCATTTTTTAACGCTTAGACTCAGTTATAGATATAAACCATTTTTTTAACAAATACATGTTAATTGCAGGAGCAGGGCGGCGTCAGGGGATCGATGAGAGCACCAGCGTTGGTGGTGGGCGGGCGTGGTTGAGATAGGGCGGCGTCAGGGGATCGATGAGAGCACCGGCGTTGGTGGCGGGCGGGGGTGGTTGAGATAGGACATGTATCATCTCTCAGTTCTGGATTGTGTAAATATTGTTTTGTAATATATGGTTATTTTTTCTTCTATCTATAATTGTCGGCCGGGAACTGTGGTAATATTTGATAATTTGCTGTAATTTTTTATCAATTTAGGTAATATTTTATAAATTGTGGTAATATTTGATAAATTGTGGTAATATTTGATAAATTGTGGTAATATTTGATAAATTGTGGTAATATATTGTGGTATTGAATCACAGGAATTAAATAACATTATTTAGGTAAATTTATTAAAAAAAAAAAGATACTTATTACCGACGGAAATGAATTATTCCGTCGGTAATAATATTTTTATTTTTTTTAAATTATTAATGATTTGCCGACGGCATATAATATCCGTCGGTAATATATATAGTATTACCGACGGGTAATATATATATCCGTCGGTAATATATATAGTATTACCGACGGTGATATTAATTTGGTCGGTAATATATATATTATTACCGACGGGTAATATATATATTTGTCGGTAATATATATAGTATTACCGACGGATTCTTATAGTTCGTCGGCAATACTATATTATATTAGTTTTAAATTTGTTAAATATTACCGACGGTGTTCTAATTACCGTCGGTATTAATTATTAATACCGACGGTAATATTTGGTCCGTCGTATTGTTTTCCCCGACGCCTTTTTTCCCGACAGCCAGCGACGGAAATATCTTCCGTCGCTATATAATATTACCGACGAAATTTTAATATTACCGACGGATATTGTCCGTCGGTAATAACTGTTTTTTTTGTAGTGCTCCTTTTAAGATAGCCAGCAGTCTTCTCAATCTCTTCGGGAGATCCTATTAGATTTATCATCTACATATACTGCTGCTATTGTAAATCCATTCTGGGATTTCTTAATAAATACGCATGGGTATATAATATCATTTTTATAGCCTATCCTAGACAGATATTTACTGAGCCGATTGTACCACAATCTTTTGGATTGTTTCAGACCGTACAATACTCGTTTTAATGTAATTGAATGCGTATTTCTAGATTTGGAGTTTGGTAAATCAAATCCTTCAGGGATTTTTATATATATTTCACTGTCTAGGTTACCATATAGGTAAATCAAATCCTTCAGGGATTTTACATGGTTCAGTATCATTATCATCACCCTTCATTATCTCATTTGTCGTAGTATATAAAAATATATCATCAACGACTATTTCTTTTCTATTCCATATTTCCCCTGAGTATGTGTAGAACACAGATATCTCATCATTGTTGGGTACCGGTACCTCTTTCCCAGTCTCTTCTAGGATCTGGGGCATAACCTCTTTCGGAGCGATATGCTTTAATTTGGGGAAATTGGATTTTTTTGATTCATGACATCTTCCGGACCGTCATGAATCCTCTCTTCAGGAGAGTTTATATTAAGAACAACTTCTTCAGGAGCTGTATGGTGTGATACGCTTCTGGCGTGTGTCAGACTCATTTACTGACATTCTCCTAACGTCATGCTTACATTGGGGAGTCCTGGGGTCTAGATGAGACAGAATGGAAGAATTCCACGATAATTCACGTCGTTCCTTCTTGGACAGGACGTTTATTATCTTTCTTATCTCCCCCTAACGACGGGAAGACTGTCTCATCAATGTGACAATCCGCAAATCTTGCGGTAAAAATGTCACATGTTAAGGGTTCTAAATATTTGATAATGTGCTAAGGAATGACCACAAAAGTTTTCTACGATCGTTTTCATCATTATTGTCCTAGGATATCCTAGATGAACATGCCAGATATTAAAAATTATAGGATTATGGAGCTTCTGGCTCACTATTTGACTTGGATTAGTACTGAGCTGTTGGCTCATGTTTTCATGTGACTCAACAATCCCAATGTGGGTGACGAATATCCCTAAGGATAGATTGGAGAATTTCTCTAGAGTAAATTTCTGGTTTCCAACACTAGAGGTTATATATAAGAATTCATTGTTCCCCTCGCTCAGGGTTTCTATGTAATAAGGCAGATTGTATAAAGATATGGGTTCCATTAAGTAACACTAGGTGTGCTCTACCGGAGCCTTCTATTATCCGAGCGAGGCTAGCTATAACCTATATACATGTCTCCCTTAGATTCTATTTCCTTACAGATAAATAACGTATTATTTGATATAAGGTTCTGACAACTCAGATATGTAGGAAATGAGAAATATTTAATAAGAGAGATCTAAAAGATATCAAACAACCGAAATATCAACTATAAGAAATCAAACAACTGTTCTGATAAAAAGAAACGATATAATAGTCTAACAAGTAAATAAAATATTAATTACTAGAAATCAAACAGCTGTTCTAATAAACGATAGCAGTTTATCACTAAAAATATCATATCCCTCCTAGTTGTCGTTGAAGAAATCAGAAGTTGTGAGCTTGGTTTCTCCTTGCATCTCATTGAGTTTATCTTCAAGGAGGTCATCGTTATCGAGGTCAAACACTGCATTACCCTCAGCTTTCTGTGATGCTTGAAAGTTTGTCACCTCTTCTTTAGATGTACGACAGTTGCGAGACCAATGGCCTTCACGCCCACACTTGAAACAA
This sequence comes from Chamaelirium japonicum, assembly GCA_947650365.1. Classification (NCBI taxonomy): domain Eukaryota; kingdom Viridiplantae; phylum Streptophyta; class Magnoliopsida; order Liliales; family Melanthiaceae; genus Chamaelirium; species Chamaelirium japonicum. The sequence goes on from OX393557.1 coordinate 13,526,285, forward strand.
GTGTCTGTAGGCCACTTATTAGAAGGAGAGTCTTCCGTCACTTGTTCTGCGTGCCAGGGCTTGTTACTGTGTTTCTTGAAATTTGTATTTTGCTGCGGATTGAGTCCACCTCTGCTGGGGTGGCCACGCCTGCCTCTACCTCGGTAGCCTCCTCTGCTGGGGTTGCCACCTCTGTCGCCCCTGCCACTTCTGCCAAAGTGGTTATGGCGACCACCTCTTCCAAACCTTCCTCTGCCTCTACCTCTGTGGTATCCTTCATTGGCATGCGCTTCAGGGAACGCCAATGCTCCAGTTGGTCTGGAGTTGTGATTCTTCATAAGAACTTTATTGTTCTCCTCTGCAACTAAGAGTACCGAAATTAGATCTGATATTTTCTGGAAGTTTCGCTCTCGATATTGTTGTTGCAGTAGGACGTTCGTTGCATGGAAGGTGGATAGAGTCTTATCGATCATCTGTCCTTGGGTAACTGGCTCTCCACATAGCTCAAGTCGGGACACGATGTTAAACATTGCAGAATTATATTCTGTGACCGATTTAAAATCTTGGTAGCGCAGGTTTATCCATTCATTCCTCGCTGCTGGAAGGATGACAGCCCTTTGATGATCATATCTATCCCGTAGGGATTCCCACAGAACTAAGGGGTCTTCAACGGTTAAATATTCGTTCTTCAGGTCTACATGTAGGTGGCGACGCATAAAGATTGTCGCTTTAGCCTTGTCTTCAGGACTAAGGCTTTCTGTGCCTGTAGGCTTTATAATCGCCTTACCCAACTTGATTGATTGTAGATGGAGCTTAGCATCTAGCCTCCATGCTAAGTAATTATTGCCGTTGACATCAAGTGCGGCGAACTCCAAATTTGCAAGGTTAGACATCTGGGGACGGGATAGGAGCCTAGTTAATTGATAGATTAAAGACTATCAGATTCTATGAACATCGAAATCCTAACCTTTATGGAACTACTAGTTAAGATGTATCCATAGCCACATTGTACTGTCTCGGCTGACAAGGGCCGAGCTCACACACAGGCTATGGATGAGGTTAAAGATTATCATTTTAACTAGTCAACATATGTCCATAAACAAATAATATTCGGTATTGGCACTGGCAATAGTGAAAATTATTTTATCTAACAATGATAAAATTAATACACACTATGAGATATAAGATATCTATCTTAACCATAGTTATATATTCATGTATGCACGCATGTTTATATATTCATTAATTACTATGATTACCGTATTCATCACATGTGCATATAGAGATATATTATAGAAAACAATTTGACATATCATGTACAAAGCCTATTAATACTGGTTATTAATAGGGTCCTTTTAGAAACCACTTGCCAAGGTAGAGCGGGTTCTATGGAACCGTCATGCGCCTTGCCAAGCTTTTCTTAAATGTTCTAATTAACTAAAGTACATCTAATGAATAAAATGATATTTTATGTACATAGAACTGGTAAGAGATTCGAGACTTAAATACATCATAGAGTCTGTTACAATTAAGGACAATTCTGTCCTTGTTTGTAAAATAGATATTGCAAATTGGTCCCTTAGGGGCTAAACAGTTAAGTACATAAATAATATGTATGCAATAGCAAAATCTGACCGTACCGATGCTTCCGGAATGGTTCAGATACCCAAAATTCATATATGGATTGAACAATTTGGCTATATATCGGGCTTACAAAAGAGTATTTAAA